>VYZM01006193.1:144505-164564 GCA_013398915.1 Dromas ardeola
GAGAAGAGAAGAGAAGAGAAGAGAAGAGAAGAGAAGAGAAGAGAAGAGAAGAGAAGAGAAGAGAAGAGAAGAGAAGAGAAGAGAAGAGAAGAGAAGAGAAGAGAAGAGAAGAGAAGAGAAGAGAAGAGAAGAGAAGAGAAGAGAAGAGAAGAGAAGAGAAGAGAAGAGAAGAGAAGAGAAGAGAAGAGAAGAGAAGAGAAGAGAAGAGAAGAGAAGAGAAGAGAAGAGAAGAGAAGAGAAGAGAAGAGAAGAGAAGAGAAGAGAAGAGAAGAGAAGAGAAGAGAAGAGAAGAGAAGAGAAGAGAAGAGAAGAGAAGAGAAGAGAAGAGAAGAGAAGAGAAGAGAAGAGAAGAGAAGAGAAGAGAAGAGAAGAGAAGAGAAGAGAAGAGAAGAGAAGAGAAGAGAAGAGAAGAGAAGAGAAGAGAAGAGAAGAGAAGAGAAGAGAAGAGAAGAGAAGAGAAGAGAAGAGAAGAGAAGAGAAGAGAAGAGAAGAGAAGAGAAGAGAAGAGAAGAGAAGAGAAGAGAAGAGAAGAGAAGAGAAGAGAAGAGAAGAGAAGAGAAGAGAAGAGAAGAGAAGAGAAGAGAAGAGAAGAGAAGAGAAGAGAAGAGAAGAGAAGAGAAGAGAATTGTGGGCTAGGAAAGCATTTTTTAACATCTAAAAGTTTCAAAGTTGAAGGAAGATGATGCATTACCACAAGGCGGCTTGCAGGAGCTCATGACCATCTTTGCTCCAGATTCACAAGAAAAGACTTAGTATTTTCGATAGAAATCCCTTGCTAGATATGTGCCCTGGAAATGGAAACCAAATCACTGTCCTTCAGCCAGCAGATAGGACTGGGTCGGGTCAGGATTGCCTGTAAACAGAGGCAACTGTGCATGAAAGACTGTTGGGGCAAAAAGAAGCAGGGTATAGACAAAGCACTGAAAAGGCTTTGCAACTGCTTGTTTCCCATTTCTCTTTCTTGACTTTTTAATGCTTTTCTGAAAGCCTATATTGACAGCACATTGAACTGTTTAGCTATTTATTTATTTACTTGACAAATGTATTAACTTGACATGTTCTAAAAACTCCACATTTTGGTGCAAGCTCTTTTATGGTCCCGAGTCAAACCATGTGCTGCTTGGCGCAAAAAGAGATCCTGCAAGTCTCTTCAGATCTGCCAAAGAAAATGGAAATGTGCCATTACTCACTAGCAAGGATATTCCTGATGAGGTTGGTTTCTCCATATACAATTAACAGAACTCTAATAAAAAAGGAGTGGCTTTCTGCAGCTCCTGAAATCACTGCTCTTCAAGTGAATTCTGATTCAGCATAATCTTCCTTAATCAAGATGATAACCACTTTGTTCAACGCATGGGAGCTGCAGTGCTGGGTGTCCCAGAGTCTTCATGGCTATAAAAGATGTATGTGTAATGGTTTGTACCTTTCCACAGAATATTTATAGGGTGAGACTGTCAGCTCAGCCGTAGACAGATATGTTCTGAGGTCGTGAAATGGTGGAACCAAAATACAGGCACCTAAGATCATAATCCTATCTGCAACTGAAAAAAATTAGACACGTAATTAATCTAAATAAGTCTGGAAAGCATGGCTCACAGCAAGAGGGAAAAGATATGCCTCTCCCTCGATTCATTCGAAGAAGGTTAAAGGTGCTTTGTTCGCAGATGCCTTGTTCACAGCCTGTACGAGAAATGTATTTTGGATTCTAGGTGGTTCCTTCCCCCCAAAAAGACATAATGAGAATCAGCTCCAGCTGGAAGCTGCTGCTAAATAATTTCACATTAAAAATAAGATAAGGCACAGAAAGGTGACAGGAAAGGTGAGTCATGGAACAACATGTGTAGGGTTGTGTGGGTCATATATTACCAGAAATCTTTAAATCATGGGCAGATATTACTCTGAAAGGTCTGCTTTCAGACAGAATTTCCCACTCCATGCAGAAATTACCAAGTGGGATTCGCAGGTTTGTGCTATGCGAGGTGAGTGAGTTAGAGGCAACAACGGACCCTTGTAGCTAAAACCTGATTTTGTGAAACTGCTGAAAGTAAGTGTGAAAGCAAAATGATTCCGCTAACAAAAGGCACATGAAGCCTGAAAATCTTATTCGTAAACTCTCATTGAGCAGAAGATGATACTCAGCACAGCATTCAGCATTCAAAGGTTTGACGGGGAGAACAAGAAACCTGCCAGCAAAGGTTGTTTTCAGCACACTGGATACTGGATGTTATGGTGACTGCCTACATCCACTTTATAAGTCGAGAAATTCTTTGTTTCTGCCCCTCTCTCCGAGCACTGTGGAAAGGGGAAGTCGACAAAAGCTCCATTGCAACTATAACAGAAAAAGAGCAAATAAGAGCCAAAGCAAACAGCAGCTGGCTCCACAAATATGAATTTCAGGTAACAGTCATAAACAACAGGCTGGAACTGTGGATGCTAATAAAGTGAAAGCAAAGGTCAAATCTGGCTTTTTAACAACACGGTTTCGTTCAAAACAACAACAACAAAAGAAATCTTGGTTCACAAAAAACCCCCCTGTGATTCTGTGAGTAATACAGACAACTCTTCCCCACCCCAGCAGTCCCTCAGATCCCAGCATCTACGGGAGTGATGCCTCCAAACAAACCAGCAACGAAAACACACCTGGGAAGCTGAAATTGCTGCTGATCCTCCTGATCAAACTCCCTGTTTCATAGAGTTCCTCAAGCTGTTGATTCACATCCGCCTGTCATTTCTTTGCTGATAAACAGATTGTAAACTGTTGGGAGCAAAAGCATCTTTTTATTCTTTCTTCGTGTGGTGGGTCACACAAGGGGGTTCTGGTCTTGGCTTTGACACTTTGGATCTATGGAAGCAGTTGTAAAAATAGTAGATAATATTTCATCCTTAACCACTAACGTGTGCAGAGCCCCTGGAAATAAAGAGAACTCACACTGGTATCCAAGCATTGATGCTTAGGGAAGAGATTCAGCATTTACACAGTATTGAGGATATTCATTCATAGCAGGTCAAAACCCAGGGAAGGTGAGCCTTGGTGAGGTCATTGCTGGATTGGATTCTTCCCTTTCTGGTTGTGGGAGATTTCGGATGCAGCTGTGCCGACACGCCAGGGGCAGGATGCTGAGCCACACGGATGTCGATACTGATCCAGACTCTCAGCTCCTAGCCCTCAGATAGCTGTAAGTAATAATAATAATCAGATTTCATGCTTATCACAAGGGAAAAAAATGCCATAATTGTCCTCATAGCTCTATAAACACTTTAACCCGCTATTTATTTCTGTGTTTGCCAGTGCAGTAACCTGAAGACAGATGACCAGGAAATATTTTTTCCACCACATGACATTTGGGGTCTATGGTCAGCTTGCTTTCTGCACCACGGAGCAAGCTCATTTGTGAAAAGGTAGAGGAGAAAAAACCCATCGGAATAGCCAAGAACCTTGTATTAAATGTATTCAGTTGGGCTGGGGGAATGTACCTCTGTGTAAACCATCTTGAACCGGCTACTTCCACGGCAGAGAAATCTCTGACTGACCCAAGGGTTATTTAATTGATTAGACAAAGCGTAAAAGATCTGAGAGGAGAAATGAAGACTCACACCAGGGAGCCAACAGCCGTGGTGCCTGGGGTATTCAGGAGGTAGGCTGAGGTCCAGGTCACCACCCTGGGTCAGGACTCAAGCCTGGTGCTCTCACACACCTACTCCTTCATTTAGCGTTTTTATCCTGCCACAAGGAAGTTTTACTTTTGAAACTCAGATGCAAAGACAGCCGGAGGTAAGGAAGCACTTCTACAGCTTCCCGTGCTCTAATGAGGAGCGTGGCTCCTAAATTATGATGGGCAAATGGCTGAACAAGACACATAACCTCCGCACAGTAACCCACGTGTCACTGAGGCCTGAAAATGATCTCAAACTGGCAATGGCTATCTAAGTGGCCATGTTAGAAGGCAAAATTAAAGAGGCAATTTCAAATTCAAGACACAAATGAATATAAATGTTTGCCAATTATGTCATTTGGGGATACCAAAACTGCACCAAAAGCAGCATGGCCAGCAGGGCAAGGGAGGTGATTCTGCCCCTCTACTCCACTCTCGTGAGACCCCACCTGGAGTACTACGTCCAGCTCTGGGGCCCCCAACATAAGAAGGACATGGACCCATTGGAGCAGGTCCAGAGGAGGCCACGAAAATGATCAGGCGGCTGGAGCACCTCTGCTGTGAGGACAGGCTGAGAGAGTTGGGGCTGTTCAGCCTGGAGAAGAGAAAGCTCTGGGGAGACCTTATCGCGGCCTTCCAGCATCTGAAGGGGGCCTACAGGAAAGATGGAGAGGGACTTTTTACAAGGGCATGTGGTGATAGGATGAGGGGTAATGGCTTCAAACTGGAGGAGGGTAGGTTTAGGTTAGATATCAGGATGAAATTCTTTGCTCTGAGGGTCATGAGACACTGGCCCAGGTTGCCCAGAGATGCTGTGGCTGCCCCATCCCTGGAGGTGTTCAAGGCCAGGCTGGATGGGGCTTTGAGCAGCCTGGTCTAGTGGGAGGTGTCCCTGCCCAGGGCAGGGGGGTGGAACTAGATGATCTTTAAGGTCCCTTCCAACCCGAACCATTCTATGATTCTATGATATTGCGTCAATGTTAATCAAACTTCACGGCATTTTTAGACAGTAAATAATGTTCTCCTTAACTCAGCAATGGAAAACCTGCCAGGCTCACGATGATGAGAGAGAGAGGGAGCAACATGCTAAAACACACTGGAATATGGTAGTGCTTGGACTGGCATTTAAAATCCGTCTTGCACCTTTGAGTGGAATGAAACTCTGCTATAACCATGTTATGAAACTGTGAAAACCTGTACAGGATCCCAAACTGGGATAAGTCACACCACGAGAACAGCTGTGTTACAGATGATGCCCCAGAGTCTGATGTATTGTAAAAGCACAGCTCAGACTTTTCCTTCTTAGAGAAAGGAAAATAATAATACATTTTTTAAAGGATATTTTTCTTTAGGGTTTTCTTATTGCAAATCGAGCTTAAAGCTTTTTCTTTTTTTCTTTTTTTTTTTTTTTGTGATCAAATCCAAATATTGTTACCAATAATGGTTTTAAAAGCAACTGTTTTAGAGAAAAGCCTCATTTTTGGAAAAGGGAGGAATTGAAAATGGAGTAGTTCTAACTTTTGACCAGAAAAAGGCATAAGTACTCCATGCAAGGTTAAGCAGCAATGCAGAAGCTTAGTGAGGAGACAGAACTCCTGGCTCCCTGCCGTGTGTGTCACCCTACCACCCTACCACGCTTCCTTCCATATATTTACAGTAGTCAGGGATTTCCTATATACAGATGCAGGACAAAATGACTTTGCACAGAGCTGTTCAAACAGAACAAACAGAAAACAAACAGAAGCAAACAGAAAACAGAGACATTTCTAAAGAAATCTGTCTGTCTCTCACATATGCTGCTGGTGAAATGTTTTTTCAGGGTTTTTTTTTTTTCTCCTTGTGATAAACTTGACTCACCTTTTTCCTATTGCCAAAGCACAAAAGAGGTATTTTTGTTAATTTACTAAGAAGTTAATTCTCTTTGCAATTTTTTGAGACTAACCAATGTAATGAGGTTGCATAGAAATAATTTCTGGGAAAATACATCATGCTTTTGTTGCTTCTTCGGTGCTGTATTCCCATCTCTCTCAGCTCTTCGTGCGCATAATGGAGCTATTACACGCTGCGAGGTTAAAAAATAGCTGCGAAGAAAAAACGGAACTTGACTGGCACACTCCATGAAGGTCACAGAGCGAGAGGGGCTTCACACAATTTCACACCATGCTCAGGGCAAATATCTTATCCCACTGAATTTTGACAGGCGTTCACATCCAAATCCCTTCCTCTGAACGCTACCAAAACTGGGAGAAGGCTGGATGTAGATACAATCTCCACAAGTGGCCTTTGCTGCCTGTCAGCCTTCACTTCAGATATGAGCAGCTTCAAATTCAGGAAATATTCAGAGCCAGGTTTGAAGCACATTGGAAATCTGCACCTGAAACCTACATTTTAATGCTGGAGTCTGACTTTCTCACTACCGATGAAGTGTCTTAGAGCTAAGGCAATTCCATCAGCCTGAAAGAGGAGGAGATTAAAGGCTAGATCCTCTCTAAACAAAATTAGAAGGGCATCTATGGTCAAATCACCATTAGAAAGGGAAAGACAGAGGAAGAAGCCAGGACTCGGTGTGCAGCATCCTGCATCAGAGCTGCAAGCCTAACTGGCCTGGCTCACAGCTGCTGCCGCAGCAGGCTACAAACAGCTCCGAGATTAAAGGCACAGTACAGAAAAGCAAAATAAAAACCAACAAAAAAACCAAAAACCAAGCAACAATTAAATCACTGATTTCAGCCACATCACCGCCTATCTATCAGCAGTATTTATTTGTTCTTTTATTAAAAAAATTCAATATTTACTCTCAATTCAGATGTACTTCTCTTGGCTGTTTCCCTACCTTCCTGGTTACTCTTCACAACTGTGTGTGACGTCTAATACACAGTACGGGGATACATGAATTATTAAAAGCTATCTTTTCAAGTACTTTTTCAGGTGCTATGAAATACCTGAAATGGCTTGATGTTACAATTGACATTCTTTCAACCATGCATTTGGGTTGGGTATTTATCGAGATTTTTTTCATATGTGTAACCAGAACTGATTTTTTTTCCCAAAAAAATTAGGAGTTGCTAGGCTTCCTAATCATAGGGCTGTTTGCCATAGGTGTCAATATTTCTGATATTACATTTGGCAAATATTTCTATTTGCCATAGCTGACAATATTTCTCAGCAGGGGATTTGCAAAGAAAAGTCTAAAAGGGATTTGCAATACTTGCGCAAGGACCTCAAATTCAGGCTCCTTAAATTCTGTGACTCCCTGTATCTCAGCCATTCTGAAAAAGGCCCTAAATACCCAAATATCAATTACAGAAATTGTATAGTATTGGCTCCCAACACATATGTTCCTGATGTAAATTCATAGAAAGCAGTCATGATTGAAGTTAAGAATATACTGAAGTATTTACATGTTGGGAATCCTGAAGGCTGATATTTTTAATTTCTCGGCAGGACTGTGCTGAAAAAGGTGAAGATCCTGTAGATGTTAAATGCATGTTTCCTCCTGCTCATACGATGCTCACATTGTCTTAAAGGAAAGAACACGCAAGAAGTGGATCTTAGGACTCCGATCTCAACATTGATGACTTGAGACCTTCTTTACAAACTAGCTGATTGATGACAGAATAATTAACTGGCATCTTGTTCACTTGAGGGGAAAAAAAGTGATTTTGTAATTCTTTTTTCTCCTTGTTAGTCCTCTAAGCAGAGATGCTTTTTTCCCCCTGAACATAGATTTTTTCTGATCACCAGTGACATGCCTCATCAGCTGCAGAGATAAAAGAGAATCTCCTACACAGATAACTCAGACTCACCTGTTAGAGGCAGGCCAGGTGTCCTTTCACTGTTCGTTAGACTGATGGCTAAAACTGCTTTTTTAACAATATAATGCCTTAATTCATTTTCTGCCTGTAGATTTCCCTGGTTATCAATGTTTGAAAAGGCCGTGTTTCTGAGTTCCAGACACATTTTTGATTTAGTGAGAGAAGGAGATGGAAATACAGATTCTGCTTCTAGCTGAAATGTCCCTTCCAAATTTCTTATTGTCACCGAGTGACCTCTGCCATCGCCAGCATCTCCTTCTCCTGTGTCCTGCTCCTTCTACATAACGAGTTGCCCTGAAAGGTACCCTGCCAGCAACCACACACCATAGGTAAAGATTTGTGCTGATTTAATTTGAGAACAAATTCGTCTCAAAAACAAGCGAGCAGACGGAAAGAGAAAACATAATGGGAACCAGGATGCAGGTTGCAGTATAGCAGTCACTGCTACAATACAGGAAAGCAGCCGTATGTTCGCAAGTGTAATATTTTGTGCTTTATTTTAATTCTGGTTGGCTCAAGATGGTTAGAAAGCTTTTACAAATGAGTTGAAGGACTGAGTCTGATATCTGAAATGTAAATCCTGCTAACTTCATTAGTAAGAGTGGTCCTACTGGCTAACTCCATCAGTTTAAACCGAAAATATGTTGAAAAATACTGGACGGATTCTGACAAGAGTCAGCCAGGTGGGATACATCCCAATTTACAGCAATATAAATCAGGAGGATATGGGCCGCCTGGCATGAAAAAAAAAAGGACACAGGGAAAAGATCTTCCAGATGCATTCAAATCCCTAAGAGGATCACTCCTTTCCACTCATAAAAGTGAGAGAATAATGTGTTTCGGTCCTAGAGAGAGAAACTGCCACTACCAAATTATCATAATGAAGAAACTCAGAATAACACACATCATTTTCATACTTGAAGCAAAGTTTTCTGCTTGGATGCGATTCGATTTCCACCGCAGACAGCGTGCTGACATTCACTAAGGGATTAGCACATCATTCTGCATCACATCAAATATACCGCAGCAGTATAACCTCTGGCCCCATACATATGGTTGCCGTTTGATATCAATGTGACTTGCATGAATGCTGCAGCTGTGTCAGCCCTAGGTGAGCTGACGTGTTTATTAATGCCTACCAGAGGTGAAAGCTGCCCTGTAACTCGGACTTGGGAGGGGAAAGGGAATCTCATCCAGTGGAAAAAGCGTGATAATAAATCTAGGATTTATTAGTTCGATCCATTTTTGAGCGGGTTGTGAGCTGGGTCCTGCAGCTCTTAGCTGGGGATCTCCTTGCCGTGACTCTGAGAAGGCATTTTAGCTTCCCCCCAGCACTTGCTTCTGAGCTGACCCCACTGAGAGGTGGGTGGTGACTGCACACCTTTCATCGTAACCACATGGGTTCCCAAATCACTAAAAACATACATCATTGAGCTTAAAAACCAACCCAAACCCTATGGGGTCAATGTGCCACACAGGGAAGTACATGTACAGGTACAGACCAGGCCGGGAACTAGAGGATAACCTGGGATTAGGACCATCCTCAAGCAGTATGTCCCTAGCTGAGGTTGAGTGATGTCGGAGTATCCACCATGTCTTTGGTGAACAGATCCCTAAAGTTGGTTTCATCTCCCAGGGCTAGAGTAGCCTGGAGGTTGCTCTCAGCAACCAAGCTGGATAAATCAGCTCCCCAGGAACAAGGAACTTCTCTTGCAGCCTGAAGTCATTTGCACAACCCTTTACCGGAGCTGGGGGATCATTGCTGGAGCACAACCAAAGGGCAGGACCAACATGTACTAAAAGTGCTGAAAGGCTTTTTATTGCTGCAAGTTGAATTCACGGACCAGTTTCTCATTTGATAAATCCGTAGGTGTCGGCTACAGACAGTTCTGGGCAGATTCGTTGCATAAGAGCACAACGTGCTGTAACCCCCACTCTGATCTTGGCAAATATAAATGTGAAGAATCAATTTCTCGCTCCTTTGTTCAAAATGTGGCTGTTTGTAATATACTGACTGTAAACTCATTTTCCATGAGATCCATGTCCTCATCCCTTCCCTCCACTATGTAGAAAAGAAGTATCCAAAATGCAACAGAGAGGAAAACTGGTTATATGGTAAAGGTTGTACAATGCATGATGATGGTATATGGGCAGTTCCTGCTCCACCGGAGCACAATCTAAGCAACTTGGAACTGAGGTTTGCAGTAAACCAGAAAAGACAGACCAACAGATAGCCTGCATCTGGACAATCGTCCTACTCATTCACTCTCCAGAGTCACATCCTTAGTTGGTCTGAATCTGCATAGCTCGACTGACTGCAGTGGAGTGGGTTTACAGCAGGTAATTATTCATGCCTAGAAAGGCAAGGGTTGTTGGGACCACAGAAGAGCAAGTCCATCTGTAGCCTGAAGAACTGAATTTATCAGAGAAGGTGTGGATGCCCCGTCCCTGGAAGTGTTCAAGGCCAGGCTGGATGGGGTTTTGAGCAGCCTGGTCTAGTGGGAGGTGTCCCTGCCCATGGCAGGGGGGTTGGAACTAAATGATCTTTAAGGTCCCTTCTAACCTGAACCATTCTATGATTCTATGATTCTATCCTTCTGACTTCTGCAGAAACTGCTAAAGCAAAGGGCTTAATGAAAACAGGGGAAATATAGACACAAAGCATTGAAGTAAGTGTGGGGAAAAGACCTGTTGCATCATGTAGCCCCTCCCACCAAGGCAGGGATAGGTACCGAAAGCCATTAGTTCTCCAGAAAATTCATTTTTCACCTTTAATTCAGAGGCAGAGAGTGGACAGCAGAGTGCAGACTAGGGGACTGAACTGTTCACAACCACCAGCGAAGGATTTAGATCTGGTGGGTCTTGAACCATCCTTTAAATGCCCCGGAACACACACTTTCAGCTGTGGGATCCTGGCGACTGTGCTACAGACTCAAGAAAGGGGCTCCTGAAGATGCAGATGTGGAAGCCCCATCTGCGTTTTCACGTTGGGCTCAGGGCTCCCACTGGCAACTGAAGCTACTGATGGCAGTTTCACTGGTGGAACAAATTCAGGAATCGTGCCCTCAGCGAGCAGCTTTAAATTAACCTGATTATTTCATCCCAGGTCTTTGACAAATGAGTCTGATTTATTTAGCTCATTTGAAACAAGTTCATTTTAATGAAGTTATTTATATAGCTCCTCGATGCCATTAGCCAGATTACATGCTGTCCAAAGGGCATAATGCATGATCTCATTTCCAACTTAAACCCCTTCTATTTCTTTCATCCTCTAACTTAAGTAGCAGGAGTTCACAACTTATGTGCTTCCGTTTTCTCTCTAGATGGCAAAAAGTCATTTGACAGCTGCCAGGTAGTATTATCAGCTCATTTAGTCACTTTTTCTCCAGCCTAGGAAATCAGATTAGAATGTGAAATATATTTCTGCAAAATCGCATGGAAATACAGGCCTCTCTAATGTCCAGAAACATATAACTTTGTCACTTTTGGAAATGGACAGTGTTATCCCAGCCACTGTCCTGTAAATTGCCAAATTTGATTTACTGCTTTGATTGCTTCTGAAGATTATTCTCACCAGTTTTTGCACATCTCTGATAGGAAAAAAACAGATCGACTGTGGCTCGGGTTTCAAGCCCTACCCTGCAGTGAATTCTCCAAGAGATGAACTCCTTGCACTCGTACTCAACCTCCCCGACACCAGGGGGACTGGCATATGAGCACAGAAGTCCACTTCATAGAGCACTTGGCATGGCTGAGCCTTGCCCTGAACATATGAGAGAACCTCAGATGAGGGACATGGGCACTTCAAATCACCACTGAAACTGGGCACTGGGTACAATCTTGCCTGCAGAATCCTCCATTCTTTGTGACTTCAAGTGGAATTGCCATCAGGGAGATACATGCATCTGAAGAACTCAGTCATGCAGGGTAGGACTGTCCTTATTGACGTTACTTATGAATTGTTGACTTTGGAAACGGCTACTTGAGGCCCGGATATGCTTATACTTCAGAGGCCCGACCTTGGTCCTTCTGATGTAAATGCAGACATTTCTCAACATGTCAGAGGAGAGAGAAAAGTGCCTCTGGACATTTCTAGAGGATGATCTTGTCTGCCTAAATTAGACTCTGTCTCTTCTTGAGTGTAAGGCATTCACAGGAAGTGTTAGGCACCTACATCCTAAGAGGACCCGTCCACCTGGCCATCACCTCAGAATAGGTCTCTAATGGACTGATTTCTTATTAAAAGGGAAAAATGTGAGAAGAGAACTGGTGCTTACTTCTTTTTGCATGACAGCTGCTGGCACAATCCGTGTCCCAGGAGTTGGCAGGTTTGTGTCCCAGCTCCTCCTCAACATGGGGCATGGGTCCATGGACATGTTCTCAACAGTGATGCCATCTAAAGAGCTTTCTGAGGTACTCCTCTTGCAACCACTTCTGCTCACATGTCCTGCAGCCCTCTCCTGTGGCTTTGTAACAGCTTTGTGGGTTTGTGCTGAAAGCAGGATCACTGAAAAGATCCAGGGCAAAGCAGAAAGCCAAGAAAAAATACTTATTTTGGACATTTTTCTTAACCCAGATCATTTCAGTCATGGTGCATTCTGTCAGGGATGGTGAAGGTTGTGGCGGAAGCTGCTCCCTCTCTTCTTACAAAGAGCCTGACGATGAGCCCAGGGCAGGAATCCTGATGCTCAGCTGCGCAGGACAAAACAGGAGTCTCACACCCAGCTCCCTGGAGTGTGTGAGACTTTTACATTACAGCCTCACTGGAGAAATCTGAGGCTAGTGACAGAAATCCTTGTTTGGCTCCAAGTGTGCTGGCTGCCGAAATCGGGTCTTTCTTTTTCTTGGTGCTTCTGGCCTTCAGCTCCATCATTTTCAGCCGCTCTCCAAGAATATGGGTACAGGTCTCCAGGGACCTCTCAAGCAAAGCAAGGAGACTTGAGAAGAGTTTAAGCACCTCTAGCAGTTCTAGAAAGCGGATGAGGTCTATCACTGACTTTCCGGCAGCTTTTTAGACTTTTAAATTTAGAGATTAAATAGGCTGATCCCACCTTTCACTAATTCCTCCAAATATTCTTTTTTTCAGTACGAAATGGTTTGGACTTGTTTTTTTCTTGTTTCCATTGTTTCCATTGAGAAAAACCTTTAATCACACTGTATGTTGCAAGAAAAACAATCAGGAATGGGCTATAGTATCAAGCAAGTATGATAAAATAAAAAGAAACATTAAAAACTGGAGCAGAGGTGACTCTCGGAGGTTGTTTAGGTTGTGTCTCTGGTGTATCTACTGACACAACCCCCAGACTACCATTAAAGGGAGGCTGCAAGTCCAGCATGGGCCCAAAAGGCAGGTTTTGTAAACACAAGAAAATCCTACATTGAGAGGAATAATGCCATGAATAGCTTTTCTTCCAATGGAAAGATTTAGGTTTGGAGTTGAGTTCTGCATGCCAGCTTTGTGCTAATCCAAAGAGACAAAAATAAAACTGGACGACCTGCTTAGATAGTTGAAGTTGGAAGCAGAACAACGAAGAGGAGAAGAATTTCATTTCGTAGTAAAACAAATTTAGGAGCAAACCAGAATGAAAATAAAAAGTAGATGCTGCTTTGCTGACATCCCCTCTGAGTTGAAGCTGGTTCCCAGTTCCTGGATATATCGCAGCACCATCTGCCAGCAGAGAGTAGAATTACATGATAAATGGTACATTTTGCCTGAAGAAAACACTTTGTCCCCTTCAAATGCAGGGGGGCTTTGTCATTGACTTCATGGTAACCAGCATTCGGCAAACACTGCCAAAAGGCTGAACCTACGTGAAAGATAAATCAACCTGCAGCTCCAAAACAGGATGCATTTTTCCAACATGGAATACATCACTCTCCTCCCACAGCTTCTCCGAGAGTTCAAGACCATGACCATACAGCTCCAATTACTGGAATTTTATGAGTAGCATAGGCCAAGGAACGAGCTCTTGTCCCCCGTGTTGTCCCTCCCTCCCTGGCACAGCTGTCTCTCCCCTGCCCACCCATAGTCCCTGCCCACACAATCCACGTACGATGCCATGCAGAAAGCACCTGTCCTCTTTTGTCTGTCCCTCCTACAGCAAGAACTACATATTGCCACCCTCTCCTCATGCCTCCCCCTGCCATCAGCGCCTTCGATTTCGGTGGCACACAGTAAGTCGCTTCCCAACTGGGATCCATCTGCTCCTCCCATCTGCTCTGTCCTTTTCTCTCCCTTCTCTTCCGCCAGCGATTCTGTAAAGACTCTTTCCTTCTCCTCTTCTACTGTCCATACACCCATGCTACAGAAACCGGTTCCTCCTTCCTGTTCTCTGGGTATCCCCTCCAGCCACCAAATTCTTTATGGATCTCATGAATTGCACAGCTCCCTTTCTGCTATACTCACTAGCAGGAAGGATGCATCATCCCAAAGCCACCGGGAGCTCAGACCCAGGTAGACCTTGATGGCAGCTTGCCCTCTTCTCACTGTCTCTGGGACTCTGTTCCTTTTTCTTCTTCATATTTAGCTATATCAACACAAACATGTTCAGTGGGATCGCTACTGCTGTGGCCCAGTCTGCGGGGAGAGCTGGGCACCTCTAGATGGCAACCCAGGTGGTAAGTGTCCTTGCCCAGGCAGCCTAGGCTGACTGTGATCGTAATTTAGGTGTCTCAGTAGAGGTTTCAGGAAAAAAAAGAAAGGAAAATGTCCTCCTTCCCAGCTTCACAGGCTGTCTGTAGAGGCTCCTGAATACATTGACATTCTCTAATATTTGCCAGGACTCTGACAGAGGGTAAGTGACACAGCAGGCATTCAGAACATCTCACCAGAGGCTTTCAAGGTGGGTCAGTCCATTACAGCCTCACACAGGCGCAAGTGAGGAAATATATGAGATTGTCACCAAAGACAAGGTCTCAAAATGAGCGACCACTCTCTTCAGGATTTTTCCTAGGCCAGGCCCCAAAGTAATAACTTTTTGTACAGGAGATTCACTCTGCAGTGGAGAAGCCACACAAGCTCGCGCCATGCTCTGTTACGCTTTCTCTGGCATCTCTCTTTCACAGCAGCTCTTCAGAGCCTGAGCAATCCTCCAGAGCCAGCACCTACCAAACTGTGAGCACATGAATGGACAAGTGCTATATAAATGCTAGATTTTTTTATACATAAAAATATTTTATTCATAGCAAAAATATATTTGCTATGCCCATATGTAATTAGATACATATCTATGCAGATAGAAATCTATGTAAATATGAATAATCTCGTAAACAAACAGGAATCAGACTGTTTGCAGGATAGCGCAGTGAGGAGAGCTGTCTTTCCCTCTAGGTTAGTTCCCTCCAGCTTGTGCCAACTGCTACCTCCACTCAGAAATTCCCTGCCCTACAGAGTAACATCTCCATGTCTGCAACAGCAAGATAGAGTTCCTCGGGAAAGGATGGAAAAACACACATACAAAGGCTTTGTCAGGGGATAATCCGCAAGAGAGAGTCCAGGTCTTCTCTGTGGACCTGCCTTTTGCTTGGAGCAAAATTTTTACGACTGACATGAAGACACATTTTTGGAATGTGAATCCCAAACTGCTGCTCAGCTCCCTGACGCCTGTCAGTGCGACGGGGAATGGTTGGGGTTACAGCAGTGGGCATTTGATGGGTCAAAACACTGGTTCAGCTCTACCAGCCCAAAGCAACAGAGGGAGCGTCTCACGATAAGTGAGCACAACAGGTAAATACATGCAGCCAAATGAGAACCTCCAGAGCTGTGAATTCCAACGACCTGGGGAAAAAGGCACAGGTTGTGACAGCATCTTTCCACGAAACCACAGACAAGAAGAGTAAACCAGTTCAGGGTCTGAACTGGGACCAGTGCACCAGACTGCATTAAGCAAGGCACATCTTACATACCAAGGCAAAACTGAAGGACCTTTTTTATTCCCCTGTGAGCACCAAAGTTCCTTCTGCTGCCAGTGCAGAGACGTACAACCGAAGACCTCCCTGGTGAGATCCAGTCCACTGAAATTAGTAGTGCCTTCTGTATTTAATCATTTCATGTATAACATGAACTTCCAGAAGTCAAAACCCCTGAGATCCCCATCCTTTCTGCAGCACAGGGAGTGGAAAGCCCATCTTGCCTCAGAAGCAGGAGGCACAACGGGGCAGGATCTGAGCAGCCAGGGTTTGCAGGTGCCCTGCATGGGGGGAGGCTATGGCCTTCCCTGGGCCACTCACAGCTTCGACTGGCTCTGAAACCGCTGAAAATGAGCTATTGTGTTCCAAAACACCAGCCAGTCAGGGGAGCGTGTGGAGCCACTGCTCAGGCAGATTTAAGGCAGAGAGGCAAAAGGAGGAGGTACATGTAAAGAGACAGGCAAAGGGAGAAACAGTGGAGGAGACGTGTGGCTGGAGATGTGCTCTTGGAAGGAGATGCTCCACGACAAAAGGGTGCACTCCCAAGGGACACCCCGCACTGGGGCAGGGACACCCCTGAGGGACTGCAGCCCATCAGTGACCCAAGCTAGAGCAGCGGAACATCAATAAGAAACAAAAAGCAGCAGAAAGAGACCGTTACACACCCGGTAAGAGCCTGCTGCATTGTCACCTTACCAAATGCTCTGGGATGGCTTAAGCGTAAACCCACTGGCCACCTAAAGGAAGTTGAATCTGCAGAAGGGGGATAAAAAGTTTTGAATTCAGTGTTTGATTGTTTATGTTCTTTTTTGATAGGGATCAGAAGATCATGATAGGGATCAAATCAGGGATCAGAAGTTGGTGCCAACTGGTAATAAATGAAATATAAGTAAAAACTCCTCCAAGTTCAGGACTCTCCCACAACAACTACGTCCTCTGAAGCTCCAGGGAATGGTCCTTTACCTGTCCACTGCAGGAGAGGGCTTACCTACGGGGGTGTTGGTGCTCTCTACACCAAAGGAAAGGAACAGATGCATCCCAAATGTTTGTCTGAAAGTGCATCTCAGGGGAGCTGAGGATGGCTGTTCATCTCAGAACAGAAATAGTTCATGTATCCCTGGGAAACTAAAGCTAGGAGCCTAAAGGACTTCCCAGACAGGGGTGCCCTAAGTGGTTAGGCTGATCTGAAGCATTAGCAGTTGGGATCTGCAGGATTTCAATGTTCAAAGAAATTTAGGTAGGTTTTAGGGACACTAATCCCAGCCAGTTAACATGAGAGAGAAAGACAGAAATAAAAGAGTTGTGCAAAGTACCTCCTGCACCTTTGCTAATTGCTCTGACATGACATCAGGGAGATCCCCATGTCAGTTCATCTGTGCTACCTGCCCAGCCCTGTAACTGCTCCACCAGCTTTTACTGCCCCGGGCCCTGAGCTCCACGTCACCCGGGATGACGAGAGGCAGAAGGCAGTGAGGGATGTGTTCATACCCAGGCCCATGGATTTGATAATATAACCAAGATCTATGATTTTCTCTTCCAGGTGCATCAAAATCTGCACCAGGGTTTCCTATACTGATTACTGTTCCTCTCCGTCACCTACTTCATATTTACACCATACACACTCTTACAGGTCAGTTCAAAAGCAAGCTGCTAAGGCCAGCCACACTGCTTGTCATCTTGTACATCATCCACCCTGCCCACCCGCCGGTACTTAACACACATAATTCAAGGCCTTCTCTAACTTCTACTTTTTGCTTTTCTTCTCTCAAATCTTGAAGAATAAAACTTTTCTTCTCCTATTAAGGTTATCCATACCACGCTTTCAGTCTTCTGTACCGGTACTTTCTGTCACCGTCCATGTAATCAGATTTAGGATTATTAAATTTACGCTTTGCCTTCAGGATTTACGGTGAGTCATCAGCATGTTGATGATCCTTCATCTCACATCTTCTTCTTATCAAGCAGTGCCACAGTCCCACTTTCCCCCTAATGCCTGATGAGGAGTGAACACACTGTACCTCCAGAGCAATGGTAATTTAGCTTTAACTTCATCCCAGAAAAGGGAGAACAGTTGAATCTCCGGGATGCAACTGGTGGATCCAGAACACATTGCAGTAGAGACACCTGGTGGCTAGCAGGAGCATAGGTCCTCTGGAAGAAGACTATATGGACGGGTGAAAAACTAACTGCTACTTTAAAAAGGGGATTGTTAGGTCCATAGCAAACTCTGTGTTTGGTAAGTAGGGATATATGCATGTAATTGTTCCCTTAACATAAGACAACTCAGGATCCATGAATATCATTTGCTTCACAGAACAAGAGTCCGTTAACAGAGTAAGATTTCATCCTGTTCATGAAACACCAGAGAACTCGCTTTTTCTACATATACCTTGAACTTGATATAAAGTAAATGTTCCCGAGCGTGGTTATATTGTGTATCTGTCAGGAAAGCGATATTATTTCCATTGCACAAAGAGGGAATGGGGCACAAATGGATGTCACAATCCCAAAACTGCAAAAAAGTCTTGCACGCCTGTGACTAAGACACAGGACGATCACAGTCAGTTCCCTTTGCTCCAGTCCACAAAGTGCTGCCGCATGATCGGGCAGCAACATCTTACCATCTTCATACCTTGCTACGAAACATCCCAGAACACCACCGCTATGTAAAAGGAGGTACAGATTTTGCAGTTAAAATACTGTTTTTTACAAGGTACATCCAGATAACTGAGGTAAAAAGACAGTAAGGGGAAAGACTTTATACCCAGCATGAAAAATGTTCATAACAGAGGGGATAACATATGAAGAAAATAAGCATGGTATGGAAGGAGTCCTCTTTGTGTTTGCAGCTTACTACATGAGGTCTTTCTAGAAATTTTCACGTGATGAAGACATATATGAAATGTCAAAATTATTGCTTCCTGTATAGTCTGAACTCAGCCTCCTGATTATGCCTTGTGGTACAGCTCAACTAAGTGATATCCTGTTATTTTTAAAGCAAGACCACAGCCGCCTTGGGGGGTAAAAAAAAAAAAAAAAAGGCAAAACAGAGATGCACTTCAAAAAAGACAAATGTAGGGTCCCTACTTCATTTGCTGAAAAAATTGGTGAAAAAAAATCAGGGAGCTGCAAGAGATCATGGGTGAGTGAATCAAACAGCTGTATGCAACCCTAGAAAAGCGAATTGTACCTCTACTTTGGCCAAGGAGTGCCTAAGGGCACTGGGCACTTAAACTTTTCCCTGGAAGTCAACTACTGGACATGGAATTTGAGATCCCCGAGGTCTGACGTCCAGAAAGACCAAGTACACAGACACCAGAGTTAATTTAAGTGCACTTCGAATGAAACAGATGCCACAGATCCTGCTTTCAGCTCATCATCCCACCTACCTTCTCCTTGTCCCCGCCATGCATTTCATCTCCATTCTTTCAACACCATGATTTTGTGTGCAATGTCTCCTCCCTACCCTGCCTTGTCTCCCCATTACAGTTCTGAGTCTTAGCCCCTCTGCTTCCATGTCCCAGCTACAAGCCTTTGTTTTACAGGTGCAAATACCTGGGTTTTCCTCATTACTATGTTTTAATCTAGAGTAAGAGATAGGGAAACTGAGCTTTGCTATGCTCTCATCCACAGAAACCCCCTGGGAAGAGCCATACAGGGAGGAACCTGTTCACCCCTGTGTTCTAAGCTGTAGCATGTTCAGGGCAACAAGAGCGACCCGAAACCTTATGGGTAAGATGCAGTTGCCTAACCATGGCCACTTATCCCCATTTAAAATATCCCTATAAGATGTAGCTTCTGTCCTGCCTTGCCTCCCTTCAGTTGCTGTTTCAGAAGTGCGCAGGGCTCCCCTGGACATGCTGACCAGTCCCCTGCAGGCATCTTCAACACTTTTGGGGTTTTAAGGTATTAAAAGGCACCAGATGTTTAGGATAACTGAATCCTGCCTGGCGAACAGATTCTTCAAGCCTCTCCCGAGGCTTTGGGATGCCTACAGCCTGTGAGGAAGGTTTGCAGAAAAGCTGTTTACAGAGGACATGGGTGCATTTCAAAGCTCCCAAGGTTTGGGGGAGGACGCAGCTGGAGGTCCACCGCATAAGGGAAGTAGCCAAAAAGGGGCTTTGTGGTAGAATCCCCTGTGAGGACAGGCCAAGAGAGTTGGGGCTGTTCAGCCTGGAGAAGAGAAGGCTCCAGGGAGATCTCAGAGCCCCTTCCAGTACCTAAAGGGGCTACAGGAGAAATGGGAAGGGACTCTGGATCAGGGAGTGGAGCGACAGGACAAGGGGTAAAGGTTTTAAACTGAAAAAGGGTAGATATAGATATGAGGAAGAAATTCTTTACTCTGAGGGTGGTGAGACACTGGCCCAGGTTGCCCAGAGAAGCTGTGGCTGCCCCATCCCTGGAGGTGTTCAAGGCCAGGCTGGATGGGGCTTTGAGCAGCCTGGTCTAGTGGAAGACCATGCCCATGGTGGGGGAATTGGACTAGATGGTCTTTAAGGACCCTTCCAACCCAAACCATTCTATGACTGTAAGTATAATGAAGTTTTTACAGATAAAATTGAAGGCAGGGGATTCCACTCGCCCTCTTGCCCTGATCTACCTGGTTTGTCTGTGAGGGGGCTCAGCAGCTCACTTCTTTTCCCCAAGGCCGAGCGTGCCAGCCAGCACCCACTCCATGAGGCG
>VYZM01006193.1:165318-177504 GCA_013398915.1 Dromas ardeola
GGCTCTCTTCCCCGGGCCCCGGGCAGTTGTGTCCCCGCCTTCCCGGGGTGCCGCCGGGCGCCGGGACCGCTGCGCAGGAAGAAATTCGGGAAGAGGCGCGGCAAAATGGGGGAAAACTTGGGAATTGGCAAATCTCGGCTGCCTTGGGAGGGCAGGGGAAGGGGGAGGGTGGCGTGCGGGGGTTCTTTTGTTTGCTGTTTCTGTTTTAAACTCCCTTGCCTTTACCTTGATGCCTGTAATAAAAAGCCACCTGCACGAACGCGTTTAAATCTCCCCATTTCCCCATGCTGGGTCTGCGGTTGGGGTATCCTGAGCTTGTGGCTTTTATCTGTTTGGTTTCCTAATCTCTTCTTTTTTTTCCCAGCGAGACTTGTGATTTGAGGTTGCTTGGGGCTTTATTTTTAAGTGGAGTCTGAAACGCGTAACTCTGCCAAGATCAGGCGTTTCATCTAAAAGCGGTACCAGGCTTTTCTGCGCTAGAGTTACGCGCTCAGTTTTGCCAAAATAAAGGATTCTGGATTCTGGAAGCCCTTTTTTTCCTTCCTTTTTTTTAATTCTTTTTGGGATCTCTTTATTCTTGGTTGTGCACATGGGCGCAGCGAAGCGTATTAACACTTCCACTACCTGCCGGTTTAGCTGACAGGCTATTTCTGTGTATTTATTCACAAAAAGTTACCATTGCTTAGCCCCACCTGGCCATTGTAAGTTACGTATTGAAGTAATCTAGAAAACGCTTTTTGTTTGCCAGTGCTGCTTGGGACGTAGATGTAAATCGGCTTCTTGACAGCATAGTTAAAATCCTTAGAAAAACCAGGAGATGTATGTAGGTTTTGCGATGAGATCAATGTATCTCATTCAAATTCTCATTTCCGTCAATCCACATGAATATAATAATGGCAACAACTTCATGCTTGTTTTCCAGACACTTACTGAAACTTTCTAGTTTTGACTTACCGAAAAGATTAAACATTAGTTAAAACTTCTTAAACAGAATGCTTAAAAATACTGATTTTTGTCTTAACCACTCAAAATTATAAAAGATGGGTATATAAGAGATAAAAACCTCCACGTGTCTGTACTGTATTTTACATATTCTAATAGTCCCTTATTTATGAGTGTTTATTTTGTGCTTGTCTGTCTGTCAGAAAGCGACAGAGCAGTGGCTTTGCTTATCAATCTTAAGCCTTGTACAGTTACGATAACAATCAACTTTTCAAATTTTATTGCATGCAAATTTCTGCCTGTTTATAAGGTGACGAAGTTATTGGAATGCTTAAATAAAACTTGATTAACATAAAAATAATATTTATTTTAGCACATACCATACTTACAAAGATTTTTATCGATAGTCGTAACCTTGTGCCTGAGAGCCATTTTCTGTTACTGAAAAAGAAAACTTACAACTTTATGCTTTTTTTTTTTTCTTTTGAAAGAGCTAGGACTTAGCTCCCCCACCACCACCCCATGTGTGTGACATTTAAAGCATGTTTGGTGCTTTTTATTAAAATATCAATGGATAGGCTAGAACTCATGGAGTTCTGCCAAATTTGGATCAATGCAAATGAGAACAGTTTGTCCCATTGTGTCTCCCATACATTCGGTTTCTGTGATGGCCCACTTCTCTAAATACCACTGATGAGTAGAATGTAGCTGTTCCTAAAGGACTGTAATCTCGTACTGATACACTTTAATAAATCTTTGTGTGTCTCAAACTCAGGTCTTTGGGTCCTTGTGTTTGTTACCTGTCTGGTTCGGTCCCCTCTTACATCCATTGCTGCAGCTGTTAAAGGCAATTTCTGTGTGGTGGATTTTTAGATTTGGGTGGAAGCCATTTGGTGTGGGGAAAAGGTTTCTTGTTGAATAATAGCATAAAAGAATTGGCACTAGTTGAATAATAAAAACTCCTGATTATGTATTGTAAGTATTGACTACGTAAGAGCTATGGTATGGAATACCCTAAGCATTCAGGCTTCCTTAAATATGAGGTATATGGGTTCCTGTAATGACTTTGTTTCCTTTGTGTTACTCTTGAACCCTTGAAATCCCAGTGCATCCCATGTGATTGTTCTAGTTAAATGCCTCAGTAGCCGGAAGCCTCCCTTAATAAACTTCAGTTTTTGCTTCTCATGGGATTCAGTGAAATATACTTTACTTTTTGCCCAGTGCAGAGAAAACAGCCTTTAATACAATTTCATGTAGAAAACATAAAAGATTTACAATAGTCTACAGAAGACAAGACATAACATTCCATAAATAAGTCGGCTTAATGACAGAATTCTGTCTGCAAGGGTAAGAATGGTATTTTATAAAGTGCTTAATTTTTACAGCCCACAGAATAATTGACCCCCATCAGCCTGATGAAGATGATTTAGAATTACAGGAATTTGGCATAAAAGTGTTACATTTTCTTTTCTAACTCAGTATAAAATCAGCTTTGTGGGTTTTTTCCTACCTAAATCTGCTGCATGTTTCCCAAATGAATAAGAACTGCTCTATTATGTAGCTTTAGTGGAAAATTTATATTGGATTTCTGTATTAAATTATTCTTGTAGGCAAAGTATTTTCCCATCTGTTTGATTGCATGTTGAAACCTGTTTAAAATTGTAATACAACTCTTAAAAATGTTGGATTTGGTAAATGAACCCAAAAATCTAACAAGTCAAAAAGTGCTTATTAAATTAACACTGATTTCTAAGCTGCTATTTTAGAAATGTAAGATAATGCTATCTTCACTGCATTTTGTAATCCGCATCCATGCTGTTAGTGTATGTGCATCCAACAGTGTTCCCTTCCCCCACAAGCTAACACCCTCCTTCAGAACGTAAAATATTAGTGGTAGATGGGTATTTCTGTAAAGAATGTGTTTGAATCAAGGATTAAAGAAAAGTCTTGGGCTATGCATTTAAAATTAAAGCAAGCTTTTAGTTTAAATAGAAAGCAATGCATTTTCAAAAGCATACTTAGTGTAAGTTATGAAAAGAAGGTGATATTTTGGAGGTGACGAGACTGTAAATGTCATAATTCTCACTAGTTAAGAAACCTTCGCTGTCATTAACTTTGTATTTAACTTTTCCAAGAGCGGATGTGTAGGGCATTGGCAGGTGTCTGTATTAAACAGAATTTGCATGGCACATCCTAAAAGACCCCTGCGGTGGTACGGCATTGTTTAGCATGGCTTCGGCTGTCATCCCATGATAAATCAAGGACATCGGGTGAGTACAGTGTCCCTGCAGCCAGTATCAAAGAAAGCTGCATCAGAGGGCGTTGTCTCCTGCAGCAGCACTGTGCTTTCTCCAAGGAGCTCCCTGTAAACTCCAAGAGGTCCCATCGCATGTCCTATTTGATGCATCTTCAGCCTACGTGGTAGTTCCATCATTATTTCAGCGTAAAGCAGTGATTTTTATAAGATCTGAAGATTACTTCCTATTCACACAGAAGAACCACCGCATTTACTCAAGATTTTTTTTCCTCACCTTTCTGTCACTAATTCATGTCTTCATGGGTTAGCGCTCCTGTCCTGGTGTAAATATATCTTGAAAAAATAAGTTTGTTTGTTTCTTTCAGTTTTCTTTTAATTGTATAGTCTAATGAATAAAAAATAACGTCCAAAATACGTATTTGACTTTGACTTGACTCCTTATGGTTTTTGCAGTCAGTTTTCAGTTGAGGTCCAAGGCCATTAAAGTTCACGCGATTTTTTTCCAGTCACATCAAGGATTTGGCTCTTCCTAAGGTTTTATCAAGGCTTGGTTATGATTATTACCTTTACTCAGAAAACTTGAGATATGCTAAATCTCAAGCATCTGACACGGGCCGTTGTTTTTTTTCTGGAGAGCCTGCATTTACTGTTGCAATAAAATGTTCAAGTGCATATGAACATGGAAAAGAGAATCTTACGTATTTCTTTTGGCCCTCCAGAATGACCAAATTTGCTTCTTCCCAAGAAGTTAAATGAATAACTCAAAACTTGAGCTGAAGAAGTTACAGTCTTCTAACTTAGTTATAACACTTTGGATTTCTTTCTTCATGTTTTAGAGTTAAGGATGCCTCATTTTGTTCTTAAAAATCAGTACTATAGCCGTGCAGCAAACATCACTTCTCGTACAGGATAGGGCAGAGGCTGTAAAACTCAGAAGCAGATTAATCCCAAGGAAGTTACTGCCTCCTACACTTGCATGTGGCAAGGAGCTGTTGCTGATGGTAGATATGAAGGTGAATTTGAGAACCCTCTGGTTTAAAATGTCAATGGTATCTGAAATATTTGACATGTTCAGAAGGGTGATAATCACTTCATTCCAGGAATCAGTCACTACATGTGCTTATAGATGTGCCAAATCTTCATCAAACTTGAGAGGTGATAAGTAATTTTATTGAAAGACTAGCAGCAGTTTTATCCTTCCAAGAAAACACTGCTCTTGGGAATCTTCAATACCAAAGAACATGTTTTCTGATTAAAAATTAAATCATTTCTTGCTGAAGCAATATTGTTAACATTGTGCAGAGCATTTAAAATCCAGGTTGTAAATTCCACCTACATATGGGTATATGGATATCCCTGCCTGGTACATGAAAGCTTTGTAATATAATTGTGATTATTATTTTTTTTAAGCGTAGTTAGTGATTTTTTTTTTCTGTTGTTGATACATGAGAAAACTCCGTAAGAAGAACTGAGCACTTCAAGGAGAAGTAGATGATATTTTCTTTTTATAAATCTCTGCCAAAGACAGTCACCAAACCCAGGTGCTCAAATCTGATGAAATCGTTGCAAAGCTTCTGGATATTTTAGATGTAATTTCATTTAGCTTCTGCAGCAGAAAAGGTTACGTTTCTTTGTATTTGACGGATTAGAACTCTTGTGGGGTTTTCTTTTATTTCAAAATTAGTAGTAGTGCTAGTTGACATTGAAATTTTCATAAGCTTTGGGTTTCTTCATAGTACTTTTATAGTGGAAATGAAATTACCAGAAGCACTTTGTATTGCCGTAGTTCACTGGCTTCAGTGTATACTGCTTATCGTGGATAACTTATTTTCTGAGTAATTTTTTATACTAGTGATTGCTTGCACCCAGTGTTTCTGTTGCTCCTGTTGTTTCAATGGTAAAGAAGAAACATGGGCTTCACAAGTTAGTTCTGTGCATGGAAGGAGAATAAAACTTTGCGACTTAACAATCTATAAATAGTGCAGCTATGAGTAGTATGACACTAGAGAAATACGTCTCAGTCTAGACTAGTGTTAGGTTATATAATAGTAAAATTATTAAATAAGCAGTGGAACAAATGTTAGACAAAAAATAGTGGATGTGGAATAGTAATAGCCTAGATTCATGTGTAAAAAAAAAAATAAATTAGTAGTAGATTGCAAATGATACTATTTTTAACTGGAAAAGTAGCTTTCAAACTATCTGATGGTACCCTGTGCAATGTATAAGCATGCAGGAAAAGTAAAGGCAGGTGAATGTCTTAAACCGTGGAATTGTTCATGTGAAAGAACAGACAGACATTCCTCATTCTCTGGGAGTTTATGCTGGTTGTTTGAGAAAAAGGAAGCAGCATTATGGTCAAAGTGGCAGTCTGAGTCAAGAAAAGTAATCTGCGTGTTACTCTTTCAGGTTTGAGTATGAGCACAGTTGAAGAAGAGTCTGACACAGTGACAGTAGAAACCGTGAACTCTGTGACTTTGACTCAGGACACTGAAGGGAACCTTATACTTCATTGCCCTCAAAATGGTATTGAATTGTATTGCATAGTATTTTTTCTTCTTTTTTCATTGATCCAACCACCATACTTCCCTGCCCTGAAAATTCTGTGAGCTACTTGGATTCAGCTCACTGTGCTGCAGTTTGTTCTGTTTCAGTTTAAAGAAGGATAAAGTGTCAAATTCAGTGTAAATCACAAAATTCTGTGTGTATGTGCCCAGCTGTTCTGATTCATTTCAGTGGAAATGGGTTCTTAGAACCAAGCATGTACCAAATTTCTGTAGACTTAAGGGGTTTGTTTGTGTGTAATGGACTGTGGATGGAATTTACAAAGAAAATCTCACAGAAAATGTATGTTGAAGAAAGCATGTGAACTGTTACTGCCCATAACTCAGACCAAGTTCCTGGGCAGTAGTAAAACACCAAACCAACCTATCACATCTGCTTCTACCTTTTATTTCGGTCCTCTTTGTTAACAGAATTTAGTCCAAAGCTGCACTTTGTTAACAGAAGGTAACCTGCGTATGTGTTTGTTGTTAGAAACTGATGAAGTAGACTCTGAAGACAGCACTGAGCCTCCGCACAAGAGGCTTTGCTTATCAGAGGATGATCAAAGCCTTGATGATTCCACTCCGTGCATTTCTGTTGTTGCAGTTCCGAGTAAGTTCTTTTAAGTTTATGTTCTCTTGTAGCAAATGTTTCTGTTGGTAAAGGTTAAAAGTGGACTCTTTGGATCACATTAGTATATTTCGCATGTTTTATTTTCAACTTTTATTAATATACTTAGGTATCATCTTTACCTCTCAGACTCTTGGATGGTTTTGCAGCAGTTGTTGTCTGTACAGTACTGGCAAAATGAACCTGCCTTAGAGATAGAGGACTGCAGGCACGGGTGCACTGAATAAGTTGAAGGATAAGTGAATGAACAACAAACTAGATGCTGTCCTCCTGCAAAGACTGATAAGGTTTTTTTAATGATCAAACAGTATAGTTAGTATTTCTGTGTTTTGTAATATGGAAATGTGTGGTTGTTTTAAGGTAGAGGTGGTTGTACAAAAGGTAGTCCGAGTACTGAATCGGTCTTAAGGAGGTTGGTTGAATATTAGAGTGTTCAAAATAATCTCCCAAAGGGAGGCCAAACCAGATCTAGCAAGTTAAAATACTGATATACAATACCTAGGGTGGATGTTTATTTGGTGGAACTTAGTAGAAACTCCTTAGAAATAAAGGCACTATCATGCTGAAGTTGAAGGAAAACTGGGGAAAAAAGAATGCAGCTGAAAGATTTTAACGTTGTCCTTTAGTAATTGGAAAATGCTGAAGATAGGGCTGGAAAGGGACCATTAATACAGTATCAAATGTTTCCACCAAATAAACCACTTTTTATTTATATGTTTCACATTCGGTCTCAGTTATAGTCAAGTACAAAACTGAAAGTTTAAAACCCCATATTTAAATTCTGCGAAGACGAACAGTTGATAATCATCTTGATGATTTTACTGTGTCAACAAATAAATACCGATTAAGGCCCCTTTAAAATTTCCAGTGCAAAGGTAGCAATTTATAATAATATGCAGGTAGCATGCATAAAAAAAAAGTTACAGGAGTAAGGCATACAACTAACTTATCCATTCTGAAGTTTCAGAAAATGATCAGAGCTTTGAGGTGACCATGACTGCTACCACTGAGGTAGCTGAAGATGAGATTAACGAAGGAACTGTTACTCAGATTCAGGTACAGTAAAACTTCAAAATTGACCTATTTGATGTACATTTCTCTTTGAATTGATATGAAAAGGAAAATAAGTACCAAAAAGGGCTTATTAAAGTAATAAGATTATTTTTAGTATGAAACTAATGTATTCAAGCACGGGTCTTGTTTGTAAAATGTTCTTCTATAAAAGTGCAATTGAATCATTTTATATATGAAAAAGGTTATTTGTAGTTTAACTTCCTGCTCAAAGACCAATACGGTAAACAGTAGTAGATGTAACCCTCCACTGATAATTACTTCTCTGTGGTGATCTGCTTAGAAGACAGGTTTATCTGTTATTTCTGTCATTCTTTGATTATAAATTAAGCTTTATAACAGGCCTAAATATGTTTTGTCTTGTCACCAGTCCTAACAGTTACATACAGTTTTCATTGTGGGTGTGCCATGTTTAAAAGTTATAGATTGGAGATGCTGGACATAGTCTTCCTTCCACCAAAGCCAGTGAGACTCTTCCTAATCACTGTACATTAAACAGGATGAAGAATGTTATTTAATTAATTCTCAGAACATCTGTATGTTAAGATGTTAAATCTTACTCATGTGTTTTAAGAAAGGTGAATGTACTTTTAATGCCATATCTAAAAAGTGGCACTTTCTGAGCAGTCAGCAAGTTAACTGGGTGTGCTGGTTTTGTTTTCCATCAAGTTATGCCTCTATATTAAATACAAGGTGATAGAAAGAACTGAAGATCTTACTGGATGATTTCATATTGGTCTTTTCAAGATTCTTCAGAATGAACAGCTGGATGAAATCTCCCCAATGGGCAATGAAGAAGTGTCAGCTGTCAGTCAAGCCTGGTTCACAACCAAAGAGGATAAGGATTCTCTAACAAATAAAGGTAGGATATTTCAAATGCAATTCTCCCACGCTCTAGAAAGGGAAGCTATTCCAAATGTCTCAGAGAACATTTTGCAGGTTGCATAAAGTAATCTCTGGTCTAATCTAGAATCAGAGAACTGATTCTAAAAATGCTGAGAGATGTAATGCATTAAATCTTCACCATTCCTCTTACACGTTGTATGCAAGAAGAAAGTTGGAACTGCAGATGCAGTTGAAGAGGAAGAGGTGCCATGCTTGCAGTGGTGACAGTGGTTCTAGTGGCCATGGTAGACAACTTCTGTGTGTCAGCACAGATGGTGCAGACAGTTGTGTCTGCTCTGTTTGCACTTCAGCCTGGCTAGGAAGTGGGAAGCTAGAGTCAGGGGAGGGTACAACAGGAAAAAAATTCATCTGTGCCTCGGGTTAATACATCTTCCTCCAAATAAGGCATATTATTCTGGCTACGGTGTTGCGATTTATATTAAACAGTTTCTGGAAGGGAGTTGCTTCAGAAGAAGAGGGATTATGCAGATGAGGATCTACTGAAAGAATCACTGCTACTCCTAAGATTGCCACTCCATTGGCATTTCTCCCTTTCAGAGTGCATCTGCGCAATCATGTAGCAGTTGCTGTACTTCAGAGCTTTCCGTTCCCCTCCCCCCCTGAGGGGAAGCGCCTTTCTAAACCTAGAGAAGCAACTTAGCGTCAGATGAAGACATGTTGTCTCTCCAGTTTCCTCAGTCTCTCTACTGTTTTTCCCAGACTGCAGTTACCTCTTCCTAGGGGAAAAAAAAAATATCTTTTTCAGTCAGTCCAAAGCAACTCCCTTTTTTATTAGAAAACTTTAGGAAAAAAAAGTAATGGTTTTCTCTCACAGAAGCAAATCATATCTTTCCCAGTGAGTTCTGCTCCAGAGAGCTGAGTCAGTGAAAAAATGCGGGTGAGGCACACAGAAGCTGGGTATTGGATATGAAAAATTCAAAGAAAGGGAGCTGAGCCAACTCCGTTAATGACCATTTCACTTGATCCCAAGTGTGCGCTAACAGTTGCTTCTAACAGCCAATAAATATTTTCTCCCCATTATCTCTGTCCTTTATTAGATTTATAGGGCTTCAAAGCTATTGAGTGTTCACTCCGAGGACAGGGGCAGAGATGGGATGGCAAAGAGATCCCTTTGCATCACGGCACTGAGGCAACTGGGTAGAAGTGGTGAGAAATCATGTTGCAGCAGTTGCTGTGCTCTAGGGTGAGAGAATGCACGGAGTTTATGATCTTCCCAGTAGCCAGTGGTGAAGGGCTTTGGGAGCAGCACGTTCTCAGCTGTGACTGGAAAAGCATGTACTGGTGATTTGGCAGAGAAATTACTATTTTCATGTGACTCGGTGGCCTCATGTTTGATGTGTGTCTTGTTAAACATAGTAGAAACTTAATGGATTTGTTCCTTTTGTAACTGTCTCACAGGCGTATCAAGTGACCATACATCACAAGTGGCATTTACAGTTGTGAATGAATGAGGGCACTAAATATGGTGATACTGATAAAGACGTAAATAATTTGGGGAAGACATTTCCAATAAAATATATCTAGAAATATATTTGAGAATCCACGCTAGCTGAAGTTTTCTTGGGGTCTCCATGCTCTGTCACAGAGATGAGCTGTGAAAGAATCCCACTATGTGTCTTCCTTTTACAGTAGCTCGGAGTTTGACATGTGTTGCCTGAGCTCATTATTTTACAGCAGTCTCCACCTGATAATGCTTTCTTTGAAGACCTGTGGGCAGGTTATAATAATCTTGGCACCGAATATGCAGACACATGAAGTGCAAAATACACTTCCTTTCCTCAAATAGTTGGTTGGTAAAGATTATTCCATGTAAAGAGCAGCGATGTCCCTTTTAAGTCAGTTCAGGTGCTTGGATAGAGGTGTGGATCGCAGCTACAGTAGCAGGTTATTGTTCTGTCTCTGTAGCTTTGGAAGAAGAGATTGAAGCCATCGGGCCCAAGGGAAGAGTTTTCTCTCATCAGTTTCAGTGGAATTAGTAATAATGGCTGTACTTTTCATTATAATTGGATTTAAGTAAACAGTCTCTTTGGTGTGTTCTGCCTCTCAGCTCTGGTAATTAGCAGGCTGAGAAGGAAGTACCCTGATCTTTCTGAGCAGAGATGGGCAGGTAGCCAGCACACACCAGTATGTAAACTGGGTCACCAGCATAATCTTAATTATAAGTGGTTGTTAATATTAAGTACGGTATGAGCATGAGTGGAAAAAAGATGAATCTATATATAAATTCAGGGTAGGAGTGTTTTAATGTTTTATTGATAGACCTCAGGTTTGAAATTTTGTCTCTGAATGAAGTTGATTGGATTTGCTTTTAAAGCTTAGCTGGCATTGTAGTTACTAGGGGCATAGACACAGACAAATCATAATGTTTGGTTCTATTGGTTTGCCACTTCTATTTGAGAAATAAAACACTCAACACGAGTCTTTATCTTGACTGTGACCACTGGGCATTGTTTCCAATGCAAAAAAGAGCGAGAGAGAGGGAGCAGCTTGTCAAAATCGACTAGGTACAGCATTTACGTCTATGGAAAGCACCCACGGTAGGTAGCACTGTTCATATGTTGGGAAGTGAAAAGGCGTATAAGAGAACCCCCAGTTGTTGCCAATTCCTCAAGTTACATTTTGAGTCACATTATAAGTCCCTGCTTACGGAATCATTTGAGTGCATGGAAATTTCAGCTGTCAGTTTGAAGATGGAAATTTTCTAGATTTGGCTGAAGAGAAGGCCTGAAAATGTGACTTGACAGCACATAGAGGAATCCATGTTATGTTTTTAAAAAACTGATGTTTTTGAAGAGGGGTCTGACTCATTATTTAAATATTAGCTGTCAGTTACTAAGGATTGTTTATCAGTTTTGAAATAACATCTGTTTAAAATTCATTCCAGTGAGTTTAAGTAGCTAAAATTACTACTCTTTTATTTGTTAAGTGCAATAATGAGGGTCGTGTTTTTATGATACTTTTGTTGTTGTTGTTTTGCTGACTTTCACTTCAGTAATTAGTTTGTCGTTTCTATTTTCAGGCCACAAGTGGAAGCAAGGGATGTGGTCCAAGGAAGAAATCGACATATTGATGAGTAACATTGAGCGTTATTTAAAGGTATGTGCTAGAGTATGTTACTTGCTAGTTGGTGTGGTGATGCAGCTCCTGCTAGAAACCAACTTTCTTTAGTACTTCCCAGAATGTGCAGTAAGTGATTCTGATTGGTTTGTAGTAGAAATGGTGATTACCCACTTGAAACACATGAGATAATTATATCCATACACGGGATTTAAGAGTACTGAATGTAACATTGCTTTTAATTTGTGTACTTAATATAACCCATTTTAAAATTTCACGTCAGGATGCTCAAGTGGCTTAATCTCTTTCTCTGAATATACATCACTCATGAAATCTTTGGTGAAGACAGAGGAAAAAATTGCTTTAGGAATAGAGATACTTTTCCTTACAAAGCATTGAATGCAACTTCCAGACTTCTTTGATGATGTATTTGTATTTGTTTACTACACTAACAGGATGCCTGTATCAGCTTTCTTCCCCTTAATATATTGTTGTCAGAGTTCAGTGTGAAACTCGGCATGCAGTTAACACGCTGACAGTGATAATTGCCCATAAGTCATATTGGTGGTAGGCTTACAGCTGAGAGTATTTGAGCTGAGTGCCTACAGCTGAGAATACATAGCCTGGATATTACAGGTTCACCTACCTTCATTTGTGAATCAAAAAAAAACCTTGAATTTAGTCTGCATTGGTATAAAAATCCTTAGTATTAGTGGTAGAAAGTGTGCTCGCCCACACGTCTATTAGAATTTCTGCCACAAAATCACGGAATCACGGAA
>VYZM01006199.1:2043-26700 GCA_013398915.1 Dromas ardeola
TTTAAATAGTTCACACAGCAGGGGCATGAACTGGATCAATGCGGGATGGAGATCAGAGACCATTCTGCCTGTCGTCTTTCCTGATGACATCAGTGAGTAATGCTCCAGTGAACTGCAAATGACATTAATTTTTATGTATTGTTTTGTTTATGCTACAGTCTTCATATCTGGTTGTCAGCACTTGTGAACACTGGGTTGAGACTTGAGGTTTTTTCAGGTTTTGGGTTTTTTTTTTTAAACTGAAGTGATTATGTGGCTTACGAATTTATTTTCTTGAAGAAAAGCCCTTTTTAAGAGATTAAAATACAGCGGTGATTAGAAGTTAGCTGTTATGTGTTTTGAATTAAATAGTCAAAATGTATCTTTAATTTTATGTAGTTACACATTTTTATAGGAGTTGACAAGTGCTAATCATCTTAAAAGATAATGTGAAAGTTCTGACTTTGTGTGACAGTAATAAACAACTTACAATTTTATTTGACTGCAGAGTACTGGACAAACCACAATGGCATGACTTACTTCCATGCAAGCTGGGAATATGGTTTTGTCTCACTGTGAAAGCTTTACCTCAGCTATTCCAGGTAATAGTAAAGATTTTAAGTTATCTTACTTTATTTTTCTTGATGCTGTTATTGTGCCTAATCAGATGTGTAGCACTTGTTCTTATGAATTTTAGGTCTCAAGCACATACCATATATATATATATATATATGGCATTATATATCTATGTCTATATCTACATATATATAAAAAATTACTCTTTGGAGGCAAATTTAATATCATAAGTTCATCAAAATATGAATATTTTAAATGGATATTAATCTTAACGTGCTAGGGAATTCAACAGCAGTTCCTACTAGGCAGAACTACAAGAATAAATGATGGTAGAGGGATGATACATATACATCTAATTAGGAATAGCAATGTCTTTTAAGCAATCTGTTAACAAAAGTATTTTTATCTCAAGTAGGCAAATGCTATGTTTTTATAGCAAATATTAATATATCATTTAAATTTGGGGTAACAGTGAAATTACTTTTTCTAATCGAGTGAGCTTTTTTGAGTTTCTGGATAATGATATAAAATGATACCTGAAATTACTAAGGTAAAGTAGCAAAGGTATGGTTTTAATTTATAAACACAAATGTGGCAGAATTGCCCACACTTGTGTTTTTTTAATCTAATACTGTAAACTGTAAAATTTAGCTGATGTTCATCCAGTGCAAGTATTGTCAGAGCAGTTAACAGAATAACTTTTTAGTATCACATGCTCTTTCTTTTCATTTCCCTTGAATATATGCATTTGTTTTTAATACCCTTGTCACTGCTAATGAATGTGGATCAGGGAATGCAGGGTGGATTTTACTATGGTTTACAGATACTGAGTATTAATTCTGAAGTATAAATACTGTAAATGGCATCAATGTTCAATTTCTGTCTGTCTTCAAGCTGGAAAAAGCATATCATTCATAATTCCTAATCTGTTAGCAGAAGGCTTGTAAAAGTTATAAATGAAATTAAATCTGGTCTTTGTGTCCATTTTTATAGTCTTTAGCCTTTCCTACAAAGAGATGCAAAAGTTAACATCTCTTCCTCTTAACTTTCATCAGAGCTATGTGCCTGTTTTATTAAAGAAACTTCTTTTTGTAAGTTTTAAAAGCAAAAATAATGATGCTTAATTAAGTCTACTGTTGTGTCCAAATTAAGCTTTGATGTCCGTCCCTCATTGAGGTGAGTCAGATGGAAAAGAATTAAGTTCAGCAATTGCTGTTTCTGCATTTTTAATACTCTCTTCATAATTGTAATGCTTTCTCTTCTGCCTTAATTGCAAAATATTCAAAATATTATAGAATATAGTAAGATTCATGAAGACTTCTAAATTAGGACTTCTTGTAATCTGTTGTTTTCTCATTTTTATGATTTTAAGATAGTCTGTTAAGAAGTTAGTCTTAACAGGTTTCAGTTTTTCTGTTCAAAAAGCAGCTCCTATGTCTGCCAGAATAGGCAGAAAAGATGGATACAACAACAGTGATGTTTTGCGCTCTGTAGACACCTACACAATACCTCTTGCTGTGGATTTTTAAATCCATTAAATTAATGGTAGTGGGGAAAAAAGCTATCCAATAACTTACGGAAAATTGGAGACTACCAAGCAGGGATTTGGTGGCAGGGGAAGCAGGATGTAGAGGAATTCAGAGCTGAAAGGCTTTGGAGCAAGGAGGAAGCGAAGGAATGGGGTTCTAGAGTAAATTGCCCCATGTGTAAATTACACTACTGCTTAACTCCAGGGTTTGTTTTGTGGTTTTTTAAGATGACCTGCTGACTACGCAAGTTAAAATGCGATAAAATGTAAGTAATCTTCAATATTAATAATATTCAGGACTTTGGGTACCTGAAATTAATTACTGTAGCTTATTAATTAACAATACTTAAAGAAGTATTATCTCTTCTGATGAGCATAAGAGTACCAGTGACCTAATGTTGGAGATCTTTTCTGAACTGACAGTAAAAAGATACCTTGTATGTTGTAAGTAGCTGGAACAGAGTCACCTGTGGGCTCTTTTTGAGTTGTATTGAAGGTTTTAGCAAATTCTGCCTTAGTTGCCATTGCCAACGTACAGCAAAAAGTAGCTATACTTACATGATTATAACCTGGTACAGAGATGCTGTTTTGAATATGAGTGCTTTTCTCTTCAATAATACACTAACATAGGCTAGAGATTTCAGAGTATTTTGGGCTTTTAGTAAAATCACTAGGGCAGCTTACCTGGAAGAGAAAACTCCTACAGATACTGAGTAGTGTTATGTGTGCTAGTTACACCTGCAAATTACTTAACAAGGTGTTGCAGTGGTTGACATAAGGATGGCTGCTACAGATTTTAGTTGTTTATTGAGTTAATCTAAATTATTTCAGTCATTTAAGAGCCAACAAGTTATTTTGAAAGTTGTCTGTCGTTCATCTGCAACTAATGCAATTGTAGATTAGCTTCTAAAAATGTATCCATATTTAAATGTACCCCATTTGGGACAGAAAAGGGTAAGAGTTAGCAATGCTTTAAATTAAATGTTGTTTCTGCCACTGAGTCTTTCAAAGGCCTGTGAGTGAAATAGCTGAACTGCTTCCTCAAATTAAGGAAGCAAAACCACCTGGCTGTATACACAAGTTCTTCCTCAAAGGAAACTTTATAAAAAACAATAACAAACCCACAAAGCCAAACCAACAAAACAAAAACCACAAGGAGATGTCAGTTTAAACTCTTTGCCACTTCTTGCATTGATTCATTTAACCTAACATCTATCTCTTCCCCCTATTAGTTAATGTGAATATTCTACTTAGAACAGCTCTGATTCAGGTTGCTGAGCTTCTGCCCCTGCCTGGCTCTCATTTATCCAATTGAGTGTCTTTCTCCTACTTCCCCTCCTCCTTCAAAATGTCAGATTTCAGAAGGAGGCACTTAAAATAATTAAGGTGGGCCTTTACTGAGGAAAAATGCTTTGTTTGCATGCCCTTGTGATGGCCTATGCCATTTTATCGTAGCCTGCATTTTATGTCAAGAAACTGGAAGAAAAATGGGTGAGAGGAGGGCGAGAGAAACTAAAAAATGATTGTTTTTTTAAGCTGTTGACAATTGTATTTTGAGAGAGACTATGTAGGCTTTTATATCCACAAATTTAGTTTAACTAAATTTGGGGTGAAAACAGCCTCTTTGAGCTTGTTTGAAGAAGTGAAGGGAAAAGAATGCATAAAATGTATCATCAATCAAATATCTGTGGCGTGAAAGAAACATTAAGTGGAGTGTAAATTACATTGACTATTACCAAGTTTAATTCTTATAATGTAGGCTCAAGAAAAAGAAAAAGAACACAAATTGTTTCTCAGGTAATTTATAATTTACTCTTTCATGAGAATAACCTGGAAGAAGGCTATATCTTTAAAATTAAATAAATAAAAGAGGAAGTAAAAATAAATAAATAAATAAATAAAACTCAATTAATATGCCTTAATGGAACTGAAAATTTGTTCTCACAAAGAAGCAAACCAGCTAAACATAGTGGGAAGAATTTCAGTTCAAACGGTCGATGTAACACAGAATAGACAGTTGTGTGAAGTATACTTTTCTTTTGTGGGAGAACAGTTATATATAAATTGCAGATTATTCCCAAAACCGCTGACTAGAGTTTTTTCTTTGGATGTGCAGACATACGACTTAAGAAAAGTCATCTTTCTTTAAAATGTCGTTAATTATTCTTCACAAAATATTTCCTTTAGAAAACTGAAGATAGGAGTGTTTGTGAGTGTTCCTGTCAACTACTTTTCCTCCACCTTGACGTGGTAAAGCTTGGCGATGAGTGTCTTTATTTTTACACCAACTTCATTAATGCCAGTCAGCACTAGGAAATGTTTTATTAGCCTGCTGTTGTCCTGAGTGTAATGGAGCAGAAAGCATTTTTGGTTGTTTCAGACAGAAATGGATTTTTGTTAAGAAAATAAAGCTTCCTGTTATCTTCTCTCTACAACAGTGTAGGTGTAGCGCATACACCCTAGCAGTGAACTGGTGGAAGGACTGGTGGCTCACCGGTAATGAGAAGGCAGTTTAAGCTCCATACATAGTTGCACTGAGTATAACCTAGAGAGATTATCAACAAAGCTTTCAGTTACAATTGAAACTTTTGTTTATAAAGACCTTTGTGTAGCACGAAGTGAATTAAAACAAAAAGGCCAGTAATTTATTTTTATGTAGACTACCAGATGGTAATTACTGTAGCTGATTTAGTAGCCTGGAATGGATTCAAACTAGTGACCCAGAGGTGTTTAATTTCTTGGCATTTTTTCCTCAGGTTTTCTTTTAATCCATGATTACATTTCAACACCTGTTTAGAGATGGTTCAGCTTTGGCCTTAAACGGATTCGCAATGTGTCATTAAACTCAAGAGGCTTTGCCAGCAGGGCATCTCCTTTGGCAAAGTTAGCTTTTAAGCAAGATTTGATTAGGTCAGCAAACATTTGTGTGGGTTGTTTTTGTCTTTGTGTATGACTTTATATAAAATCATCCTGTGTGATTAAAATAAAATTTATTGGATTTAATAATGTATGCCTTAAAAAAGAGGTGGGTTTTTTTTTTGAAGGGATTTATTCAAGTCAGCAAGGTTAAATACCTCCTTAATTCCCAGTTTTACAGGGTTTTGATGTGTTCCAACCTAGTGTACAGCACCAGTGTTGATACAAGTTGTGGGGAGCGAGCAATTGCAGGATGTGTGGCACGAGTGATTGTCCATTTGCACTGTTTCTTGCTATTTCGCAGCTGTTGGGAGAACCAAAGTAGGGATGAAGCTCTTGACCCTGAGGTCAATTAGAAGCTTAGAAGCAGGTCAGAGGAGAGTGGATGGTATTCTGGGTGTATGCAAGTGATCAAAAATAATTTGCGTCTAACAGGGTACTGTCTGAGGCTCTGGGGACAAAATGTGTTTTCCTGCATAGTGAAAGTTTTAAGTAAACGTAAGACACTAAAGAAATTTCCCTTTAGTTGCCTGTGGCAGCCAATTTTGTTCTGCTCCTTCAAATAACTTACTGTATGCCTGCATATCCCAGCACACAAGTTAAAGGAGTGTAGCACCAAGAGTAGGTCGGGTGTATGTGGCGATAGTGGCTCACACTTAATGGTACTGTTCTGTTGTGGTATAAGGCTCCACGGGATGTGAATGGGTCCCAGGAAGGCCTCACAGCCTTGGCCTCAGTTCCCCCGTCTGGCTGCCTTTGTTTCACCAGTGTGGATGTGGAAATACCCAGCAGATACTGCATTAGCACAGCAGGCTGCTGGTCACCCGGTGCATCCGAGGGCTGGGGACCATACTTCAACTGCCCACAGGCTCTACGCAGCTGAGGAGCCTGGCCATGCCTGGTATTATTCCAAGGTCAAAGCACGATTTTCTGATTATAAACGAGGAAGTAATGCAATTCCTATTTATTTCTAGTTTGCCTTTGAGTAAATATGTAAAAATGCCAAAGAGAAATATAAATCACAATGTTTAACTTTTTTTTTAAAAATATTATTTCTTACAGTAACACATTGATATTACTAGTTTGTAAACCCATCAAAAGAGTGGTTTTGCTGTGGTATAATGGCTGGCATTTTTATTGCACAGAAATAGCAAATTGAAGGTCGGATGTTGCAGTAATTTTAATTTGACTCCTTTTTCTCTCTCTGTTTTTTGTACAAATTGTACAAGAACACTGCACTCAAAAAGACAAAAAAAAGTTCAAGAAATTCATACCAATATTTCACTTTAAGTCTATAGATTGACTTCATAAGAATTAATGCAAAGAAAATTGTTTCAATATACTGATTTTAAGTATGCTTGTGAGAAAGTTTCCAGTTAACTGTGAATTCTGAGGGGATGCATTTTGTTTGTTGTATCATTCCCTCACCCAGAGAAGTAAGTTGTGAAGCTGATTCTATCACAAAATCTGTAATGAAAGTTCACACATGGCCAATACAGTAAGTTGTTTCCAATGTTTGTCTTAATTCTCGTAATCTCTGGTCTTTCTGTGGTAGACCAGAAAGCCGGGAAGATTAACTGGAGGGTAAAATAAAAAAACCCACAAAGCAAACAAACCAGCAAAACCTCATCATCCTTCCTAAATGTCAAGGAGAGGCTGGAGTGTCTGAGTCTTACTCAGAACTGAAGTTTTTAGTTCCAGAATTAGTTATCTGAATAAATACTGTATCTGTTGATTTAAAAACAAAGCAAAACAAAATAAAAAAAACCACCCCCCCCCCAAAAAAAACCCCAACCAAAACCCCCACAAAAAAAACCAAACAAACAAAACTCCCCCAAAAGAAGAAACCAACCAAAACCCCCACAAAAAAAAAAGAAACCAACCAAACCCCCCAAACAAGCAAAGAAAAAAGCCCTTAAAAGTCCAATATCAAGAATTTCTCTATTTTTGAGTAATTCAAGTGCAGCTCTGTCTTGGCAATCTCAAATTTATTGACATGAGACAATATTGATATAAAAAGGAACTGAAATACAAGAATTTTTCAATATTCTTGGTTCTTAATTGTGGTTAAAATATTGAAAATACATTAATGAAGTGTTTCACTGTCAATTATATTTTTCTTCCGCAACGCTTTTTGAAATTTTTGGTTAAGTATGAGGGTAGAGACAGGAACTTCCTATACATGGCAGTTGAAATATAATTTAGAAATACCAACAGCAGAATTCTGTGTTTCTAATACTCTCTTTTTTTCATTCTGTTCCTTTTTGGAAAGTGTATATTTGAGATCATAGTATGACATACCAGCATATATTAGCCCTCTTCATTATTCTTTTTGCTTAACTACATGCACATTACTGCTTTGGTGGTGAAGAAAAGCAATGTACTTGCCTTGATGTTCTTTTTTGAAAACTTCTCAAACTCCTGCAAATGAGAACAAAATATTTCTGATTGGGTTAGCTGGAGCTTTTAGTTAAAACAGTTCCAAGCTTTGTATTTGTGTTTCTCTTTCCTCTATGCCTTTCAACCCCCAGAAGGACAAAAATGTTGCTTTTCTTATGTTTATTACCAGTTGAAGGTAAAGTATACATCAGGTATAAAATGCTGATGTTGTGCATGTTTTGAGCTGTTTGGGAAAAGATCCTCTAAAAGAAAAATCACTATTGAATCTTGGTGAAGGAGCATTAAATTGGAAGAGGTTGTATCTATATTGCCAGTGTTTTTAGGGCCCTAAAATGTTTATATTGAGGCAAAATGACTGCTTAAATGTATCACTTTGGAAAAGTAAAAAGTCTGAACGCAGATCTATTTTGAAATGCTCTTACTACCAAAACTGAATATGCTTGAAAACGAATATTCCTGTTCCGATGGATACTATTGACAACTAATGAGGAGTAAATTGAAATGTGCTTATTTATGTTAAGGCATAAGTTTTCTTCAAAGAACTTCCTATTTTAAACCATTTTCCAGTGTTTCTTTCATTTTGACCTACAAGGTCTAATACCCATATAGTGTGTGTCTGTGGCTAAGATCTTCACTCAGGTATGTCTTTTAACTTTACTTTACAACCTGTAGAGCCATTTCTTATGCTTTTGTGGGAAGGATTTGATTTTCAAATCTTCAAAATCCATTTTTCTTAATTTTTTTGGTTGTTTTTTTCTTTGCTTTACTTTATATGTATACATTTTTATGTGTGCTTCAAAATGTGCAGTCTCCCCTTTTTTTGTGGTTATGGCATCAGCCATAATAAACTGTGATTAATAAGATAAAAGGCTAATGTTGCCTTTGCTACCTGGATATTACTTAATTTGCAGTGATAATCCGTTTTATATCCATAAAGCAACAATAGTACTAAATTTCATTTATGTCCTTCTGACTAGTTTTCTTTGTTGTTCAGCTATTGTGTCTCATTTTCATCTGAGCCACATTTCCAATTGTTCGGTGATTGACATGCTGGAGAGATTGACAGTTACCCCCTAGTGCCTGCTGTCTGGAGATCCCACAAGCAATAATGGATTTTACACCAGAATTTAGCATCAAATATTGGCTTTCAGTGTCACATGGGTTAAATTTAAATGCCGGTTAATTGTAGCCATTTTGAAATCATAGCCTTAAACAAAAGCATTTTTTGGGTATCAGTACGTCTGATTCCTGTGTATGCCATGCAACCCAAACGTCTCAAACTCATAGAAGTTAGCCATTACATTTATGGCTGGTTTTGTTTTTTAATGATGCGAGTAGTCCAAATCTGGAGTGTACAAGGAAAGTTTCCGTATGTGGTAGGGAATTCGAACCAATGCTGATTCTAATTTTGTCATTCAATGTTATAACATAGAAACTGAATATGTTTCCTCAAAGCCGTCATATCGTCTGTTAATGGTAGTCCTTCTGTACCTACATGCGTTTTTTATCCCCAATTCTGCTAGAACCATCAAAAAAAACCCTCTTCCCCATCCCCAAAATCAAAACTGTAGCCATGTGAAATGCTCTTATCTGCTATGTTCCAGCAGCAAAAAGTTATGTAAAGTCTTTAAAATTTCTTCTGTGTGCCATGATCTTCTACGTAAACCTGGCAGAGAAATCTAACTTCCCATTTCCCGTATCCAAATGTAAAGACAAATAGAGAGTAAGAGGAGATATTTTGGAAGGAGATGAAACCTTACTGATCTCTTGTGGGAATTTGACAGATTTTTTTCTTCAGGTGCGCTGACTTGTGTTAGTGAGATGTCTCCAAAGAAACATTACAAAGTTCTGCTCAGAGCTGGATCGTGATTCTGTCCTGTGTTGTGCCACCTCTGTCAAGTATCTTTGAAGGGGTAGAGGCCAGTGTAGGGCAAAGAACAACTGTTGTGTCATAGTATTTTCGCAGGAAGCAATGGTTTTGGATGACTTCTACCATTAGAGGCAGCAATAATGATTGCTTAACTCAGTTTTTATTTTCAAAATTTATTAAGATGTCTTATTTCATTTTTAATGAGACCAGGTTTTGTTCAAGTTTATGCGATTATAGTTGAAATTATAAAAATATTTACTGATGTTTTACAACACATTCTACATTAAAATTTAAATCACCCTTTATATGTAAAAAGTGGAACTGTTAATGTAATAACAAGAATAAAAGTATTTTTGGCTATAAAGAACTAAAAATAGGTTTATCTAATACTATAATTAATTTTGATTTAATACAATAGATGTTCTGCATGCTTGGAAATTATAAATAATAATTTTTCTATTTCAGCATTTCTATTATAGATTTGTTGTTTTTTGCATGAGTATAGAAATCTCTTAAACTGGTAAGTGAGAGTAAGAAAACTCTCCATACCTCTTACTTCAGCAAGCTGGTTGTTCATGTTGGAAAGCCTTCAACACAAATCTATAATTACTAATTAATCAGATTTTGGAAATGTGTAACTTATTTTGAGATTTGTGACAAGACTTCTAGTTTTACGTGTAAATTTGCCAAATAGATTTCAGATTAGAATCTAATTTAATCCTTGGATAAAAAACTCAATGTATTTTTTCAATACTAATAGCAATGCAGAAGTTGGTTTAAAAGAAAAAGTGGGGTGGTGAACAAATTGAGTTTTGGAACATGCAGTTAGTGTTACCGTAATGAGTTCACACTAAGACGACTGCTGACTGGCAATTGCCTTTGTTTTTCCCTGCACACCCTACCCTTTAAGTAAAAACTTTTCTTTCTTCCTTGAACTTCCAGATTGCTGATGTGAGCAAAGTGGGTACCCGGCCTCTTACAAAGCTGTAGGTAGTGATCAGAAATGTTTTTCTAACCATTTTGCTTTTCAGGTTGTTGATGAGCATCATAGTCTATAATATCAATGCTATTACATTTGAACCCTTACTAAGCAGAAATTCTACATTCTAAACAAATACTTTCTGTACTGAAAATTACTGTAACTCAAGGAGACGAATGTACCTTAAATTTTTTGTGAGGTTAATTGAGAACTTGAAACAGAGCCATTGCAATAACTTGTTTGTATAAGGATGCTAATGCCATTGCAACATTTTCTTAAAGGATGCCAGACAATTATATGTAGAATATAAAGAAACAAAAATGAAGGCGAAAGAAGATGCCCTGGCTAAGGCTGAACTTGAAACACTTCAGAGTGAGTTTTTACCACTGTCTTAATAAACAAAGATTTATTATGATATACACAGGATGTATATGAACCAACATTTTTATAATCTTCTAAAATATATGCTTTATCTATTTCTGTAATTTAAATAAGCTTTTAATTTTGTGACTAATTTTGCAGCAGGCTGCTCATTTGTTCCTGTAGAAGCATAAAGCTCAGGCAATAGTTATACAGTAGCGACAAAAGGATATTTGCTAGAAATGTTGCTTCACAGGAGAGGGAAATCTCAAGCGTATGGATCTCGAAGTACACATTTTTCAGAAGTGACCTCTTACATTTTGAGCATTTTTGTATTCTCTTTTTCAGTAAATATTTTTTAAATAACATGTTTAATAATTCTTTTGTGCATATTGAATTGATTTTTGTGATAGGAATTGAACATAATTTGAATTTCCAAAAGCTTGGATGCAGACTTTGGAGATGGATTAATGCTATTGTTGAAATAAATGCCTTAAAGTCTTTACGCTCTTTTAAAAGACCAGAGAGGGCAATTAGCATTTCCCTTAATAAAGTATTCAGAATAATTATAGGTGACCTTTCCTTTTCTTCTTTCCGTTACTTGCTTTTGCCAGTGATTAAACCTACCCTCTTCTGAAGACAATTTTTAGAGTTGTTTTTTTGTCTGTTTGTATGTGCATGCTTACTTGCTTTATTTACTCTGCTTAAGTGTATGCTTTTAAGTTCCTTTATTCTGACAAGTGCATTGAGTGCCCTATAATAATTTACTAGCTTTGAGTATGCATAAGCCTTTAGGCACTTAAAATACAGCTGCATTATTTATATTTACAAAATAGCTTAATTTTGTAAAATCTGCAAAGAGGTCCAGTTTCAGCGACAATTCCTAACTTATCTGTAGCTGAATCTATTTTGAGAAAATGGATAACATTCAGCACCTCAGCGAGCATCGTGGACCCAGGCCAAATCTAGCAAAATAGCGCATTTTATGCTTGTTAGGAGGCCTGCCATTATGTTTGAGATACCTACCACAAAATGTGCCCTTGAAAAGGGTCTTGACTTGTGTTATTAAAAACTTGTTAAATTATCAGATAGTAACGTATTGCCATTGTTCAAAATAGCTGGCATACATTCTTCATTGAAATCTGTGAACTACTGTTTTAAAAGGACTAGTTTTTTAAAACAGAAGTGCAAGTGAAAGTGTAAAGTCATTAAAATTGTTGTGTGTGTGTTCCTGTGTTTCACTGAAAGACCACGTGTGAACTTTTCAGTGTTTCTCCTCTGCCAGGTGTCACATGAGAGTCACTTTCTTTTCTTACCTCCAGTGGCAGTGCCCACACATGAGAGGTGTGAGTTTGGCACTCTTCCCCCTCCAGGTCACCCCTGACAGAAGCACCACCCTGTCCCCTGTCATGCTGCTGGGTGTGATGTGGCGTGTGACCCCCATGTCTGCCAGGTGACCCAATGTCACTCGCGTGAGCAGGGTCCAGTCTTCACCCGTCTCACTGTCTGGCTTCTTGCCCTCCTTTGGTAGGCTTGCTGGCAGGGAGCAAGAAGAAGGATTGAGAGTCACCACCTGGAATAAGCAGAGTTTAAAATTTTGGCATGGAATTCATTTGGTCAGCCATAGCAGTGCTATCGCTGGGCAGCAGGAAGAGCTGTCAGTTAACTTTTTTTAAAAAGAAATAAGACTCCCAAGAGAAGAATAAGAGTGTGCATCTATGTTACTGTGGGCAAAAAAACCTTTTTCCTGAAGCTTTCATGCAAAGCATCTGTTAAATTTGCTTATTTCATTATATTGTTCTGCATTGTCGCTTCACAATTAGCATAGAAAGGTTGTAAATCACCAAATGTGCATTTTATTTGCCCCCATTCTTCTTAATTTTAGAGACCATCCGTGGATTGCGAGTTCATAATAACAGTTCCATCTAACTAATTGAGTAAATGTATCTCATGCACTTTTACAGTGCTTGTTTTTTCATGAACTAATTGCTAGTTTAGCCCCATGTCTATCTGCCTTCCTGCTGAAATTGTGCGGTATTCTGTAGGCGGCTTGAACTAAAACCAGAGAAGGGTACTGGAGGAGGAAAATATAATTTGCCAAGTAGGAAAGAGAGGACAGTACTGAGATGTCATTAAAGTGCTATATTTGGTAAGAAGTGTGAAAAAGTAATTTCTTGGTAAGTCAATATTATGCACAATTTTGATGTATTTTTCTGGCACTTTCACAGTGTTTCTTATCACTTCTCAATCCATTCAAAACTGTCATTACTACCTTAGTAAAATATAGCAACTTTACAACTTTATGTTACAAAAATACAGCAACTTACAATACAGACGTTATGCTTCTTGGAAATGTGGTTTTGTGTGGAATTACAGATCATGGAATAATGGAATGGTTCGGATTGGAAGTGACCTTAAAGATCATCTAGTTCCACCCCCCCTGCCATGGGCGGGGACACTTTCCACTTCCAGGTAACTGGGTGTTTTATGTACAAAAATAAAAATGGTTTGCCTTATATTTTCTGATGCCCTTTTCACATTTAGATAACAGAACACAAGATTTATTTTAAAATGAAAGTGCTTTAATTAATAAACTTCCTGTTAACGTCTCCATCTCCGGTAGTGTCACACATGCGGATAATCCCTGCATCAGGGAATGATTCTGTAACAATAGATAGCCCTATTCTACATAATCATGGGGTATAAAATACAGTATGTATTAACTGAACTGAGTAATCATTAAACTGAGAAGACTTAGGCATACGTTGTCAGGACAGATGACTCTGCCACTTTTTAAATTTAAATTGCAAGGTTTAAGTAGTTATCAAGACAAATTCTAGCAGCTGTACTGGTCCTTTTCTTGCATGGAATACTTCTTTCAACCACATCCGTTCCGGGGGAAGACACATCTGTTCTTATTTCTTTATAGTTAGCCTTGGTAATTCTCTTACTTTCCATTCTTCTTTTGTTTCCATTCTTCTCTGACCTTCAATATGGAGACTTAAATTTAGTTTTAAAATATGCCTTTTTAAAGAAATAGCACCTGCTAGATGTCGCAGGTGAACTCTTTGCTGGCGTCCCAGTTACCAAACGTATTTGCATTGTAAATCCAGAATTCTTGCCCTGATGCACAAGGCATCTGAAACAATCCATGGCAAGAAACTATTTTGTTTCTAATGTAAACCATGTTGAATATTACTTCGGGTTTTGGGTTTTATTCTCACTCCCATCATTCAAGCTCTAACTGAAATACAAAGTTACTAGCCCTACGGCTGCATTACTAGCCTTCTTTCTGTATTGGGGCTTTATGATGATATCTGTGGTGGTATTTATGTCTCTTTATAGGGCTTTATAGTAAGACATGTCTTACCTGAGTGCCTGCTGTAAAAAATCCAGACCGGTAGTGAAACCTTTAATACATCTGATAAAGTTTGGTTAGGCTTGGTTGTTCTCCCTTTCCACTCAGCTTGGAATACAGTATGTTGCTTGGGTAGCTTTTTACATTGTTTCATGAAAGTTAGGGACAGAAGACATCACTAGATCATTTAGTATAATGTGTTTATTTCAGGCCCTTACAGGCAAAAACCAGTGAAAAATACTGATTCTCATGGCTTGTCTTGTTTGACTTGTACCAGTGATGCACTTTAGCTTTTAGCATCTTATTATGCAAGATACAATATTGATCAGAAAATGTTGAGATATCTTCTGTTCTTCATGGTTTGTTCAGACAATAAATTTTACTGTTACAAAGTTATATCTTAACTTCAGTATCGATTTCTCTAGCTTTATCTTTCAGTTGTTCATTATGAGCACTTTTCTGTGTTTAAAAAGAAGTTTTATTTGTCTGCAGGTTTTCTTTATATAAAGCATTTCTTTAGCCCTTAATTTCTATGGATTTTCTGTACTCTATCTATTTTTCCAATGTAGTTGTAAGTATTGGACCCTGAGTTTGTGTCTAACGTTTGTCATCTCCTGATTACAAAATCCTTAGTTCCCGTTGCTCTGATAGCTCATTTCAGATTGCTTGTCCACCATAACTCCAAGCTCTTACATCAAAGGTTCCTTGCACACAGTCCCTTATAAGTGCGGATACGGCATAAGGTCCTTAATCGTGTAATTTTCAAAAATGCTTTTGATAGGATTGGTCCCAGACTACCAGCTAGTCAATGTTCCTACTTCTACTTTCCTTTTCACTGAAGACCATTTTGACCAAATTTATGTATACTGAAGGTGACTTTACGTTTACTTCCAAATAACTGACAAATATCTTGGATAATTGTATTTAGTATTAATCCCTGCCAAAATGCAGTGTTCACATGCCCGCTCAGTAATGATTTGCTGACAGGCAGGTTCAGAGAAAATTAATTCATATAATGCATGCTTTTTTTGGTCGGCGTGGGTGTGGATGTTCTGATCACTTAATTGTTACCTCTGAAGCCTAATTATGGCAAACTAAGTATCATCCATTTCACTGATTATTTTGGCAGGCCTGCTGAAAGGATTTTGAACTTGCAAGCTTGTGTGCTTTTTCCATTTGTTTCAACTAGGCTATCTGATGCCTCTCCTTACAAAACTTGCTTCAGATTTTAAGGAAAATATTCCACTAATATACAGTGCCATGAGGTTCATTTGAAAGAGGCACATGTGTTTCATTTTGTTTTTATTTGTCAACAGACATTATATGTTTGTTGAAAGGCAAATTAGCTCTCAAATATTGGAGGTTTATTTCTAGCCCCTTTATATTTATGGGGATAAGGTATTTTGGGGGAAGTTTTGGGAAGGGTAGATACTCAGAGAAAAAGGTGAAAGACATCAAACTGTACACCTTGTGAGATGTTTTTTGTAGTTGAAGATATATTCATCACTGAGCATGTTTTTGGTCCGATTGCTCAAAAATAAACTAGCTTCTAGGTCTCAGTACAGCTGATGTATATATCTGTCTCTAACGAGTGATGTATTCATATAATCCCATTGGCTTTATTATGAGTACAGAAATGTGTATTTTTTTTAAACATATGAATATTTTCCCCATATTTGTATTAATACTAAATATAGTTTGCTCCATTTTTTTCAGTAGACTGTCAAAACCTCAGTACAATTTTTTCCCCCAGACTTTTGAGTCTATTGTTTTCTATCTGACTGTGTTGCTGTATATACAAGTTAATTTTTCTCTGTCATGTTTTAAACAAATTTTAATGCTGTAAATGCTTTGGTTGACTTTCACAGTTACGTAGGTAAACGAACAATATTGAAAGTAAGGGAGATCTCAAGTGTATATCACTACCTCTGAACATGACTTCTGTACTTCCCCTATATAAAATCCTTTGTGATGTTACCCTTAAACAACTTTTATGTGCTTTCCTATTCTAAAAAGTGGCTTTTGAAAATTCTGAGAATTTTGAAAATTCGAAAACCTGTTCTCAGTGGGTTATTGGGAGCCCTATGGCGAAGGTGCTGTGACTTCAATTCTATTTATTTTTTTTAAATTCAATATGACAGCTATTGGGGTATGTAAGGGATACGCTGAACTCCTTCATCTTTTTGTATATGCATGGGAGACAGTAGAGACAGGTTTTTTAATTCTTGTTGAGTGGTTGTTTGAGGTTGTGCAGCCATCTTCTCTAGGTGGGATTTCTTGTTCCTTTGACAGTCAGCAAACAGCAGGGTGTCTTATCTATGTTAGGTCTTCCTCTCTCACCTAACTGTCTGAAGAAAGCCTAGACGCTGTCTTTGATACCTCATTTTAAAGTGGGGGGCAGTGCCTTCTGGAAATACTGTTACAGAATTAGTTCTAAAACTACAGAAAGAGCCTAGATGACCCATTTGTAGGGTAGGCTTTTCATTTTTAAATGTTAGATGCATTCAGGCTTTAACTATTTGCATATTTTGAGAGGGAAAAACAGCAAACAGTAGCTGATGGGGTGCAAGATACAGGTAAATCCAACTGTCTCGGTCTGTCTCCACTGTTAAATAGTTCCAAGTGAACACACGCAGTGTGCTTGATTATTTTGCAGCTTTGAGATACAGTAGTGGAAATTGTCATTTACGGTAACTTCCTAGAATACTTTTGCTGGTATGTGTGTTTCCAGTAAAGAGCTGGTGAAGCCATTGTTACTTATCCTTGCAAATCTTAACTGACTCCAGAAGCTATTACATGTGGCAACTTTGGAGAAAAATGCGATAATGGTTAATATATGTGATTTGGTTATAAAAATTACCTTTTGAAATGGAAAAAAAATAATTTTGCAGCAGTACTGTCTTGAATAACATCTGAACAATGGCAGAAATGCTGGTTAACACTTTTGGGCTTTCTTTTAGTTTTGGGTTTTTTTGGGGAGTATATGTCTATTTAATTATATTTATGATGCATACCTACAGAAGGATGTTAAAAAAGATCCAAATACAAGTTTTTACTTAATGTTTCATTTATTGAGATTAATTTGACAATTACAAGCAAAATTAGAGATTTTTCACAAAAAGAGGCCTTTGAACAACATATATTTAACAGAATGAGTAACAATCTTATAAACTTTTAACTTTCAGCATCTGTATGAATTTCCTGTTCTTTTTAGACTTCTGAAAAAAAGCCATGAAACAGTTCTCTCTCCATTTATTGCTTTCTTAAGTATTCAGTTCCTAGGAGTTTGTCAAGTCTGTGGAGTCTTTTCCCTGTTCTTCTCCTGCACGTATACTGTTAGGAAAAGGAGGTCAGCTCCAGAGTCTGTAGGGAACAGTCCTTCTGTCCTCTTTAGGATTATTTTTTTAAGAAGGTTTTCATGAAAAACAGACATTTCTCCTCTGGTGCTCAGAAAAGTATTATTTTGGGCATGGTTGCAGAGGCAGATACGCTGATCCAAAGTCCCACGGCTGCTGAGAAGTATAGTTCTCCTTTCCTTGCCCACCACCTTTAAACAGCTTGCATTCTTTCTTTTCGTTTGAGTGTAAAAGAGTAGTTTTCTACAAGATTAGTGAATTGAATTAGTTTGCTAAGTGGTTGGATGACTGTTGAAGCACAAATGGAAGAGAGATGAGCACATAAGCACACAGTGGAGAGTGGAAAGGTGGAGGCAGAGTAGAAGTTTCCTCTTTTGGCTGCAGCCAGCCGTTAGATCAGCTCTTTCAGTTTAGTAGCATCCTTAGGAGCATCCAGTTACTGTGAATACAGCATATTTTTAAAACAATGAGGGGGAAAAAGAAAAAAGGAGTCCCACTTGGCATACCTGAAGTTTCTGGATGCTTTCTGAGTGTTCAAGCTTCTTTTTCTGATCCTCATCCTCTTGTCTTTCCTAAAGTTTTGGCAGTTTTCAATCAATCTTAATTCTTTTTTTTTGAGATCACCTTATATAGTGGATATGTTTTCAGTTACTGGGGTTTATGTTGTTGTTGTCCCTCTTTCCTGTCGCCTAAGTTTGCTGCTCCCATTTAATACCATTTGAAGGACAGAGAGTGCAGAAAAGAGTGATCAGTTTGAGAAGCGAGGTCCGACATTTAAATCTTCCTAAATGTGTAAGTGCTAGAACAGAGCTATTTGTAGTTACAGAAATGTGAGAACAGAGAAGCAATCAATTGACTCGGAAGATTTTACTCAGCACAGCTGACCATAAAGCAATACAGAATTGTCCAAAACTCACCTTTCTACTTTTGCCAGTTTCTTTGAAGCCAGCTGGACTTTTGAAATCTTCTAGCAGCTCCCTATGCTATTGCCTGTACTAATCTTAATTGCCAGGTGGTGTAGTAGTCACAAGAGCTAACTGTGGTTTTGTGGGGCTCCTCATGTGGGCCTTTTAAGGCATAGTTAAGATAGAAGAGGGGATAAGTGAGTGCATTGCTATTTAATTTTCATAAAAATAAAATTATTATATGAAACTCTGAATTATGTTTTTAACAAAGAAACTGAACCCCCTTCCTCAGTGGACATTTTAATATAGCATTAAGACTTGAGGAGCTAAGCCTGCTTCTGAATTATACTTCTCTACAGTATTAGTAGCATTACTTTTTCTTCTTTTTTACTTTTGTATAGAGGAGAAGAAGCCTAAAGTCAAGAAACCAAAATCAGAATTCCCTGTATACACTGTTCTGGAGTCCAGTGCATATATTCCATCATATGATCATGGAGCTTCAATTGAAGAGATTGAGGAGCAGATGGATGATTGGCTGGGAGGCAGGAACAGAACACCAAAAAAGAAGGTAAGTTCAAAATCTTTCATGTTGTTATATATTTTAAATGTTGATTCATTTGCTTGCTTCTTAAGAAAAGGAATAATGTACGTATACTGCCACAATATTCATATACCATTGAAGTCTAGAGAAGTATTAATTGTCAGGCAGAGACACAATGGAAAAGATTATATCGATGTTCAGTGTAATTTGTGTAATGATACTGGAAATGTTGTTATAACAGGATGTTGTTGATTAAAATGTATGAAAGCTCTCTATAGTTTCTAATATAAATACTATTCTTGTTCACTAGAAATTAGTAGAACATAATGCTGTCAAGTTATATGAGACTTGGTTCTTTCTCTTAATTGCAGTTAATAACATTTTGCTTGCAATAATAGATTCTTCTCTATTTAAAACATAAGATAGCAAAGGAAAAAGAAAGAAGAAATGTTTGCTTCTTAATATCCAGGTTTAGTATGTTTTGATTATGGAACTGCTTATGTACTTCGTTCATTTCATCTGACTTACGGAAAAGTCCTAACAATTCAACTTAGACCTATTGTTAAGGTTCTTGCTACTTAAAGATTAGGCTTCTTAGTGCTAGTTAGTGTAATTATCTTCTGGTAAACTTTATTAAAATGTACTGGCTTGAAAAGGTACAGTTTTCATCTTAGAACTGATATACACAGCTGACAGAAGAAATGTTATCAGTTGTTGTCTCCTGACTTGAACATCTGCCTTGCCTGGAAGACTGAGATGAGGAGAGTGGTGTATTTGGAGTGGAGTTAGGACAACACATTGACTTCAGCATCACAATAGTGAAAAAAGTTCCTGCTGTCATTTGTTTGATTTCTCTCTGCTGCAGATTTGCTTACTCCTCTAGTTGTTTTCAAGCCTATGAAAAATACTCCCTCCCATTTTTAGCCAGACCTAAAAATTTTACTAAATAATTTTAATATTGCATAACCAGTTTAATCATCTACTACTATTGGATTCCTAAGCTTCATGACTTCCCAGTTGGCAATTTTATCTTGCTGTTACTTTTATCTTTCTGTATTATTTAGTACATCTGCTTTATGTTTACTTCGATATTTCTGTAACAAATCTGTTCTGCAAATATGCTTCGCTTTTGACAACTTCTTAGCTTCTGAATTCTTAAACACTGGAGCATATTTTCACGCACTTAGAGGAAGCAAGATCTCAGGTCCTTAATTCTATAGATGAGTTGCCTGGGACTTAAGAGCATATTTACAGTCATTGCTTTGTTTACCTTAACACAAGAAGTGCCTGGGGACTGGATTCCTGTTAGTTTCATCTCTGTGAACCATCTTTGCTTATCAGACTGTGTGGGCAGATGATTAAAGGAGAAAAGATGTATGTTTGTTTACAGTAGCTTGGGTTGGTTGCGTGCTTGACTACCTAGATCCCCAAAATCACCTTCCCCTCTGATGGAAATTGAGTCTTTCTTTGGATTTCCATGAAAATGAAGGAATTGAATAAGACTGGGTCTATTCCATCTATAATTTTGCACCTCCTACACAGAGTATATAGAAGTTGTGTCTTCAGAGTCACTGCTAAGAGAACAAGTTGTAGGTACATTCTTTCACAAACAGGAGTCACAGAAACTAAAACATATCAAAGAACTGTTATTAAAAGGTAAGTAACTTGTTTTTCTGTGCTTACACCTAGAGATTCAGTATTGCATTTCATCACTTTGATTCATGAGTTTATTTTTTGAATTATATTCTGTTACAAATGGGGTTAACGTTTTAGGGACAAGCAGGCAATTTGCAGGTATACTGTGTGGGTAAGTGCTGTACCATGCAGAGTGTCCAGTTTGATAAAAATTTAGATTATGTTTAGTTCTAAGTCGAAGGGAGTCCCTGTGATTTTTTTATTATTTTTTTTTTTAATACATGATGATATTTGAATGCTTAGGTTCCTTTCATTTTTGGGTTTGGTTTTTTTTTTTGGTTTTTTGAAAGTTGGTTTAATGGCTCATGGGCTACAGTCCTGTAAGCTGTTCATTAATGTTTCTTCCAATTTGGAAGAGTACGTTTGCGCTCTTTGGAAGAGTGAATTTGGAAGTCTAAGGTTATGAACTTGGATGCATCAAAGCTGTATAAAAGAAAAATTAAGATTTTTGTTGTTCCATCTGCAGCAGGAATCTGGGTATTTTTCTGACAGATACTAATCTAGGAAGTAACATTATTGTAGACTAAATAGCTCTGTACAGTAGATTTGCCAACATAGAGAAGATAATAGCTTTCAGAAGTATCTGAGTCACCATTGTTTCATTAAGCTTACATAAGAGCTCTACGTTTTATTTGTAGAGCAAGAGTGTGGCTTTGGCACTGCAGAAAAATAAAATGACAATTTTCGTCATAAAATAAATATTACTAATTATTGACGATAACTAGACTTCTGTATTTGTAAGGAAAAAAGGATATTTGTGTCTCTGGTGAGGGTTTGATGGATTTAAAATTGATGGTTTCAGAGGCCGGTATCCTGGGCTTCCAAAAGTAGCCTAGAAAGACATAAGCTTTCGCTGATCTTTTCAATATGTTTGATAAGTCAGGAAGTATAGGAATAAAGTGCAACTTGACAAAAGTTAAGATGTTGGATATTGCAACTGAATAGAAGGAAAAAACAAAATGTTGATGTAAAAAAATAGGTCAAGAGGAACTGGGCAGAGAGGCTGTAATTAAGATTAATCGTGATTTGTGGATAGCTTTGGAATAAAACGAATAATTTGCTTCAGTGTTTATTGAAGATGATCTTGAAAGTAAAGGCTAATGAAAATTGCTTGGAAATGAGAATGACCATCTCTAATGGGGAGGTGAAGTTTTATCTCAAATTCAGAAGACTTTGTGGGCTAGTGCTCACCGCAGAATTCATTTAAAGTATCGTCCTTACTGAACAGCAGACTTTGTCCTTTTTAAGAAGGAAAAAAATATATGCCACTGTCACCCTACTAAGTGACCTAACTGGCAGGTCAAAATGAAATAGCAGCAATGTAAAAGTACATGGAAAATAATATAAAATGCAATTTGGAGTGCCAGTCTGGTTTTGGATGGTCTACTAATTTTTATTGATAGTTGTTTAAAAACATTTGGGGCTTTTTTTGTCTGGTGTCTGAATAGGATATGGAAGCTATTAACGTACTGTTGATTACTGTTTCCATAGGGTTTAAGTATTGAAGTAGATAAGGAATAAGCTATAGAGAAGAAAACAGCTTCCTCCTTAGGCAAAGTAAAATGATCTACCGAGGGATGTAGAAAGAGGAATGTTTTCTAGTTTTTCATAAGGTTACGTAGCTGGCTGAAAATGTGCTTATAACATAGTAAGTTATTCTTCTGCCTTAGTTTGAGAACACGCTAAGTTTATGAACATAAAGGGGCTTGTCTTGCTATGTTGTTACTCTCTACTTAGAGATGACTATTAAAAGAAAGTAAGTTATTGGGAGATATTCAGATAATATTCAGTATTACAGAACTGAGGTAATTTTTCTGCATTTCTCTGCAGCAGTGATCCATCCACCTTTAGGCCTCTCTGTATAGTTTGGATCATTGCACTCTTCAGAAAGGAAGAAAAATTAACAGGAAGACTAGATCAGAAATAAAAAGAAATTTAGAAAGTCATATTTATGAGGAGAGGTTAAATAGATGGAGTTCTATACCAGAAGAGGGAAACTGTTGGGGAACTGAATGCATCATTTTTCCAGTCCATTCTGGGCTGTTTTAGGTAAAGTGATAATCATTTATTGTTACTTACTACCTTTCATAAATTTGGAGAGAAAGAAATACTGAATTTAATTTGCAGCCAGGATGTTTAAATTTGGATTTGGGAATACGTGTAGGGGGAGACGCATAACTAGAGCACGTTACCTACACCATTTACGTAACCTTTCTTTGACCATCTATTCTGTTCTGAAACCCCATCTGTTGAAAATAGTGTGAGCAGCCTCAGTTGAATTTGAGAGCATGGAAATGAAGTAATGAGACTCTCGAGGGGTTTTGTTTCTATATAGGACATCATATACCTACCTAGCACTAACTTGCATATTCATGTAGCACTTTTTACACTATTCATGCACACTGCAAACAAAGCTGAGAGGAATTACTAAAAGCTCATTCTCATACTGATAACAAAGCGCTTTAAAGCAAGTACTGAAAAAGTTTGTTTCTAAAATTGTTTTTGTTTTGTCACTGAATGTTTGTAGTCCCAGATTAGATCTTCTTTCAGGTTGTTAAGAGGAGACAAGTAGCTTAATTTACTTAGCTCGCGCCTCTGATTATTTTTTTTCTTTATCTGTTACCAAAAATTGACGGGAAAAAGTGTTCTATGTATGCTTGTTAGGAATTAAGGGAAATTTAGAGGGAATATTACCATGGGCTTCTTTCTAGGTTGCATTATTTTGTGGCCTGCATATGTTGTTAAGCCACTATTGTATTACTTTGTAGCCCTTTAACCCTTTACTTTCCTGTTGGGCAACCTATTATGTGGAGCTGGAAGAAAAACCAGCAACTTATTAGAGGACGTTTTTTATTACATCTGATCTTGTTCTGTCCTTTCTGCAAATATTCGTGCAAGAATATATGTATAGCGTTTCTGGCATCATTCTATTGATGAAACATTGCCAAGTAATTTCTCTCCCAGTGGGATTTCTCTCCTATTCTTTGTTTTGATTTCATTTTACATGATTTGTAACACACGTTGTTTTCATGAGAGTTCATTGTTTATGTGAATAATGTTGTTGTTGCATTAAAGTCTTGGCCCTTGAGAAATCAATGGGAGATTTATCGTTGTCTTCAGTGGGACCAGGATTATAATTCCTTTTGGTTTACAGATAGCTCATCTTCTTCCACTGGAATCTCCTCTTCATTCCATATCATTATTTGACTCATTTGTCTCTGAAGATAGGGTTCCAAGTTCTACCCCAATGAGGGGTGAATACTTTCGACCTTTTGATATTTTCTTGCTCTGTAAAGGGAAGATAAAGGTGGAGAAAGACAGTGCCTGATCCCTTCCAGCTGGACCAGATGTATAGATAGAAAATCATGTTTCTCATTATTTTTGTTTTTCATGTTATCCTGCAGCACTTCTTGGCATTTGGGTGTGTTTGATATTGCAGGAGCACCTGGCTTGATTTTACTAAAGCAAGAGTAGTAAAAACTATTTTTGTGCACAGAACTTGGGAAGTTTAGATAGCGTGGATCTCCTGCATTTGCTACACTTTACTTTTTAACCTTAAATTAGGATTAATAAAAATACCGTGAAACAAAAGTATACACAAGCATTGTTTTTACACAATTTGTTGGTAGATGCTAGAAACATAGTAGTGACCAGGTTTTCCAACTGTTAGGCTCTAGGCTGTGCTCATCTTGTACTGAACTCTTTTTCTGGTTAAAATGCAGTTTGTGTTTTTATTTTTCTCAGCCTGGGCCATCAAAGCACTGTGTTTCATAGATAGGATATTGATAACTGAGTGAGCTTTTTAATCATGAAGGTTTTATTTGAAAGCTGGCTGTGGAACAGTGATACAAAATAACTTAACTTTAAATGTGCAAAGGAAGTCTCTCTGCTTTGTAACATTAAAAGGCAAAATGCTATACAAATGCTAAATTATTTAAATATATCTGTTGTAGTTGTTTTTGTATCAAAAAGGTCCCTTTCAACCCNATTAAGTCTTAGTCATTTTATAATCTTGCACATTTCATAATTGCCAGCTAGCCTGCCACCTGCTCTCTTCTGCCTTGAATCTTCCCACATCTGTGCTGCTTTGAAATCTGAGCATGCTTTTTCTTTAGTAGCAAATAACATGGTGCTTGTTCTAATCAGACGTCATATGACGGATTACCTGAATACAGTTTCCAGGCTTTTAAAAAA
>VYZM01006200.1:1732-29637 GCA_013398915.1 Dromas ardeola
CGTATCATACTCAAAGACGCTACCAGTAGGCAGAAGATATGTATTTTAACTAGGAATTGCGCAAAGAATGCCTTTGGGTCCTGTATATATTAATGGGAAATAGCGACATTCCTCATGAAGAAAATGACGGGTTTTGTTCTTTCATGTAGCTAAATCCATTTGACTTGCGTGGACTTCTATCCAAAATATCAATGTCTTCATGTTTTTGACAAATGGCATCACAACATCTGTTTTCATAGCCTTTACATCACTGCCAGAGATTAGCCACATTCTTTCACTTTTTTAACTGCCTCTGAATGGGACATTTGAGGCACATGAAATGACATCCTCATGGATTTCATTTCCCTATTCTTATTCCCTTTACATATTTTGCTTTGAACCAGTATTTCCATTGAGATGGTGGAAGAGGACTAGCATATGGCTTTTTACAGTGAGATTTTTTTTTTTTAATTAGCCATTAACACAAACTTGAGCTTTCAGGTATTTCATTGGTACAGCAAATAGAGAAAAAACTACATTATTGTTTTAAATATTAAAGGTTTGCCTATTTCCTGCTCACAGTATAGGGGCTCTAAGGAAACAGAATATGGAACTTAGTTTTAAGTTCCATTATGAATTCTATTTCTTGCATCAAGGTGACTAAACTGGTCTCTGATGGCAGATTTTTATGCCTTACGTGCTGGAAGTTGCTGTTCTAAAGTATTACCCTGTTGATAACATTTTAGGAAGAATATTTTTAATACAACTTTTCCACATATTACTACATCAAGACAGATAAAATGAGAATCAAAGGCAGGATCTGAAAACAAAGGAAAGGGCACAAACCAAAAGTGGCTATGTCAATACAAAAGGGAGCTAAACCGAAATGTTGATACATTTTCCTCCACATTAATGATCTCTGAAAATCCCACTAAGAAACCCCTAAATAATAAGTAAGAGATTATTTTTTTAACATAAAAACGCTGTTATTGCAGCAAACACTGATGACTAGCTGAACTCTCTTCTCAGATAGTCATGACCTTGTTTTTGTCAACATATATATGATTTGCCTTGGACAATGGGTAAATAATTTTGCAAGGAAATCCTCTTTTTTTTTTTTAAAAAATCTCCTGTCTCCTCCTTGCTCTTTTTCACTTATACTCACCTCTATTTCCCATCTCTACACGTGTTTATAGTTGTACTCAGAAATAAAAATGTGAAAAATAGGTGTATTGATGTGTCAGATCTTACCTGAAATGTAAAGTCCAGTGGTGTAAGGCTTATCAGGCAGCTTAGCTCAGATGAAGATTTCAAAAAAACCTGTTCAAATAAACCAAGAAATGAGAGAACAATTTATTATTGTTTGTATTTATTTTGAGCATTTTTGGTAGAACATGTCTCTACTCAAAACATTGCACATGTATAATTGACTGAACTTGCCAGAACTAACGCAAATATCTTTTGCCACTCTCTAAGAAGAAAGTTTAACTGTGAGACCACTTTACTGCAGACATTTTGCCCCAGGCTCATATTAACCTAGTTTTAGATAAACACTGCTGCACATAATAGAATCTGAACAATTTGTTCATACACAAAATGACTTTGTTGCCTTAGCTAGAAGCTTGTCACCAACATTTAACAAAATTGCATGACTGTTTTTGAAAGCTGACAAGGACCATTTCTTTTCACATGCAAACTTTGTGTTTTCAGAGTTACTTGAAAGCTGCACTTTTGCAGAATAAAACATTTTATTTGGCTCATCTTTCTTCCAACCTTATCAAAATCATTTATATTAGGACAGTAATGGATGATGTGCTCATATTTTACCACGTATTTTCATGACTTCAACACAGTCAAGGCTCCAGGAAAAAAAAAAATCTAAATATGATTAATGATACAGCAGATTCCTATAATAGTGGTAAAGTATGCAGCCACCTAAAACCACACAGGAACAGTTTTGCAATGATGAACTGCCACTTAGCCAAGGAGATTAATTTCTTTAGAGCACTAACTAACGTATGATTCTCAGTGTCACATATGAAACTCCTTTGATCCTAGCTGGGTTTAGCTATCACTCGGGGTACAATCTAGCCCCCTTTAAACAAGCCCATCGCTCTGCAGACATGCCTATGTGGTCACGATGCAAAGATGAATTACTTAGCTCAGGCCTTGTACAGTCCTACATGGCTGCGAGATGAAAACTGGCTTGCATCCCAGTATTTTGAAAAATATTAGAAGCCACTTTGCAACTGTGTATATTTGACTTTATAGACATATCTCGACTCCTTCTTTGTCGAGTTACAGTGCCACCAAATTAATAGTTTCAACTTCTGCCACAAGTCTACCACTAGAGAATGCTGAGGAACTCCTTTTATTCAAACTTCATTCCATTAGATGTAATAAAGTATTGAGACTACTGATTCAAAACCTACCACCTGCTAAGTAGTTTAGAGATTTCACATCTCAGTAAAAGTGTATTACTGTTTTAATGTTGTACTCCACATAATAGGCATAATACTGCCCACCTTTTAAAAAGGAGTTCTGGAAATATTTTAAATTTTCAAAACATGCTGATAATAAAAAATCCCAGGTAAATATGTAAAGAATAACCATATAATACTAAAAGGTATGGTATTGTTTTCTGTCCAGTCATGATCTGAGGACATGAGAAGATCCAAACTGTAAGCCTGAAAACTTTCAATTCAAAAAGCAACATGCTTTCTGGACAATAAATGGAAATGAGTCCATAAGGGCTGAAATGATAACAACGATAACACATACAACAAGTTATAGTATGTAAAACCGCAGCCACAGATCTTTTCAATACCAAAAGACTGAATTTAGTTTCAATGTACGTGAACAATGTGGTTTTCACCACAAGTCACAACAGGTTTTCCTAGTTCAGACTTTACTCCCACAGTGGATATTAATGCAGAAAAAACTTCATTTCACATCTACATTTTCTACTGTCACAGAGAGACATCATACCTCTGGGTACTTGTGACCTTTCTCACATTATGAAGAGAACGGAATATTTGGAACATCATACAATGAGAGAAAAAGTAGCATAATATAGATAGCAATGAGAATAATGCTTATGTCAAGTGTGAATAATGAAGGAATCTGAAATGAACAATCATTAAAAATCATCCAACATGGGAACTTCCCAACACGCTCTCAGAGCAGAGTAATGGCAGAAAAAAACCTTCATAGACCAAGTTATAGCTGAATTACAGATGGGCAGACAAATACCAGGATTACATGAACAAAGACGTGTGCAACGTCCTAATTGAAAACAGCAGTAAGTTATCAGAACAACTCATACAGCTCACAATGTCCTGCTTGTCAATCTCTTCCCAAAGACACTTCAGATACAGGCAAGCTGCAATGTGCGTAAATCTTTCTGCCAGCTTCCTGCTACCTCTCGCAGGGGACGGCAGCCCCCATTACACGACCACGCATATCTTGCCATCAACATCCATATGATCTTGTGATGGAGAACACCTGCATTATAATCACTCAACAAATAACAGGTCCATAGGAGTCTATGAAGCCTGTCTTCCCCCACCTCTTTCTTCAAAGTATTATCACTTAACTACTAGCTTCTCAGCATCAGCTCACTATCAACTACAATATTTTAAGTTATGATTGCTGGTAACATGGTAGTATAAGAAGAAAGCCATGTGCAAGCTGTCCACAGGCATCCTACAGGTAAAAGGAAACTGGTTCCTGAATGGGTCCCAAGCATTATTATATTTGTAGGTATTGTAAAGGCAGAGGTTATTGCAGCGGAACTCTTCAACTAGCAAAAAGCCGTAAGAGGAGTAACTATTTGCTTATAACACAATACAAATACAATGCAATACATACTACTACCAAAAAGTGTTAGCTCAACTTGCATGGAAAATTCCTTGGGATATCATTACAATCCATGTGTTTGAATTCAATGACAAATGAACTAGCATCTGAAGTAAATCTGACCAACAGAACCTTAAGATAAGCATTAATTACAGGACATGTCATGCTCTCATGGACAGTACAAGCTGGGCCCAACTAGAGAAGACGCTTTGGATTTAAATATTTTTTGCTATTTTTTTAGCTTAGTACCTGTAATTGTTGGACTTAACTGGCAGCTGAAGAACAAGAAAACGGGATTTAGTAACATCACAGCGATATTTCAGATTCGTAAATTGAGAGAGCAGCATATGATTTAACACAGGTTTTTAGGACTGAAGATATCTATTTATACTTACATTACTTCATTAGTTTCCAGAAAAATATGTGAGGAACATCTGGTAGGAGCATAAAGGACCGTAATGCTTTCTAAGGAGTCAGGGTTTACGTGACAAATCACTACATTACTTCCATGAGGCATATAATCAGAAAGCATGGATTAAGCTTAACCCTGACACAGAATGGAAAATGCCTACAGACCTCAAGAAGAAGGAGGATCAGTAGGCCTCTGTGAATTAGAAAGATCAGGCAGCATCATTACATTAGCTAACTAAGAGAAAATTTGTCTGGAAAGATGAATGCTAAGAAGATTTTGAAGTCATAAAGGGAAGTGCTCTCACTCATGCTAGATTTAAAACTTCAGATTCGTCCAATTTGCAGTAGTCCATAGCGCCAGACATACACGTCCACAGTTGAATAAACTGATGCGGCTGTTAGACACAAACCAGTAACTTATAGAGACTGCAAGTTCAGTCAAAGAGAGACCAAATATTCAGTCATCTAACTTGAGTGTTGACCATTGTGGAGACCCTCAAGACATGCAGTCCCTATTTATTTGGATTATGATTCATATTCATTTTTTGTAGCATTTTTAAATCCAAATATTGGCTTCTCTATCACATTCGGAATGTACAGATATACAGAGCTATTAAAAGGGAACTGTTATTAAAAACTACACAAGTTTGTCTTTTGAATGAATTGCATTACCCCAGTACTTATGACAATAACTAAATTTAAACCCTAAGCTTACTTTGTAGTCAATTGCACAGATATTAAGAGTGATCATAGTAAGGCTGACTGCTCTTACTATTTTGAGAACTCAAGATAAGTAACCACTAAGTCTTCTTTTGGCAATATTTGAAAAGCATTTTCATGTTAAATGAAAATTCAATATCATATTGTGTAGCAATATCATTCATAGAACATAAAAATATAATGTAACATCTTAATAATATCACACAATACAAACTTCCAGCTAAGTATTCTGAACATCACAAAATCTTTTAAATCCCTGTTTTCAACTTCTCTGCACTTTAAAAAGCTCTGAGGAATAAAGATATTCAACAACAGAATTATCCTAAACAATTATTGAAATTATGTTAGCACTATGGAAGCATGACATTTCCATTCTCATCTTCCATTTTCTTCTTTCATAGAAGGAAAAACACGTTTAATTTTCACACTGAATGTGCTGTCTACACTATATGTTTCATTCATCAGTTCTCAGAAGAATATTTTCATGTCTATTAAATAGCATTTCTGGGCCAGTTTTCCAGCTGTATGTCAGAAAGAAACAACAGAAAGCCATGTTCTCACAGGATTATTATTGAATTGATCATGTGTTCAAGACTTAAAAGATGATAAATTATGTGATTTCTTGCAATTACAAATGCTATATGGCTCCTGTATGTTCAGCTTGTCAAATATTTTCAGAGATAAAATGTGATCTATCATTCTTTTTTAAAAATATACTCATCCGCAATGTCCAAAGGAGATTAACTACTCTCTCTGTACGCCAGTTTGTCTCAGATGGATATTCTCTTGCATGTCCCCTTCCTTCTCATGTATCACCATAAAGTTATGTTTGGAAAGTACTGGAAATGTTACTATAATTTAGAAAATAATTTCAAAGAAAATTACTCCTCATAAGTTTTATGTTATTACCTGAAATTACCATTTGATAGCAGTAAAACATATAGTTAGCAAAAAGTCTTATGCATCTTACACCAGCTTGCCTATCATTCATCAGCTTTTAAGGTGCTGGTGATATGTGAAATTATATACACAAGTTCATTAAAAATATCTGTTAATATCAAAAAACCTCAGATATACCAGAAGCTAAATTTAGGAATCCAACTGAGTAAAATATTTTCATGTTTAGCTGAGGTGATTGCAAAAGAAAAATTTTTCTAACCTTATTGCTTTAAACTGTACTAACTGAATTCAGTATTTAACTTCCTTTTATTTTTTCCCTATAGAACTTGCTAGCATACATCCTCCGTGCACAATCTCTGTCTTTACATTATGGATTCCATACACTCATCTCTGTAGTATGTGTCATGTAAGTAAGAAATACATATATGTCATTCAGGAAAAATTGCTGTTTCCAGTTGTATCCTAGTAGTACCCATGAAATATCCTGTTACACTGGAGAAAACTCCCTTTACACTAGACACATGACAAAAAAGTGGCAATACCACTCCCGTGCTCCACTCCTGTGAAATAACCATCCCACTTTTGGAAATCAGGAACCAAGGATTGTTAAAGAAACCAAGGACTCAGGCATGCAATTAAGTTGTCACAACTTAACAATCAGCCGTGCACCAACTGAGCACAGTAACACTCCATGTATATCCTTGGTCACCACATTTAAAAGAATTAAATGTTCAGTAGAATTTAATGCAGAACAAGACAAAGACACATGGGAATCCTGCAGAGGAGTACCAGAAAATAAGGCAGGCTAAGAAGGTGGAAAGCTGAAAAGCTTGGAAAAAACTCTGCAATCCTTGTAAAAATAGCAGTTTTATAAAGCTGGCATTGCTAAATTAATGTTTCTTTCAATTAATGTGAATCAGTAACTTCATCCTGAAAAGTGACATAACACAAAGTCAGCTATTAACTCTGCATCATATTATACCTGTCTATAAATATGACAGACACCAATACAGCATACACATGAGCTTTGACACAACTTGCTTGTTGTGACACAACACATATCCTTGCTTTTAGAAAAATCTTTCATTTATTTACAGAGGAGACAACTATTAAGGTTTTACAAATATAAAAGATGTTTTTCAAATCTGCCTAATAATTCATTTACCCCAGAAAGGAAACATTTTAGCCTCAGCGGCAAATAATACTTTATCAAGTTGCCCAATTATTCTTTGCAGAGAAATGGGAAGTAGTCCAAAGTCATAGTTCTAGTCCTTGGTATAAATAATTTACTACACATATTCAAGCTGTCCACGATGGGCTTCAGAGAAAGTAATGACGCACACACAAATACACACATATAAAATTCAAAACTAACATAGATTTTTCTATTTGCTAGACCTTGAGACAAGTGGAAATTAAATTAGTTCCTGAATACATCTAGTCACACAAATATAAGGGTCCAAGTATCACCCTGTAAATTACAGACGACAAAAATACTACTTTTAAAAATGGTTATGACAGCAAAAAATGAAGTTACTTAGAAGACCTTAAGAACAGGGAACAAAGACTCTAGAATAGGAAATCCATTACAAAAATTATATTATTACAAGCATATCTGAGAAAGAAAATTCCAGTTCTAAGCCTCACTCTCAACAGACAGAGGATTTTATAGCAGCATCATAAAGCACATGGTCAGCCACTGCCTTCTGTTAACTATATATAGCAACCTCCCTTACCATGATCCTTCTAGAGGGTAGTTCTAGACTGCAATACCATGATGCTAAGAAAAGAGTAACAGTTAACTTGTAGTACTATTGTAATTCAGCCTTTTAACAACAGATCCCAGTTTGTTTTACTGTGATTTATTTGCATTTATTTATAAACAATAGAATGGCAATATATACATGCTCAATCCCATATTACAAAGCGCTTGTACTAAGAAACAAGGGGTTGTTTTGTTTTGTTTTTAAATCCTAACACAAATACATTTTCAGGAAAGGAAATTACTTTGGCAAGATATAATCAAGAATCACTCATCAGTTGTGAGACACACTGAGACTTTGTCAACTCTCTGAAATATCCTTACCAGTACTGAATCTCCGCTGGATTTTAATTCAAAGTGTTGAAACAACTTCAGGAACTTCCAGAGCCAAGGAAACATCTTAGAAAAAATCTTGAAGCTGAGACAGAAGATGACCAAGCCAACAGAAGCACTGTGATAGATGCACAAAGACAGTGAATACTTAATTTTCAGCAGAGGATCTATAACTTAGATACTAAAAAAACCCTGCTGAGATACCACTTTTCCTTGAGGCAGTTAAAGCTCTTGAGTACATAAACAGGAAGTGCTGTTTTCCTTTTACATAGAAGCCAGTAAGGTTCAATAAACACCTTTTGACTGAGGAAATATGAAAAGGGCCTTGATCACCAGACTATAGTCTAGTCTGGAATGAGGCGCTCTCCTGTGGAAATTGTTTCATAGAATACCAGGTTGGAAAAGACCCCAAGGATCACCTGGTCCAACCTTTCTTGGCAAAAGCACAGTCTAGAAAAGATGGTTCAGTACCCTGTCCAGCTGAATCTTGAAAGTGTCCAATGATGGGGAGTCCATCACTTCCCTCAGGAGATTATTCCAATGGCTAATTGTTCTCATTGTGAAAAATTTTCCTCTTGCATCCAATTGGAATCTCTCTAGGAGTAATTTGTAACCATTACCCCCCATCTTTTCCATGTGACTCCTTGTAGAAAGGGAGTCTCTCCATTTTCTTTGTAGCCACACTTTAAATACTGGAACATGGTGATAAGGTCTCCCCAAGCTTTCTTTTCTTAAGGCTGAACAAACCCAGTTCTCTCAACCTTTCCTCACATGGCAGGCTTCCCAGTCCTTCGATCATCATGGTGGCTCTTTTCTGGACCCTCTCCAGCCTATACACAACTTTTTTGCATAGCGGGGACCAAAACTGAACACAGTATTCCAGGTGTGGCCAGACAAGCGCTGAGTAGAGTGGGATAATGACTTCATCTCTGCTGGTGATGCCCTTGCTAATGCAACCCAGTGTCCTGTTGGCTGGCTTTACCACAGCAGCACACTGTTTGCTTGTGTTAAACTTGTTGTCCACCAGGACCCCCAGGCCCCTTTCCACGCAGCTGCTCCCCAGACAAGTCGATCCCAGCCTCTGCTGCATTCCTGGATTATGTTTTCCCAGGTGCAAGACCTTACACTTTTCCTTGTAAGGAAACCTTCATAAGGTTCTTGTTGACCCACTTTTCCGTCTATCCAGGTTTTCCTGCAGGATGGCTCTCCCTTCCAAAGTGTCCGCTTCCCCACTCAGTTTCGTATCAGCGGCAAACTTCATCAGGGTACACTTGATTCAATCATCCAGATCACTTATGAAGATATTAAATGGCATTGGGCCCAATATTGATCCTTGGGGGACCCCACTTGTGACAGGTTGCCAGTTTGAAAAGGAGCTATTTACCACCACCCTCTGGGTGCCGTCCATCGGCCAGTTCCCCACCTACCGCACAGACCACTTGTCCAGACCATAATGCACCTGTGTCTCTAGGAGGAAGCTGTGGGGAACAATGTTGAAAGCCTTGGAGAAATCAGGGTAGACAACGTCCACCACTCGCCCCACATCAACCGAGCAGGTTACTTTATCATAGAAAGTGACCAGGTCTGTCAAGCATGATTTGCCCTTGGTGAATTTGTGCTGGCTTTTCCCAGCCACGTGCTTCATTTGACTTGCAATAGCCCCCGGAGAATTCATTCCATAATTTTCTCAGAGGCTAGGACTGGGACTTTCCCAGGGACTATTTGTCAGTGTACACAATAATTACAGATTAAATAAAGAAAAGATGGAAATATCTCTACAGGCTGGTAGCTAGAGCAGGAGAGACCTGAATTTAAGTCTCTGCAATGGGTAATATTTATTGTACATTCTATCCCAAGAATTCTTTACTGACATACCCATAATAAGATATTTACTTTAACACATGCTTACAGAAATGGGGTGACACTATGACAATTTAAATAAAAAAATAGTATTCAGTCTTACCTAACTATAATCATTAAGCACCTACATACCTCCAAAGCAGCCCATCTATTTTACATTCCTGTCTCACAGTGGAGGTGCATATTTATCTTCGACAAGCACAGAAGGAGTATAATGGCTTGCTAAACACTGATTGTTAACTTCCAGATCATTAAAATACAGCGAGAACCCTCCTCAGTGAAAAACTGTACAATGTTCAGGTTCTCAAGACTGAACAGAACTACACTTCAGTTTTGAAAATCAGCAATAGTGACTAATTCCTCCCTCATTTCAACACTAACACTTGTTTAAGAATGACACAGGTTTACATTTAGCTTATATCCAAAGTAGCCTTGTTGATAAGACTCTTTTGACTTAAACAGGCTTTGGACGATAAATGTAATACCAGAAAAAACATACTCAGTCAACCTCAACTACTTGACCAGCTTCTTATGCAATTATTTTATGGTTGAAATGTTGAGAACTGGTGCTTATATAATGTTAATGAGCCAGAATATATAATGTATAATTAGTAAGAAAAACAAATGCAATGTGTGTAATTTGTCATTTTCAGATGCTTAGGACTCAGTGCTCCATTCAGAAATCTCTCTAGTGTTTTAAAGTGTATCAAATTATTTATAATGAAACAAATAGAAACATTTTAGGTCCTGTTAAACATTATTATAAGGAAATGTTAAAATTAAGTACAGTAATTACTTGAAATTTTGTGATTGTTTATTCACCTATTTCAAATTACTTTCAAGGAAATATTAAGTGCAAGTGAAAGACAGATTGCCTCCTGGAGATGCAGTTCACTTCAAATGCCAGTGTCTTTATTCAGGCTACCCAAAAATAATTGGCTGGTCCTGACATCATAACATGGCCTGGGGCAGGGGGACAGTGTGCACCACCACAAACAATATCCTGGAAAAGATATTAAGAACTGCATTTGAAATCTTTAAAAGAACTTAAGAGAGTTGTATATATAGCTTCTGAATAGATTTACATTGGATGCTTTCACTCTTTTTTGAGTCCCTTGAATACTTGAACCTATCTCTCAAGTTGTTCTGTAACTAGAGCCATAGGCAGAGAACTTTTCAAGCTGTAAAGCACTTGCATTCTAAAACCGAGATGATTTGGTGTTATTTCCGAAACCTGTGTACAGTCATAGTAGGTCCACCATATTGGCTGACAATATTTGGCATTTCTAGTGCTAAAATAGTTTAATATATTACTGCAAATAGACAGTTTTCAAAAAGCTAATAAATAACATTGCATATCCCATAATGGTTGAGTGCAGAGAATAACATAGAGCATACAGATTGAAAAGACATGAAACAGAGACTGTGAGCATGAGTTGTCAGTAGATATGATCAAGTCACCTTTTAACTATATCTTTGAGAAACTGAGGTCCTTTGGTCTTCCATTGTATGGCTGATTTTCCAATCTTTGAAATATTTGTGTAGGTGCTTTCCATTATTTGCACACAATTTAAATGTTTAATTGTAAGAAACAAAGTTTCGCAAACTTTGCTTTGAAATCATCAATTAAAGTATTAAACAGCATTCCAGTAAGAGTAGGAACCAGCAGGAAAAAAAACCACAGTGGTAGTGCCTAAAATCTACCCGCTTGTCTTCCATGAGTTTTTATCCATGCCTACAGACACACAGAACAGTTGAGGTTCAAAGGGACCTCTGGATATACCCTAATCCAATCCTCCTTTTCAAGCAGGGTCACAACAGTAGGTTTCCCCAGACAGTGTCCAAGTAAATTTTGAGTATCGCCAAGGATGATGACTCCACAACCAGCCTGGGCAACTGTTCCCAGTGTTCAACCACCCTCACAGTAAAAAAGTATCTTCTTATGTTCAGATGGAATTTCTTGCGTTCTGGGTTTGTTCCCACTGACGTTTGTTCTGTCACTGGGCACCACGGAAAAGAGTCTAGCTCTACTGTCTTTGCTTCCTCCCACCAGGTATTTATACACATTGAAAGGATCCCTCCTGAGCCTTCTCTTCTCTAGGTTAAACAGTTCCAAGTCTCTCCCTGTATGACAGAGGCTCCAGTCCCTTCACCTTCTTTGCGGCCTTAACTTGACTCACTCCAGTATATTCATGTCTCTCTTTTACTGGGGAGCCCAGAACTAGACTCAGAGTTCTGAGATGCGGACTCACCTAAATAGAGTAGGGCTGAGTAAAACACTCTTTCTAATGCAGCCCAAGAAGTTGAGTGATTTGCAATGAGAGTGCATTGCTGGTTCATGGTCAACTTCTTGTCCACCACTACCTTCTCTGCAAAGCTGCTTTTCAGACTGTTATCAACCTGTACTAGTGCAGGGCGATGTTCCTCCTCAGATGCAGGACTTTGCATTTCCCTTTGCTGAACTTTATGTGAGTCCTCTCTGTCCATTTATCCAGCCTGTCGAGGTACCTCTGTACTGCAACACGACCCTCGGGTCTACCAATCACTCCTCCCACTTTTTCATTGTCAAAATGGTGGCAAATGTTGGCAATGATCCTCGTACCTCTCACTACCTCTGTCTGGACAACAATTTTTTTGTTTCCTCAGATGACTAAAGAATTTTTCTCAATTGCATCACCTGTCAGAAGACTCTATGTGTACCTATTCTGATACAACAATATAAAAATACTAAGAAGTGTGTATGGTTACTAACCGATTCACAGTGTTAACAAGCGACTTTGGGAAGTGTATATTGTAACTACACTAGACAATACACACAGTAAAACAGTAAAAAAAAAGATGTGTATGTGCAATATTAAAAAATCTTTCCACAAAGAGGCTATCAAGAAATAGAAAAACATACAAAAGTTGCAGGCCTGCACAAAGCGTTATAATTCTAATGAGTTTTTGCACCATTTATAGAAACATTAGAAAAATTAAGCACAGCAGGGGTCTGTGTTGTTATTAGCTACATGACCAGGATACTACACAGTAGCAGCAATGCCACTAGCTTTGAAGTAACCACGTTGTTATGGCAAAATACCATCTGATATTTTCCCCTGTTACTCCATAAATGACGTTTGTATGCTGTAGCTACTCTAATCACCTATTCTCAAAAGGTGAAAACACTAAGCAGATGTTGGGTCAAAATGAATTGCTTATATGGCATAGACTTCAGACAGGCAAATTAAGAGCTTTAAAGTTATCTTCTCCTACTAATATTACTATACTGTAAAGCAAATTCACAGCATAAAAAAAAACAAAACAAAAAAAAAAAACCACCAACCAAAAAAAAGACCCCAAACCATGAACCAAAACATAACAGCTGCATATCTAGAAACAGTACGAAATTACGTTCTTGGAATCATAACTACAAATTCTGAAGGTGCTTCTGTGGAGCACACTTTTTATACAAAAAAGTGTTCAAACTAATTTGTGGATTGGTTGCAGGCAGCTTTGTGCTCACTTTTTCAGCTATATCCTTTGACTGTGTCAAGCCAGATGCAGGGTAGAGTCCTGTGTTTCTTTCCTGAATGGACATATAAATATCCTGCATTTACTGAAAATGTTCATGCCTGCTAGGAGAAAACTTGGTATAACCACCGGTCCATAAATATAATTCAGATTTATCTCATGGTAAGAGTTTCTGAAGAATGTGCTAAGTCTTATTAAAACATTAGATATGGTCTCAAGAAGCAAAATGCCTCTGGTGCCAAACCTGGGGCGCTCTGATTTTCACGCTTTAGTATGGCTGTTGCTTTTCAAAATAAATTTATATTTATATAACAAAAAAAATGTAAGAGGCCGTTTGATTCAAATACTGTCATATTAACCACATCCTGTCTTAACATGCATTCCTTGGATGCATGGGAGTTCTTGGAGATCTGAAAACACCATATGCTTAGAGAATCTTCTGACCTACAAGATACAGGCCACTAAACAAGATGAGGCTTCTAAAAAGGAGAGAAGAAAAAAAGTATTCCTGAACACCACTGTAAATTTTAATCCCCCACCTGGATATGCATTTTATAATGCTAAAAACTGCAATTCACATTTGTAAGTTATACTTCTGTTGTTCCCATTATCAACAATTGCACTATTGCTTCAGGTTACATTTCTTTCTTTAAAAAAGAATCCTGCAGCTGCTGCATCAGTCATACTGACAGGGCTAGTTCCGTTAAATTTACCTAGAAGCAAATTAGTGTAGCGATAGAGCACTTGGCTGACAGAAGACTTAAGTTTTGGTCATCTGTATAACAGCTAGTTTGCGAGATGGAAAATCACTCCTATTCTTTTTCACTCTCCTCCACCTTCTGTGCATTGTCTATTTAGGCTGCAAACTTCTTGTAACAAAGACTTTTTTTCTTCACATCAGTCTTCACACCAGGGATGCCGAAAAGGGAATCCTAACCTAGGGTGTGATCTTTGGATACTATATTCACCTAAGAATCACCAATAACAAAAAATACTAAAAATAAAGTAGACAACTTTGATTAGTGGACTTCCTGTCAAATTTCTGTATTTGCTCCAGAAAAAGGGGAAACATTTGGCAAATATTTCTAAGGCATGAAATAGCTCATATGCACACAATGTGATGCAATTGTAAATCAATAGTGTACACCAAAGCTCTTTTGAGGGAAATAAAAGAGGATTTGGGTACAGCTGACACCTTTCATGGCAGCTGGGCAGCAGTTGTATCCCTCTGCATGTTAAGAGAGGTTGATTATTGTTTCCTCAATTCAGAAGACTATCGGTGCAGATAATGTGAAGAATTAAATGGATTTCATACTCAAACAGCAATTTCAACACAAAATTAAAGCACTTTTCAAAAGTAAACAAAAAATGCAACCAGTTAAGTCCAATCCCTCTCCTATCCCTGCAAAGGAGAAGTTGCCATTTGGCAACAATAACAATTCACAGCAGCATTCACTTTAATTTTGGCTATTTTTAAGGCTAAGAACTGACACTTCAACACGGTGATAAATACGAAAATTAGAAGTATTCCACAATCAGTTACTCTGTTGGAAAAATAAAGCAGAGTGTGGGAAAAACCTTCCACTGATATTCTTCCCAGTACCATGAAGCCATAGACAATCATATTGTACATATTATGTAATTTGCATGGAAACTCTGCATATATGTATAGTCAGCCAAATTTTGAACTCCCTACTCAACCCATATCCAATGGTTATTTATCCAAATAAGGAATCAAATATGTGAAAGATATTTATACCTAATAAACATAACAAGACCTTTCATGTGTTTCGGTTAAGTAATGCATATGTGAGATTTTCAACTGCTGTGGTGTCCACTTAGGCTAAATAAATTCTCCTTTTTTATTTTTCTTTCCTGTTCTATCCCCCTTAGAATCTTGTGGGGATTTTTGTCCTGACTTACACAGTTTCTCCACTTCCCTCTGGAAGCTGTATGGCATTATAATTAAAGTTTTAGAAAGGGGAGATCTCAGCAGATAACAGGCAATTGTTGCAGCTAAAAGTGGCAGTCATTCCCCCAACCCACTCTCTGTTAGATTGGCTCAGCCACCTTACGAAATTTCACCTTAAAAAGACAATTAGTCCTTTGACCCAATAAAGTTGAGCCCTTAATCCATATCATATCACTTCAGAAACTCAATTACATTGAACTGTTCAATGAACTGTGATCCTAGTCTTTCTTCATCATAACTTCTTTTCAGGTAATTTATAGTGAAATATTTGGACAGATTGTTACAGTTACCTACCTTCTACTGACTATCAGCAGTTTTGTCTGCTGCTCTGTGAATGGTTCCTTGTATCCATAGTTGTTTACACTGCACGCTTTACCTGTATACTTGCGAAACCAGTCCTTCGACTTTTTTTAATATTCTGCCTATAATTGTAACTAAATCACTGATTTTTCTTTTACGATGATTTTCATTTCAATTCTGAGAATTAATTCTCAATTCAATAAGCTATATAAACACAAGCTTAATTTTTATGCATCTACACTCACAGATTTGGAGCATTTTTGTTTACCATTAAGCCTCAAGCAGCAACAAGCAAAAAATAACAAATTTACTCCACAACAAAACAAATGCATTCCAAACAGTCTCAGAAACCAAAACGACACCTTACCGGTTTTAGAACAAAAAAATATTTAACTATCAAACTGAAAGAACAGATAGTTTTATCCTGTCTTAGCCCACATATGATTTTCTTGCATTAATGTTGCGTTACCATATTTACCACAACACTCTTGACTCATCTGGCCATTTCAACTCACTTTAATGAGCGTGACAATACCTGTATTTGTCTCAGTGTTGGAGGTCTCGTTTCACTTCATTTTCAGTGGCAGCCAAAAGACAAAATAGTATATCTTTAACAAAGTAGCATTCTTTACAGACACATCCATGAGTTATTCTTCAATACTGAAGGAGTACCTTAATTGTCCTGGCTCATTTTGTTCTGTTGAACTGTTGCTGATCCATCAACAAAATAAATCTTTTGATATCGGTTAAGAGTGTTCAGTGAATACCCATTGCCATCTATTTATCTTTTCTAACTACTTTGTGATTTTTCCTGTTATTGAGATTACACTAAGCAGTGCTGCAGTGAAGAGGTTAACGGAGAATTTCTTTTTGTTTCCCTACACAGTCTTGGCATGAAAATTGCATAATTGGCAAATCTGTAATAATCCTTTTTCTGGATCATCAGAAGCCAGGATGAGTACTTCTAATAAACTCTACCGCAGCAGCAATGCTTCTGTACTATTAAGTATCTTGCTTTAGTGATTTGCGTCAAACTAGTTCTGTGTTTCTCACTTGAATAAATAACTGGGTAAAAGATGGGAGATAGAAATTAAGAACAGCCGATAATTTTTCAGTGGAGAGAAGTCATCTGAAGGGGTCTAGGTGGTTCAGCATATTTATTAATGAATATTTATTAATTAATTCACTCTTGAAATGACAGTGAACAGCGTGTTCACAAAGTAGCCAGTGACACAAAGTTATTCAAGGTAGTCAAGATAAAGAACAACCGCAAGTAGCTGTGCAGCTTCCTTTACAGTAACTGGTTGTCTTGGCAACAAAGTGACCACTATAATTTAGTAGATAAAGTGATATGCAATTCTGTGTTAATACCATAAGCACATCATTGCCTGGATGTAAACCTGCTGACCACTGAATGGACGCCTCAAAGCAGCTCATGATACAAAGCCACAAAATCTGTTATCTAATATGGTTTAACAACAGGAGAATTCACTTTTAGAGTTGCTTCCAAATCATTTTATTAGGTCAAAAGGACACTACTATGCCTGCTTGCTTGATGTCCTGAATTTGCAACGCAGAAAATCCACTCAAAAATTTCAGACAGGTTTTGTGTTGAAGATATGTAAAGGGTGGGGGGGTGGAGGGTAAGAACTCACTAGAACCAAATGGGCTAAATTCATTTTAGCGTTTTCTAATTAAGTTTTATCTATATTCAAAGAAGAAAAGCTTGAGAAGTGTGGTAAGCAGTCACCACTATCACAAGCATATTAAAACTGAAGCAAAATATAGTCCATGTATATATGCACTCTACATAGGTTTTTGTGATGGAGAAAAATAAAATGTTTTTCATTGTTAAATGAATATCAGCTTAACTGACTAAAATAGCATAATTGGAGGACAGCAAAATACACTTATCAAGAAATGAGAAATCAAACTCAATACAGTATATTTTTAAGAACTAATTGCCAGCAATTATTTCGCTATATATGGTTGTATTTAATGAGAGTAAGCTGAGTACTGGAACTACTTCTGTACAAATCAGATTGTCTCTATGTTTTACATTAATTCAACAAAAAATTCTATATGCTGTATTCTAGTATTTATTATTCTTAGTCTTACTATATGCTGTGCACTGATATTTATCAATCAAAATCTAAACACATGTAAACAGCTTTCAATGTAAAACAATTCAACTAATTTTTAAATTCATATGTTCTTGCAATACGTATATTTGAACATGATCGAGTGATTATGCTTGTCTAGCACAATCTGACTTTATAGACTTGGGTTATTTACTTTCTATTTATCTTTTTTCTAGGTTCTGACATGATGAGGATAGCAGACAAAATGATGCACACATTCTGTGCACTCCTCTCCTTTCTGCATAACACTCCAATAATTAAGTTAGAACATTCCTCCTCTGCTGAAAGCATTACTTGAGACAAATTTAAGATCCATACAGTATAACCATCAATTTGGTTCTCAAAACTGACATAGCAAAATAAGATGAAAAATCGATTTAAAACAAATAAACAAACCAATTAAGGTTTTAAATGGCTTTTAAATCACTTTTAAAGGGTGTTAGTAACAAAGACTTTCCTGTTCTAAAACCCAGAATCTAGTCACTTCCAATAAGGGCATAGTACAACCAGAATCACACATTTCTGGATTTAGACGCAAGCTACCATTTCATTGTTCCTTTGCAAACTTTACTTTCATTGACACATCTCCGAACACACACTGACTCCAGTCATGGTAGTATATTTGGTTTATTTCACCTTTCTTATTCTTTTCTAGCTGCTTCTGATGGACATGTTTTGGCTTTCCCATAGCTGCAAAAAGCATGTTGTAGAAGGATTGAGGAAATACAGAGGGTGGCTAAAACAGAAGAAAACACAGATGGCTAGCAAAAAGCGGCTAGCAAAGCAAAATGGGGATTAAAGCAATTAGATAACTTTATGGCAAACCGTTCATGAATTTCAGGATGGAAGAAAGAAAGGATGATATTCAGTGTATGGGTGTATATACGTTGCCCATGAGAACGTAATGCCTGGGAGAAAACTTTCCCTAACTGTGTACTTCATTATTTTTCTTCTTTACTCCAATGGTTCTATTTCCTTGTGGCTGTGATGCATCAAGGCAATAGAGAGTCATTCATGAGCTAGGGGACAAAGATTGCTTGAAGATCAGGCACAAAAACAAGCACAGGGAAAAGAGCAGAGTTTTCCAATGAACCAGACAAACTACAACTAGTAACAAAACAGAACAGCTCTGCTCTGTTTACTAGAAAGATCTTCCAGAGACACCCCTTTCCAAAGCAGTAGACAGTTTACGGTTTATTACTTAGATGTGTGTTACTCTGTTTGGATTGACAATTATTTTCTTCTGCTGTTTTATTATTCATTGCTTCTACTATAAGTGTTACCATAAGTTGTTCATGGACTATTAAGCAGGACAGAACTGGCTAAAAGGTCCACTATTACCTAGCTTAGCTGGGTTTATGGGGAGGAAACAGTGTGGTTTGGAGATGATACGCATGTTCAGATCCTAACGTGTCGCTCCAAATACAGAGAAAAACACTCACACAGAAATCTCTTAATAGATTTCAGAAGCAGAAGAGAAGTCAATAACTATTAGATAGCTGAAATGTGGCTCATTCGCAAGACGTGCAATGTCTGCTGTACAGACTCTGAAGTGTATTCCAAAATAAAGGGATGTTGCCTTCCAGTGCAATCTGTGAATAATTCGTGACACACACTGAACCTATTTATATATAAAAGATCTCGTGGAGGAGAGTGGAGTGTTTGTACCGAAGTGATAAAGACATAGGTATTGTTGAACACTTACAACATGTAACGACAACAAAATTGGGAGGTGCCTCCAAATAAAATAGTAGACTTACTTTCTAATAACTCTGGATTTTGAAAGTTATTAATATTATTCTAAACCCTATTACTATTTTGAATTACAGTATGTATTGTCAGAAATGGGCATTTCAAAAGTACGCTTTCACTAGTACTAGTACTATCTTTCAGAAAGCTCACTGGACTAGTACTATCTTTCAGAAAGCTCACTGGTGAAACGTGAACACTTTCTGGAGTAGCAGTATAATGACAGTTCTGAGATAAACCCTATTTTCAGCCCCTCTCTTTTTGACTTCTCTCATTAGTATTGTTTCTTCATTATTTTATTTTTTTTGGCTTAAATTGAAGCATTCACTGATGAAATGTATTAATTGTATTTAGAAGTCTCACAGTTAATTGATCAATGAAAATGCCAGGAATCATAGCAGGTAAGAATGAAAGCATTTATTTTGTCCTTAACCGTGCCTGAAGGCAGAAATCAAATTGTCAGACCTACATGCAATCACTTTTTGAAGGTTTCCAAAAATGGAAACTCCAAAGCCTTACAAGCAATTTCTTTCAGTTCTTTATTATCTTCACCCTTAGCAAGTTTCCAACAATACATAGTAGAAAGCTTCCTTGCTGCAATCTGAACCCTTTAATTCTTGCCCAATCTTACCTCACTATGATGAACAATTCCCTTCAATTTTGCTGCTACCTTTTATGTATTTGAAAAAATAGTGTTCTCTCAGAATCTTTCTCTCTTTAGGTCAAATAACCTCCATTCACTCAGTTTTTCCTTCTCGAAGGAACTCTGATAACTTTGCTCCTATTTCGTTCAAACTTCTTCAGTTTTCAAGGTATAGTACATTGGTATAGTATATTTTGTATCACTGGACAGTTTGAAGAGAGGTTATATATCTTATCATATGGAATTTACCTGATCTCTAATTTTGTGTAATAAAATCTAAACTACTGTGCATACAATGGGTCTCTCCATGCTCAAAGTAATCCTACAGGTTTTCAGTGACTGAATGGCAGTGATAAAATTATAAACTAAAAGCCCTTTTTCTTCCATCAAAACTGACATGTCATACAGTTCAGTAAGAAACGGCAATTACAGTGGCTTAGATGTCAATATATTGAAGACTGTTGATTTGATCTGCAATTTGCAGGCATAGTTCCAATTCTCATGGTAATTACAAGTGCAAATACTAGCAATTTGACATCTATATTTTACAGAGTTACCAATAATTCTAAGTGTTCTACTTATCTGATGCCTAAATAATTACAGTCAAAGTCAATTATATGACAGATATGGAAGGTTATCTACATCTCTATGGTGGACAGTCACTTTTTAAAATTACAAAAATAAACATAGAATTGTTTTCTAAAGACTCATCCTTTTTCCTGAAATTGCCTCTTCACCTCAACAACTCCAAATAGTTCTTACAAGTTTTAAGTCTATTAATCAATAACAAAACCAGAGCAAATAGCTGTGGTCAAAGTTGCCTTCAAAACAGATTATTTACCAACAACTATTATCAAAAGAAACACTAGCCAATGAGAAAATGGGGTAGACAAGTCCCACAGAAATATCCCAAATGTCGATGCTGCTGTTTGGGCAACCTGCTGGCAGAGGGTGGGTTTGGGTTTTTATCTGCTCAGGGAGTAGAAAGAATTAAAGTGAAAGACACACGTTGTACATCTCTTCCAACTGAACTGTTCTAGGTCCTTAAGGAGACTAACAATAACTGGACTATTGGGTAGATTTGGCAAACTAAATACAATAACTTCTAGATGGTGGGACACTATGCCCTGCTCCTGTGATCCTGTTGTCCACACTGTAAACCTAATTAACCACAGCTCTGTTTCCAACTTCCAGTACCCAGAAATTATATACCAGAATGACTGGCCTGGCAAGGTGGGAAGCACTCTGGATCCCAAAGGTTAGATATGGCCTTCAAGATCCGCATGTCATTCCTTTTATAGCTCTAGATCCTATCTTTTTTAACTTGGTTCACTATTTGCTGAATTCCGACTGACTTTCAAATATCCCTAGGATGATGAAAAAAATCACACTCTGAGGCCATTAACCATTTAATCAAAGAAATAAATTTCTAGCTCTAATTCTGAGGCTTCTATTGCCTCGCAGTAGGAAGAAGATCTAATCTGCAATTCCAAAAGTATGGGATTTTACCTATCTTTATAGAAAATTTCAAGTGTATTAAATGTATTCTTAAGATGTATTAAATAAGTACAAAACATAGAAATAGAAAGGAAAATTAAGCTCTGCATGCTGATAGGTTCCTCTTCTGTTACTACGGCAACCACAGTGGTACTCCAAATAGACAAGGTACTTTATCCTCCTGTCAGATAACATTTAGCATTCTATTTGGTTTGTACTACAGGGATCATGGAAACTAAACACTCAAACACAATTAAGTACCTATGTGCAATAAAGTATATGAAATCCAAAATAAACTGACACACAGAACAATGATAATTTCTAAAAAGGGAATTGATAAATTGTATCTGAATGCTACAGATCAATGCATTTATTGATTTAAATTAGTTGGAGGAAAGAGTTTATAGGTATTTCACCGCTGGCTTAACATTTTGGAATGTCTTCCTGATGTATTTTTTTAAGTGTGTATCCATCTATTTGTTTTAGAAGAGGAACTTTTCAGACTTAGTGCCTAAAATAAGCCGTCCCTAATAGATCACTGTTATCTTGGGACAAAATCATGTAGAAATAGTTGGTTGGGATTCTGAAGCTGAAATTCATGTAGCCTCTGGCTTTGGACAGATTAAACTCCAAATCTTCTTACACTATGGTAGAGGCATTCAGATTCAATGTTATTCTACACGATTCTAAACCATAATCAACTTATCCAAAATACCAGATGATACACAAACTTCTTAAAAAGCATTTAAAAATTATTGCATCCAATTAGAACCATAGTTAATGAACTACACGTTTATTTCATTGTAAGGGATAAAAAAAATTTTCCATTAGTTATGGATTGCTAACAAAATAGCAATTTATGAAATTTCTTTTCAAAATTAGAAGTGAGTTTTGACTGAGGAAAGACAGTTTAAATTCTGAGCCTGATAGAGATTTGGCATATTGTAGTTAATTTTTTCACATAGAAAGGTGAAAAATATGCTAATGACTTTAATGGTAAGCAAGTACTATATGATTGCTCAGTCAGAAAATATGAAAAGCAAGAATAAAGATTAACGTTTACAGAGAATTACCCAAGTAGATAGAGTATGTTAAATCAGTATAAACGGAATACACTCCTAATCATTGATAAAATATTTGAGGTCCCCACATCCCTTTAGCTCTCATCAGCACTTAGTTTCTAAGACAACAGCAAAAACTAATTAAAATGCTTTGGTTTTATTTTCTTTTTTGTACCAGTCCTGAAAGCAGAGCACAGTGTGCACACCACTCTAACGTGTCACATTTCTTTCAACTTTTTTGAATAGCCAGCAGCAAATCAAGATCACAAAAACTATATTCTTGCTGCTTTCTCCTCTCTATTATACCCAAATCAATCTTAAAATACTTTAAACAGTAATTTATGCCTACCCAGCAAAATCATAATGTTCCTGTACTACAGATACATACAACATATTAATTTTGACACAGGACTGAACTGATGGCACTTGGGATAGGACATGATAATAGGAAAGACATAGCAGTGCTGGCTGCAACGCAGGGCAGTAACGCAACACGCAGCAGTGCTTCCCCCCTGCTTCTCCATAGCGCTACGCCCTCGCTGCTGCTTCAGCCCACACAGCAGAATGAAATCAGCCTCGGTAAGCCTACCCCTGCTACCAGTCACACCCTCATTTTAGGGTGCAGACAAAGTCAGAAACAGCTTTTTGTAATGGCTTCCGAAGGGCTCAGCATTTGATAATATCTGCTCCTACTTCTGTCAGGTAAAAGTACCTCTGACTTCAGTAAGAGCAGCACTAGGTCAATCTTGAGCTCTTGGGAGAATTTCATTCTGATATACCAAGTAAACTGGATGTAAGCAGGAGGCAGGCAGAATACTTCTGAATTTTATGTAGACAAAGGGCTCGAGTTTTTCTTTTGTATGTATGGGATGAGCTTAATGCCCTAAACAGGTACCATACTCATTATTTCCTTTTGCAGATAGAAACGAATAAAAGAAATTTAAAAAAAAAAAAAGTATTAAAAAAGATCAGAGAGGGAATTTTGTTCAAGGTTGGAAATTTGGACATATGCAGTTTTATGTTTAACCCTCCTAGGATGAAATAAACTTGGTAGTTGTTAAAAATTTAGCCAAAATAATAAACAAATTTGTTAGCCTATCCAAATCTGTGGACACAGTTCTTAAAATCATTCTGATACCTTAAGCTCAGTTATCGGTTTTCACAGTATGCTTGTTAGTTAACATCCTAAAATGTGAATCTTACATCAAAAGGTTGAGTACTCCAGAGTATCATAGACACAGAAGAGAGAGGTTGGTTTGGCTTTGGAATATTCATCCTACCACTTGGTCACTGGCCTTCCTGAGTCTTCACCTTCACAGCCAGCCTCAATCTAAAAGTCTTACTATCACCAACATCTAGTAAAGTTGATTGAAATTGCAGACACCACCAGTGAGAAACAATGAGTGGAGGAAAACCCCGATTGGTAAAAAATACTGAAACATTTAAATGAGAATTGTTTTTCTAGAAATTGACACTACAGACACGCAGGCACACTACAGAAATTGAGGCTATTAATTGATAATATGATTTTGCCTTTCAGTGAGATTATTTTTAGTTACTATATAATGCCATGCCTCAGGAAAAATCAGAATGAAAGAAACTGCCAAAATACTAATGAAATATTGTCAAGCCATAAGAGAGAAATTAAGAAAAGCTAATGCTGGACAGAACTAGCAAAAGGCAGACACAAATCAAAAGACCAGATTTTGCTAAGTTGAAGAATGCCAAAGAAGCAACTTGGGTGAATCTGTGGAGCTCAAAAATAAAAATCAGCCAGATGTACAATTTAGAGAACAGACGTTGGATAAAAAAAAAAATTAAAATTCCAATATTTTTCGTATGTATTTATACTTATTCTATATCATGCCTTTAACACTAAACATTTAAAAATTACATTATAATAGAAAAAAGCCATTTATATGTGCTTATTATGGTGTTTAAGAAATTCTTTGGATTGTTAGAATTATTTAGTCCTTAACCCTAGCATGTATCAGTAAGCTATATGAAGTACATGCTTAGTTTACTAAAGCATGTTCTATAGTGCTTTCTTCCTAAAGTAACTCATAATTGAGCAGCCAGAAAATACACAATATGTAAAACATGTAATATGACAGCTAAAGATTATTACTTATGGGCAAGAAAAGGTTTGTCTTGATAAATTTTTGAAAGGGAGCAGAAGCAGCAGCAATATGTGAGCCTTCAAATTCCAGTTGCTATAGCAACTGGTTGTATTTTTAGCTATCATAACAACTTTAACAATTGTAAAGAATACCAGTGCTGGTCTCTCTCTGTTTTTCCAAATAACAGTCCATATGTTGCTGCAGCACAGGAAATTCTAAATAGTGTTTTGCACATATAAAATATTTTGCATGTCATTTTGTCAGCTTCACCTTACAGCAAGGAGGGAAAAAAAAAAAAAAAAAAAGAAGAGGCCAGAATCATTTGGTCTTTTAATGGGATTAAAGAAAAATTATGACTAAACCTTAAACCTTTATGGAATTCACTCCATTCTGAATTAGTCATTTTTAATTTTTTTTTCCTCCTTCAGTAGGCATTGGTAGTCTCCTTTGAGGTAACATATGCTTCATTCCCTATTGTTCCCTTCCTATTTTCCATCTCACAATCATTTTCTAAGTCTAAATTTATTTCACACAAATAAATCAGTAGAAGAAAGCAATCCAAACCACGAAAGAGAATTCCCCATTAATTTTCTTTTGGATCAGGTATAAGTAGACACGCTATTCCTGGTATAGGGGAAACTCTTCATGCTCTATGGAAAACTTTATGAAAGACAAGTTGTCTTTTAGATTGATTTCAGCTTCCTTCCTATTTTTAGCACTCCCTATGGAGCAGATTATGGCTGAAATCCTCATTCCTAACACCTGCTAAGTAGGGCCAAGGCAGTTGCCTTATATCAGTCTATTGCTTTCATATACAAAATGTGTGCTAAGTTATGGCTTTTTCTTAAGGATACAATTTATTTGTTCTTAACCAAATGAACACAGCCATGACAGGGTAAGAGTAGAATTTAACCAGTCTTGCTATTACTAATAAAAACTTTAGAATTGCATCAGAATCATGTAGGAGGTACACCTCGTGTCTTCCATAAATCCCAAGTTAAAAAGAAGGCAATCATAAGTAGAGCATGATTACACACACACCTGAATCTTAACCACAGCTTAAAACAAAAGGTAAGATGCTGCCTTACCTGTTGCGTTTTCCTTTAAACACAACCAAACATCTAATCAAAACAATATCCTCTGAAACACAGTTTGGTTGCCCAAGCTAAATTCCAAGAACATAAATGACAGAGCTGAAGGGTACTTAGTACATGCAGTGGGCTGCTGTAAGAACACTCGTAGTAGAAATAACAAGAACAAAGAGGTGTCATATGGATGTGCCATAAATTACTCCCTGTCTAGTTTCAACCAGAATAACTGTCCATTCTGTTGCAGTGAAGTGCAAGCAGTTTTCCTTTGGGTTTGAGCCAGGAAGCAGGAGTAGGAACGGTTTATGATTCTGGTTTGGTGGGTGTTATGAAGGGGAGTCTGTACTGGTGCATTTGTTTTTTCATATTTTGCCTGTACTGATAGGAAAACTATTAATGAAATCTTGCAATCTATGGCTAGCAGAAGTAGCAGTGAAATATACTGTCAGATGTGTCTTACCTAACTTTATGTTGGCCCATAATCTTTACACAGATGATGCCACAGAAAGCAAAGTGCATTTTAAGACTTACATATATTTACTATGGACACAAAATATTACAAATATACAAGTTTTAGGAAAATATGGTTTCTTTTAAGTGTCTGTTTTATTTTTAAAAATATAAAATGCTACTGAAGTACAAAAGAATATATAATTTCCATCTAATTTTATAAACAGTCATAGAGAATTATCTTCTGAAATAATCTGAATAAATCATGGGGTTTTATGTTCTGAATTAAAATGAACACTCCAAGGGTATCTATTAATAAAATTCCAGGATGAACCAAAGGCAACAAAGGGTGACGATACTTTGGATGCCATCCATGTGCCCTCACAATTCACAAATCATTTAAAACAAAACAAAAGCCTTCTAAGTAAGCAAAGCCCAGCTCAATTACGCAGATAATGCATAACCCAGACTGAGAGACAGCATGTAGTCATATTGCTCTAAGAGGCACTATGCAGAGGGATTTACAGTCTTTACTATCTCACAGTTTATTTTTACTTTTGTGAGTGAGAAATGCTATGCACAGTGCACCCAGGAACATCTCCTTACAGCAGCTGGTCAGCAGCCAAAGGTCTGTTCTCATCGCCCAGAATTAATAACCCATGATGTCTAAATTGCCTTGGTCTGACAGTGGTGCTGCGCACAGCAATCCGATCTGTTGCAGAAACCCCACCAAAGTCAGTCAGACTGTCCACACATTCAAGATCAATCCCACAGTCAAGTATCTTGCCGCAATAGGCCTGCATGCTCAGCATCTTTCAGCTTTAACCAATACCTGCCCTTTGCCTTTCAAATGTCTGGCAAACATAGGTCTGCAATTACTTTTTGCTACCCTCAAAGTGTATTTTCTGACTTTTCACATGGATTAAATTTAACTATTTTTAAAAGTTACATTTGGCACAAGAAAGTACAGCAGAAAGAGGCTGTTGAGAAAAATATATTCAAAAACCAAGTCAGACAAACTAATTCGTTGAAGTCAGTAAACAACATAATAATTACTTTCTGAACTTAAAATTAATTCACTTTGGCCCTGGATGTACCTCATCTGTTTAATTTCTGAAAACAAAATGTTCATCAAGTTTTACTTCTAGGAAACCATTTCTAAATGCTGAAGAACAACTTAGGGATTTTGTTGCCTCCTGCACTTAGCACTCCATATCCTTAACAATAGGCACCACTTCTTGGATGAATTCTTACATTTGAGAGTCAATTCTTTATCCCAGATGTATTGTGATATCCCAGATATCTGGGATATCCCAGATGTATCATGTGATGTACATGGACAAGGCAGGTTTAGCAGGAAGATACTTGCATATATCAGTGAATTAGTGGAGGAAGACACTACATCATCACACTTAAAACCTACTTAAAGCTACTTTTTGAAGTCATCGGCTAACTAGAGAGTGGGACTACTATATGATTTAGGTAAGAAGTCAGAACTAACAAGCATAATGAGGAAAAGAATTTCTCAAACCCAAATCTATCAATATT
>VYZM01006220.1:0-30568 GCA_013398915.1 Dromas ardeola
CAGTTCCCTCAGGATCCATGGATAGACTTCATCAGGTTAAATGGACTTATGTACCTTCAGGTTCCTCGGATGGTCTCGAACCTGATCTTCTCCTACAGTGGGCAGTTCTTCATTCTCATAGCCCATTTTTACCTTCTGCAACTTGGGCAGTGTGGTTAGAGCACTTGCCAGTGAAGATGAAGGCGAAAAAGTCATTCAGTACCTCAGTATTTTTCGTGAGAGCAATGTGATTGAATATGCTTCATTAATCTTGATTTAACACTTTGAGATTCAGAGATTCAAAGGTCTGGTTCTAAGTTCAGTTTATTTCAATACTTCGTTTTAATGGCAGTCATAGTCTAAAAAAAAACCCTCAAAGATACATAGATCAAAATGGAAGAATCGCATCATTGGCTGCGCTTAATAACAAATCATGATCTCATCCACTAATTATGCAAAGGTTTTTGTTGAAATTCATCTAGTAAATTTCCGTCTTCCCTGATGCCACTCAGTTATTCTTGCATTTTTGCATTTTTAACAAATGCATTCAAGATCCACTGAAATACTTTGTAAGATTTGTAAACAGGTTAGAAAATTCTGTTTCCAAGTTTTTAAAGTGTACAGGTATGAGAGTCTTAAGGGGGGAGCGACACAACATATTTTTCAGCAATAAATCACATAACAATGGAAACATTTCCAAACACACATTTTCAAAATGCTGTCTCCATAGTATGATTTTCTTTTGCAAAGCAGGTAATTTCTCACTCATTCTTAAAAATGTCACCTTTACCTTGAAGGACAGATTAAGTCTCATTATTTTACCAAAAATATTTGCTAGGTAGCATACTGGTGACTGCCACTTGTCATCACAGAAAAGGTCAGTGAAATTAGGAATACTTGTTTTTTTGTAAAAGAAAAATTCATAACTCATCTTTAAGTTCAACAACTCTTTTAAAGGAATTTGCCACAGGACAACCAGCAAACCTCTGTGCGGTACAAAAGATTTTCATGGTCATACCCCATATCAATATAAACTATTCTGAAGATTCTACTATTTAAAGATCTTGTTTTATAAACTTTACCACATTGATGACATCCTGTAGAACTTAGCACTTCTGGCTCCAATGTCTTTCTGCCATTGTATGCTTATGAATGATGCAGTGAATGAATTTCAGATATGGTGCTATCTCTGTAGCCTTATTCCAGAATCCTTTTTTTATTCTAGTCAAAGAAGCCACATCAGTGGCTACACTTGACCAGTTTTTCCATAAAGCATTGTTTTTATTAAAGAAGTCATTTACTGTTGAAAATATATTTCCTCCAATACATCTTTCCTTTAGTGGCTCAAAAAAAGGTAGTTCTTCATCTATTTCATTATTAAAACAGAATCTAGCAAATACCATAAACTGAGATATATTAAACATCTGTACTTTCATCCAGCTGTATAGCAAATCTCCCACACTGCATAACTTGTTCTAATACTTGTGTCTACAAATCTTCAGCAATGTTTTCCACGTGCCTTGCAACAGTATTTGCTGACAAAGAAATGCATTTTAGTTTGTCATAATATCATTTTTCATGCCATTTTTACTACAGCAGGAAGAACAATTGTTTCCCAATTGGTCTGTGGCTTTTTCTCTTTCACTATTGAATAAGAGGAGGCTTCTGAGTCTTCTAAGCATGGATCATTGCATTTTGCAGGGTTATGGATTGAGTATCGCGTGACTTGAAACTTCACTGAAAAAACCGTAGAGGTTTCTCTTCCTGATCTGGATACTTAGTTTTTACATTTCTTGCTAAGTGTACTGCTTTCATACTATCATTAACTAATACCTCAAGGCACAATAGACATTTCAGGCAAGGTTCGTCATTAACGATAATGGATGTAAATTCCTATTTTGAATACTCTTCCTGATAATTTTGAATTTTTTTGGCCAACTTGTCAAATCTGATTAGACCACCATCATTTTTACCCCACAATATGGCTGATGAAGAGCTCGTACTAGAAATAGAACTTTCAGCTCTGCCATTTTCTTGTCCATCACTTGTGCTTGTATTATTAGTATTATCTTGAATCTGCAGTTTCTTTGAGGGAATCTTTTTAAGCCACTTGCCCATTTTGTGAGGGTTAGGTTACTTAAAACTAGGTAACATAATACATAAATGTACTTAACTGGGCCCACAAACTGCAATACACAGTAATACACTGAAAGCAAGCAAATAAGTGGGGTTGCCACTGTAAATCCCTCCGTATTGAGGAACACCCACTCTTTCCTCAGGACACCTCACGTACGTATGTGACACTGGACCCTCTGATACAGACTGCGTGAGGGCACCAGGGTCAATCTGTATATTAAATATTGGTAAAGCTTACTTTCTCACTTTTTTTAGATAAAAATAAATACTACTTCCTTCACATACTCCAATGGATTATTTTGTGCACCCCCAGGCTGCACACCCCCCACTTTCAAGACAGCTGCCACACAGGATTTTGATCCAAATGGCATTCTCACCACTAATGCCACTGTACAGGGCAAGTGACAGAAGAGACAAAGGACTGTTCCAAATAGGCAGTCTGCTTGCACCCGTGACATTTTGGTGGAGAAAAGAGTTTAGCTGTATGTATGAGAGCCAGGCTATGAAATTTAGCCTCACGGCCAAAGACGACCTGTCCTTTTCTATTTTGTAATACAGATATAGCACCAGTGACAAGGCCAGAATCATACTTGTAAAGGGGGCAACTTGCATACAGTACTGCTTAAAGACAGAGCAATAGTATCGGTAGCTACTTCTTGCTTGAACTGATAAAAAAAGAAGACAGTACCTTAAGTTCCATTAGTTCTTGTGTATTAGACGGTGTAGTAAGGGCTTTTTCTGATATTCTCTCAAACTCATCACATAGTCTGAAAAATACATAAAATAATGAGTTTGGCATGTGTTTTGTTTTAATCATCCTTGGGCAAATCACATACATTTATAACAGCAAAAATGAAATCAACATATCCTTTAAGGGTTAAAAAAAATTCTATAGTGGAAACAAAATTAAGTACATTTCAGTACACATTTTCAGTTTGAGAGTTACCTCACATTTCTGTCTTGATGATCTTTGAACATTTTGGAAATAACTTTTTCACAAATACTATCTGCTCGCTTTACCAAAGCGCTTATTAATCCATCACAATGCAATTCAAACATTCCTAGACGGAGATACTGCAATACAAATATAACAGTTGTCAGAACACTGAATAGCTTTTACTTATTTTCTCTCGCTGTCTTACGCAGAACGTCAGGGATCTCACCTAGGAATGTATTTAAATCATAAAATGCTTTTAAAACTTGCAAGTGAAAAAGGGAAAGAAAAAGCTATAGTTGCTAATAACTGTGCTTCTGTATATGCACATCGAACTTCATATAAATCTTACTCCCTTTGCCTTTTACCTTGACAAATAATCTACTTCCTAAAAAAGGAAGGACATCTACTGTCTGTAGCAGTGAATGTCATCCAGTGAAATTACAGAGTTTGAGATATATTTAAAATGTGGTAATCTTGCTTTATTGTTAGAGACACGTGACATTCTTTAGGATTAAAAAGGGACTCTGCCTCCCAGTGAGTCTCCAAATCCAATGCCTTCTTTGACTAGCAGGCAAGTGAGCTTGACTTCCGCACACAGAAGCTCTCATGACAGGCCTGTAAATACTAGTTTCTCCAGAACTTGGGTTTGCACTGAATACTAGGAGAAAAACACTTTAAGCAAAACCACTTTAGCCTTCTGAGTTCTTTTTCAGAATGGACAGACAAAGGATTCTCAACACAGAATATCCTTACAGGGACAAAAAAAAAGTGGTTCATGTTAAGGACCCTCTCTCTTCCTTAGATTCTTAGAAGCAGTTTGGAGATGGCTGGACCCACACTTTCTCTTACACCTTCACATCTAAGAACTTACTCTGAAATACATGCACTTCTGAACTGCCTTCAGAAGTCCCAATACAATTACTAGCAAAAATAATTGTCTCACCTAAGTACGGCAAATACACCACAGAAATGCTAACTCTTTAAAAACTTTTTCTGAAAAAAATAATTTTATTTCACTTTAATTATCTCACAGCTAATTATCATCACCTTTGACTTACAACATTCCTAGTACAAAATCAACATTAAAATGATACCCATACCTCGTCATGAATATTATTATAATTTACCTTCCTAGAAGTGTATTTTATTTCCTTAGCAAGTTTTTGGTACTTTATAATTTCCATTTTCATTTCTTCAAAGGTATGTTCCTCTGTCAGGAACTGATCAATATCTTGTTCAGCTTGTTTGTTTATGAGGAAGCTATACTTATCATACAGCTTGAGATGTTCCACAGGTGCAGTACTTTCTTTGATAATTTCTTGTCTGATCCTTTTCTTATGTTCATCCAAGACCTCATCTAAGATGACAGGCTTCAAGACAGTTGATGAGGACTCACCTTTTGGCTTTGGAAAAAAAAAAAAAACAAACCACAAAAAACCCCAAACACATTTTCAACTTACAGTTGTCTGTAGTTCAGTTATGTCATGGAAATAAAACAACATAGAAAAATCAACCCAATGTTACTTTTAAATCTTTCTAATTAAAGTCTGATTACAAACCTAATTTTGTATATACAGCTATTTACATTCTACTCACAGATTTTTTTGAATCCTAGGTTATGGATGTTTGCCTCCATCAGGGAAGAAATCAGAGCTGCTTCATTCAGAAACTCAGAAGTCCACATACTTATCCACCCGAAGCAACCCTAACAACAATTTTAAATTTAATCTACATGGATTTTATTTTTCCTGAACCACAGGCACAATTTCAATTTCCCTATCAGCTGATGAATCTGTAACATCAGAAATAGGGAAAGCACTTTCATGCAACTCCCCAGAAGATCTAGAGCCTTGCTCTTGTGAATTTAGACACGCCTGAGACGTGTCTTTTAATTTGTCTGTTCACAGGTTACTGATTAGTGCTTTTATAAAGCACAGCACACTACTCAGGTTTCTGCTTGGTCATGTGTCCAAGCATATTAACAAAAATTTTGAGGGGTGGTATCTTTATTTAAAATTCAAGTTGGTGATAAACGGAAAGGGCAACAGAATGTCCAAATGATATTCCTTCAGGAAAAAAGAAATGTTCACCTTGCACAGCTCTCTGGAAAATTATCAAGAAGCGTCACAGAGCATTACTTTCGCTCTCTATACATTAAAAATTAAGACTGCTACACTGAAAGTAACATGCTATTCTAAACCAAGTATGTACATTATTATTATTTTTATTTCACAAATTTATTTTTTACTTAATCTGGACTGTTTCCTGTTTGGCCTAACATTTTAATCTGATTGAATGCATAAACCAACTAAAATATAAACTGCTTAAAAATTATGGCTTCAATTTTTTTTAAAGGATAGTCTATTCAAAAGATTCTATATTTAAAATGACAGTACCCTTTCCAGTATCAAAATAGAACATATTATACAGAATATTGCAGAAATGTGTTTAAAATTTAAATGCATCAATTTTGTTTGTAGTACGTTAGTAGTAGCTGTTGCATAAAATAACTCATAGAAAAAACTAATTAATTATTGGCTTTTTATTTGCTTAGAGAACAGTGATTGGGCCTTTCATTAATAAAATTTAGATGATTTCAAAGTGTTCCATACATCATGAAAAAGTATTATAATATTACTATGTGAGCTCCGACAATAGGGCTATTTATTAAAATATCTAGAAACTAAATGTAGCAACAATATGATAAAACAAACCCATGAGGATTGTAATTTCTTACCCACTTCGAAAATAATTTGGTCTCAACTCTTGGTATATCACTGACTGCTTCAATCATAAGAGTATAAACATTCAATAATATATCCTCGTAGTCATTAAAGTCGGGTTCAAATTTAATACCATCATTCTGAAGGATTAGCCTCAGGATAAAACCTGGGCGTTTGTAGGCTTGGACTGATTTCTAACACACATACACAACAGAAAAAAAAAATGGAAAGTAACATATTAGTTAACCTAAGTACATCTCTGATAAAAGTCACATAAACTGATGTTCATTGAGACGAAATACAGGCACAAGAGACATTCTCTAAACACCAGAGGCAACAACTTTTATAAAGTTGTTTGCATAGACTGAGGCAGAGTAGCTTTGCAGTAGCAGCTATCACAAGTGTAGCAATACATGAATTACTATGTGTACAGCAGTACATGTATTCATCATCTGGACCAGTCAATGAATCTACTAACATTTAAAAAAAAAAAAAAAAGAAAAAGATGATGAGAAAAGAGTGTTACATCCAATTTTATTTGCTAAACAAGAATCTGATCCATAAAAACCAATCTGAGTATTATGAGGGTTATATCTGCAGTATGGATTCCCGTGTATTCCAGTATGAAAATATGCATTTGTCCTTGGTGGCATCATTTGATTCTTTATCCTATCTATAACCTGGATTAGACATCTCTTAACTTTCCTACATCTGCTAACATATTCTAACTACACTAAATTTTAATTAGGAAACATAAGGAAGCATTTTATCACTACCAGGTAGCATAGGATGACCATTAGGAAGATTAAGATTAGTTTGAGTGGCACAGGACTAATTTATCTTCTAATGCCTGGGAAAACTGCACTTTTCGAAGGCTCTAGTGTGTGAATTTGTGAAAATATTTACTTTATAGCCAGCTATGGTATGTGGGTTTCAAGGCCTTAGAGTTTTCAAGTTAGCCAGGTGCAGGGATGAGGAGGAGCAAGACCCGGGCATTTGTCTCAAGCTGGCCAAGAGGATTATTTCATACCATGAACGTCACAATCAATGTAAATTAGAAAGTTTGCTAAGAAGTTATCTCTCTCCCTTGATGGCTGTGATCCTGAGAACTTCTTGCCCAGGTGCGGGACCCCTGAGCCCTTCCCTTCCTCCCGAAGCCCCAGCGCTCGCAGTCTCCGAGATTTGCTGAGAGCACACAGCTTCCTACTGATAGAACTGGCTGAGTATAATCCTTGTATATTTTATATTGGTATCAGTATCAATATTGGTTCTTTAGTGTTACTAATGTTAATTATCTAGTCTTATTCTATTAAATCTGTTTGTATTTCAACCCTTGGATTTCCTTGTTTTTTCCCAATTCCCCTTCCCGGGTGGGGAGGGGCCATCCGGTGATAGAATAATTGTCTGAACTACAATAAATTGTTGCAGGTTCCTTAAATCATAACTATTAGAAAGTAAGTACCTATTACTAATAAGAACAGAAAATAGTACTGTAGACATCAAAGGTCACTTAACTCAGACGTATACAAAGCAATCACAGGGGAGTGGGAATGAAAAAAAATATACTCTGCTTCCACAATATGATTCCTTACTTCCTTATATTCTCTGCATGTTTTTTCATCAATATTCCCTGGAGCCAGAGTTCTGAGGATATTTGATGGCAAGGCTGTATTAACAAAAAGCTGAACAAAGATCCAGTTGCACTCCAAGACATCAAATATTGACAAGAAATATTTACCTCTACAATAGACATTATGTGAGTGCAAAAGGAAACTCCTTCCTTCTTACTTTTTTTTCCCCAAAGAACTATTCTGTCAAAGCACGTAGTAAACACCTACTAATAGTAGAGAGAAGATGAGACTCCTTCACAGATGGGTATTACAGAGAGAGAGCACTAGTGCAAGATGCAAATGGCCTTTTTATTAATGAATTTCTATTGTATGTCTAACTGACTGCAGTATGTTCTTGAGGATACACAATTTAAAATATGTTGATATTTCCCTTCTTACATGACAAAAAAACCCCGTTATTTTAAATCCACTTAATAAATAATGCATTCCTAAAATAGTATTCCTTTTTTTCCAGAAGGCACCTGCCACCAGACTTCATTTTTTTTTTCTATAATTTTTTCAAAAGCAGCAAAATAAACAGGAAATAAATTGTCTATACATGGATAAACAATGCTGCTAGTGTGCATTGAAAGACTACTTACTGCAGGTTGAACAATTAAATCTGTAAAGTCTTGAATTGAATGCAAAAGTAAATGTTGCAGTTGACGAGTCATTAAAGTGGCAGCACAACCGAAGAAAGACTCTAATTTAGTGATGCTGGCATTGCTGGGTACTTGTTTTCGTTTATTACCTTGGTAAAAGATTTTCTGCACTTCTGGAAACCACCTTAAAAGAACACAATATTTTTAATTTTTTTCAAGTTATGACTATTAATAAACCTTTGGTTTCAAGTTAATTGCTATAAATGCTTGTATCACACGCAGTTAAAAGATGCTGCAATATACTTGAAAAACTACAGTTTACCTTAAGTAAGTCATATGGCAGTATCCTTAAAGTCTAAGGAATTGTGTCTCTGAAAATGTTATTATTATGGAACCATGTTTAAAATATAACGTATTATGATAGACAGATTTGCTATCTTGCTTTGGTCTACTTCTCAGGCCAGAAAGGCTTCACAGGCAGCACACTTAAGTCCCAGAGGTCATGCAGTTTGTTATACATCCTTGTAATCTCAGTAGATGTTAAGATGTGAAAGTAATTCAAAGGGAATTCTGCCCAGTTGCCACCAAATTGAAATTAGCTCTGGCATTGCTGGGAAATAGGAAGAAAAGAAGTGTGCAGCAGAAAGAGCAGAGCAGTATTCAAGGTCAGAAAGAAATACATCCAAAAATGGTAAAGGCAATACGTAACAGAATCACAGACAAATACAGAAATAAAAACTTTGAATGTTAACAGAATGAAAAAACTAGTATTTGAGACCGTAGTAGTCTCCACAGTTGTATTATTTAACTAAAACCTGAAATAGTAAAAATGCAGTAATACATAATGCAGGAATCAAGCATTATTGGTTAAAGAAAGATCAGATGCATACAAACAATACAGTTTGGTCAGAAATATCTGAAAAAGACCTACCAATTTTGATGCTTTATTTGAAAACTTAACCGCAGCATACTGAGTGCATTACCAAGAAAACTGCCTTTCTTCTTTTAAAACATCTCAGACTGAATATAGAAACATTATTAAATCCAAATATTTTACTTCTGAAAATCTTAATCATAACCTCTAAAGTGAGTGGATCTCATTAATACAACATTTTTCACATGACTCCACTCTCATAAACAGCTTCAAAACTGAAAATATACAAACCGAAATTCCAAAATTATCAGTACTGTTACTGATGCAATACTAGGTTAATCTTCCTATAAATGAGACACTTCCTCTGTGTGAAGCATGGATGGGGCAAGTCTTATATAATAAAATTTATATCACAGTTTGTATTCTAAAATGTCAGAAATTATTGATAGTAGCAACATTGTATTTTCTCATTTATCCAGCACCAATGAGACGACAAAAAAAAAGCTTTTGTCATAACAGACCAAAACACATATATTGTTAATGTGAGCAAAATACATCACACCAAAATGCAGAATAAGAAAACTGCACAAATCATGATAACACACTCAATATTTACACAGCAGTTTTCATTCATAGGCCTCAAAGCATTTCACAACACTGCATCTCTTTCTTTAATATGTAGTATTAAAATAGGTTTTTCTTTCTCTCTCCAGAAAGTTCAGAGTTTCAAAAGCATCTGAAGAAAAAGTTAAAAATTTCCCTGTAACTTAAAAAATATGGATACACTGGATCATACTTCTTAGATAAAATCGCTTTGGATTTTCCAATTTCTTTCGTGACTTGATTCTGGAAAAATGAGAGTTCCTCAGCTTCTCGTTTGTTGTGAAATATTTCTGTATCAAGAAGGCGTAAATTTCTGAAACAAAATATAACATGAATATTTTAGGAGCACGTTCACTGTGTCTTGTTTTTTATGTTATGTTTATAATGTTATTTTCTGAAATTACCTTCTATTGTTTCAGAATAATCAAATATAAGCACTGCAGTACTGTCTGTATGCATGGTCTTCAACTGAAGTAGTAATTACTATATTTGATTAATAACTATTTTCAGAATCAGAGTTTGTATATATGTTACTCATTATATATAGGATCAAACGTTAAAAATTCTGAATGCATTAAATAGCATTCCTTTTTAGGATTGGGTGGATTCTTGCAAATATTATAAAATAATCTAGAAATAAATAAACAAACATCTAAACCTAGCTTCAAAATAATTTTCAGGTTTTATATTTTTAAAGACATTGTCTGAATTTTGTCTCCTACTTAGCAGATACAACAAAAATTTAAAAACAAACAAACAAAAAAACCCAACATAAAACCCCAAACAAACCCACAAAACAATCCCTGCAACTTCTTACAGCACCTGGCCTGGACAGGTCAGTTCATTCTCTTTTGTATCACCAGTCAAGAAATAAGTAAGCAGTTTTGTCTACTCTGGGAAGAAGAAAATAGCAGCCCATCTAATGCCTTTTTCCCTTGTTAATCAGATAAGAGGAAAAACATAAGCGCCCTGCTAGGCAAGACAGCAACCTTTCTCTGCTTGGGAGAAAGACTGTTTTGAATATTCTTGCCCGGAGAAAGACTAGAAAAAAAGTGTCAAATTTAAGCAGAGATTAAGGAATACACTAAAAGCAACAAAGACTATTTAAAAAAAATGGACATCGTATCCAAAATTAAATTATTTTTCAAACATGTCAGAAGCAGGAAGCTTGCCAGAGTCTAAGACAGCAAAGAGAAAATAAAATAAAAAAAAAAAAAAGAAAAGAGAGGCCTTAGAGAAGATAAGATCCTAGCAGCTCCATTCTGGAGCCTTTCTATACAATGAACATTCTATACAATGTCTCAAATTGACCTGTCAGTGGAACAGGCTGTAGAAAAAAACAAACCAAAAAGGAAAATTACAAATTGTCACGTCCAGACGGCATTTCACTCAAGCTCTAAAGAAAATCAAGTACAAAACAGCTAAACTATTCAACTTGCACGTGTAGCTTCTTGCTTAAAATTGCCTAGATACCAAAGGAAATGAAGAGGGCAAAGTGTTCCATGTGATTTCTGAGCAAGTAGAGATAAGAAACCTTGACTGCTATAGAGGAAAAGTTGGCAGAAACTCTTCAAAGCATAAAGTTAGAGGGAAAACAGACAAATATATTTGGGATAATGGCTTTTGAACAAAGCCATCATTATCCATGTTCAGATGTATATATTGTAGCAGTCCCAAATCCAGTGGGGCAACTTGGAAACATTAAAATGTCACCATCCATTATTTCCCTGCATAGATTATGAAGTCTTCAAGCAGCTGACATAAGAGATACAGAAAATACTTACTTAAATGAGGTCTCCCATAAGTTCAGAACAGCAAGCATTGAAGGATTTATTGCATGCAAATTTTCTTTCAGGTAACGGCATGCTGACAAGAATGACTTGTTCCAAGGTTTTGGCACTAGTTCTATTCTAAAAAAAAAAAAAGATAAAAAGCCCAACAAGAAACAGTGGGATGAACATAGCTTTGCTAAGAAGCAAAATATTTATACGTTTACTTTAAGATAATTGTTTGCATCTCAGAAAGCACAGAATTCAGGTGACAAATCTAGCTTTCTACTCATTATTCAGATATCAAAAAAAGTCTTCAAATATTGACCACTGTATAAAAAAAAGAAATAATATATCAGAAATATTGGCCAAATCCTAAGAGATCTGTAACCTATTCATGGTCCCTTATATTTAGCATGTAACAAAATCATTATGCATATATAATTAGTCAATTAACATGCAATTTTCTACAATACGTTTATCCTCATCACATCAAATCTGTAAAAATTAAAAAATTTAGAGCTTTTTCATAAACTAATTTGGTCTGCTTTCAAATTTTTAAAAACATTAAGCTATTTTGGGGGGGGGTATATACTCATAGCCTTTTTTTTTTTTCTTTAAAAATTGTTGTAATTTTCTACAGGCGGTCTGATTTTAGTATTAAAATATTAAGCACTGCAACTTAAGAAGTATACACTGCAACCTTTATGTTGTAAGGTGACATGGTTTCAGCTGGGATGGAGTCAACTTTTTGGAGCCTACCATTTGATATTTGAAAGTATCTACCTCAAACTACGGGGCAGAAATTATTTATAACAAAATCTTTTCTGTTTTTAAAATCACTCAGTAATGCTACCCCCAAAACAGAGCCTGGTTGATATTGGTGGAAATGTTCACTTTCCGAAGCATTTGTAAGACGTCATTCCTCTACAAGGTAAATTTATTTTACATTTTGGGCTATAACTGTGAAAGAGGTACCTCTTCACTTTCACATTTCAGGGAGAATTAAAGCACGTTCTAGAAAAGTCGATATTAAGTTGTCTGATCCACACTGGACAGATGTATGATCCTGGGAGTAGCACTATACTTGCTTTCAGTAGACTGCAGACTTTTTAAGGCAAGTGTGAATGGAATAGAGATAGTCCATTGCCCTAAATAAAGGCCACATCTATCCACTCCAGTATAGAGGTTGCTACATACTGAAAAACTCAGCCAGAAAATCTAGGCATCTATCAGTATTTATACTATATATATTGCTGAATTGCTTCGAGGATGAAAACAGTCTGTATTCATTACATTCTCAAACATGTATGTATTGAGCCAAACCGTCACAACCGGTAAATAAGACAGAGCTGCAGTGACATCTGTGCGGAACATGACATCGTTCCATTGATTACAATGCAGTTTATACATAAGCATTTGGCCTGCTACATCCCATTTTCAAAGACTGTGGGATTGAGACTTCTTACCAGTTAACCACTGCTAAACAAAACTAATTCCAGACAACCTTTCAAGGTAGACACATATTTTCCAGGGTTTTTCCAAAGACGCTGTATAATCGTTACTTGAATTTACATAACTAATAACTAAGTCTTATTTACAGCTGACACTGACTACCACTATTAAGAGTGCTCCTTATACATGCTATTCTACCCCACTGTTTTCTAGTCACTGTTTTTGAATAAATATATTTTCTTACTCTGCACGATGAGGTAGAAGAAAATCTTTCTTCTGGTCTTCATCTTTTTCCCTGCTGTCTCTTAAAACAAAGTCAACTGAAAAAAGTAGAGGAAAAAAATAAAAGAAAGAAAAGCCAAAGTAAGCTTAGCAAAGGAACAGAATCATAGAATCATTTGGGTTGGAAAAGACCCTTAAGATCATCGAGTCCAATCGTAAACCTTACACTGCCAAATAAGTCCACCACTAAACCACGTCCCTAAGCGCCAAGGATGGTGCTTGGACTTGCAAGGACTCAACCACTTCCGTGGGCAGCCTGTTCCAATGCTTGACAACCCTTTTGTGAAGAATTTTTTCCTAGTATTCAATCTAAACCCCCCTTGAGGTTAGTGAGGCTATTTCCTCTTGTCCTATCATTTGGTAGTTGTGAGAAGAGACCAACATCTACCTTGCTACAGCCTCCTTTCAGGTAGTTGTAGAGAGCGATAATAACTGCCCTAAGCCTCCTTTTCTCTGGGCTAAACAACCCCAGTTCCCTCAGTCGCTTCTCATAAGACTTGTTCTCTATCTAGACCTTTCACCAGCTTCATTGCTCTTTGGACATGCTCCAGTACCTCAATGTCTCAACTAAAATGTCCAAATGCACAACTCATTGAAATGAACAGTTTTATCTAGATATACATGAAAAGGGATTTAGGAGAAAGGTACACTATTAACTAGGGATCTATAAAATGTTTTTTAAAAGTGTTGAAAGATCAAAAATACTGAGTAATATTAGCTTTGATCATTACAAGGATAAGAAAGCCTGAATATTCTTTTTATTAAAATGTGCCTCTAACATCCAGGAGAGCACTTTTATATAACTCTTCCACAATGGTAGCTCTCAGCAGTGAACAGCACTCAATGAATGGTTCTGGATATTAGCAATTTAGGAGAAAACGCAAGTAAACTCCCAGAAATCTACCTATAGCCTTTTTTACACTCAAAAGATAGTCTTCTTTCATTTCATCAGTCAGTGAATGTATACTTTCATCGAGTACTTTCAGACGTTGTGGAATTAAAGCTAAGATGTGGTCTAGCCATGATTCATCCATTGGGGCCACATTTGCTGTATCAATTCCATGGCGAATGTAATAGTAGTATTTCTGCAGGATAAAAGAGTAAGATGCATCGGTTAAGTCCAGCACTAGAAAGACATTGCTATTACAGGTTTAGCTAGACATATGGGCTTATTTTGTAAAAATAAATGTAACTAAGTACTGATTTATGTTGTACATTCCATATGCATCACTAGATCTGATGTAAATACCTTCACATCAGCCTGCCAAACACTAGTTGGCAGACTAATGATAAAAAGCTGTCCAGATAGAAAAACAGAGTATAGTGGCATAAGTCTCACTCCATTTCTCTGATAAGAGCTAAATAATAAAAATGTCATTGAAGAATGGACACAACTCATAGAAATCTGGTTTTTGTTTTGGTTTTGCTTTTACAATTGTACAATTCTGGGAAGATGCCTCTCCTTTACACTGTTCCAGGAGCAATCTTTTCCTTAAATAAATTTTAAATTCGTCTATCTCATCATTCCATCCTGCCATTATTATCCATTAGCTCTGGGACTGGATCACGTACTCAAAAAGCAAACCATGCATTCTGCAGAGTTTTGTGTGGATATGCAATGTACAGCTAATGCACTGCTTCAAAATATGAATGTATAACCACATATAAGTACATCTGCTTGTATGCCAGCATTTACTTAGGCACATGAAATCTGATAACAAAACCTCAGAGCATTAAAGGAAACAAAGATGAAGAAACGTATCAGCTGAAGTTCAAAGAAATGCAAAATGGAATATAAACTGGAAGATCACCAATGTCAGGAAGTGACACATGAATCTATTTCAATCAATTTATCCCCAAATTAACGTAATATATTTTAAATAGATTTTGTATACAAAATTTTGTATACAATTATGTCATACGAGGTATCTTAAACCAGAATGAGAACGAAGAACGTTCTAGCTCTTAGATGAGGGTAATCCAAAGAGAATTGTCTTACGGATTCTGTCTGCTCAGATAAAGCAGTGCATCTGCCCTTGCAAGTTATTCTCACCTTCGGCAAGTGTAGAAAATATTCATTTATTGCTTTCTGACATTGGTTATCCTCCAGTTACTATTCCATTCTGCAATTCTTTGAACCATCCATACATTCCTAATACTCCATTCTCAACAAGTAACACTATAAATAATACTTTGTGTGAAACTAATAGCGGAAGAATATGTCACTGTTAGTCATCCCTCATTGTGTCAATATTTACAATAAATGACTGGCACTGTATTTCATTTAAAACTCTAGGAAACAGTCTTTAGCTACCAAAATATCTTTCTCTATTGGTGTAGAAGAAACTGCTCTTGGAGGCTGGGTTCCATCAAGGGATGGAAGCTGTTCTTCAGTAAGGTCTTGCTGTCTGAGACAAAAAGAAAAAAAGAAAAAAAAAGAGTATGCATCACATTCTTCAGATACATTTTACTGGCGTAAGTAATATATAGGCATCCTACATGTCAGTTGTGAACAAACAAAACCAAAAAAAGGTAACTGCCAAAACTTTACAATGAGCACAAGACATTCTGATTCAAAAAGAAGACTGAAGCATGTGGCCGAGTTTGTATTTTACCTGCTAAGGTTCAGCTTTTAAAATTTTTGATATAGTTCATGCTCATATACACACTTTCAATTTGCAATAATCAAAATTTTAAAATAATTTCATTTAAAAATTTGGTTCATATAACAAAAAGGAAAAATACGTTATTCAAAGATAAGGAAACTCACAATATAATGTTAACAAGAGCACTTCTGAAACTTTCATGGTTTTTTTTCAGATGACTGCTGCTCTGCAATGTAGAAGTTGATGGTCCAGCACCTGCTTCGTTATCTCTAGAATCCTGTATCTTGTGTCTCTTGCATCTCACGTTCAAATATTCTCCTTGCAGAAAATACATTTTGAAATTAAGTTTAAAAAAAAAGTTCAAATGTATCGCATATATATTTATGTTTATGAGAGGTTTTCTTTAGTAGTACTAAAAATGTTAACCTTACCAGGTGAATACTCATTTTTTACAGTAAACTCACCTGACTCATCATCCTTCTGTTCTTTGCTCAGATGGAATGAAGGACAAGTCTGCTGCCATAGTGGTTTAGACCTTGCCTGGAATAAGTATTTTATATTTTAGTTTTACACTTCCTGTAGGTGCTACTAACACACACTTCAAGATTTCTTAAATATAGTAAATCAAAGAAACTGTAGCCTAATATACAGCAGGAATAAGGCAGCATAAAAATGATACAATAAATGACTACCTATATGTTGCCCTCAAATTCTAAATATCCAGATCACTACAGACAAGCATGTTAGACTTATCATAGAATGGTTTAGGTTGGAAGGGACCTTAAAGATCATCTAGTTCCAACCCCCCTGCCATGGGCAGGGACACCTTCCACTAGACTTCTATGTAAATATTTGTAAACTCTCTAGTTTTATATCTTACTTAAATATTTTAAAAGTTGTTCAAATACTCTACTTTCAATGTTTTCTAAATATTGAAATATAAACAATGCTCCACATACAGATATGATACACACACATAATATACATACATAGTGCAGAGGGAGAGAGAATATATACCTCAGCATATATTTGAGTGAGAACCATGGTCTTTACATAGCCATGCTGTAACACATATTTGAAAATGAAAGAATACAAAAAAGCCAACAAAACTACCTGCGGCAACTGTGGTAGTAAGTTCACTGCTCTCTTTGCCAACTTCTCTTTGCCACTTGGACTAGGCTTCAAAAAAAAAAAAAGAAAGGAAAACCACAACTAGACATTTAAATTACTCTTAATATTAATAATCTAGCTATAATTCCATTTTTATGTCTTATATAATAATTTTTATGCATACGATTTCATGTCACTTTCCCTTTTCTTTCTAGAGTGTTTCCATGTTCAACTTTCTCAAAGGCCTTTGAAAAATCACTGAAAATTAATTTTAGGCTGGGAAGCATTTATGTTACCTTTTTGCCAAGATACACATTAAAGCATTATAAGAAATCATTAAATAATACAATTAATTAATTAATTATTATTCCCTTTCTTCAGTCAACGTTTTTTTTTTTAAAAACAAAATGATCCTTTTTTTTCTAATCCATAAACTTTCATTTAAGAGTGTCCAGTATTTTCTGCTTTTCCACAACGGTGATCCCTCAGCATCAGACATCAAAGCTATCTGTCCAAAAGCACCCTCTGACCATGCCCAGAACTCTGGCTAGCACATTTTAGCAAGGTCCAGCACCTTCCTATAAACAAACAAGACAATCTAGTTGTGAAGTTATTTAAAATTGGATCTAACACAACTGCCTTTGGCTGTTCTTCTATTTCTCCTCTGTTTCACACCACCACCAATACCACTGGCAATGCCCACGCCACCTCTTTCCACGCAGTTGCACTTGCAGTAATACTCCATGTCTATGCTACAGCTGTCCTCTTTCTGCCTTGTGTCTTACGCAAAGGCTGTAACAGAGGAAAGATCCAAAGCACAGAAAGTCTGTGTAGACATACCCGAGCTGCCCTTAAACAAGTCAGGTTGGCTATCGTTTGCAATACAGTTGCTGTGATGTAGAACTCACACAAGTTTTAGGCACTTAACTATTTACATGAATTTTGCAGTCAAGGATTAACTCTGGCAATTTTCAGGTGAGCCAAAAATCAAATCAGGCTCCAAAGAAAACCTCCTTCAAAATACGGCAATCTGACAGTGATAAAATATGTATAGACATACATTATCAGTTGTTAGCAATCTCTTCATAAACTAATCTGTGGTCCAACTTGCAAAAGGCGAGCAAACTCATTCCAGCTCTAGGGAGTTCTCCCCTGAACGTGATGGGGAGAAACTCCTTGACTGCCACCTAGCTGCAACAGGGAGTCACACAATAAAATGTTTTAATTATCTTGTTTCAAAATCAACAGCACTACTCCTCCAATGAACAAAAGATCCATCCTCCCCCTTTCTCTCCCCAGACGAGATTAAACACATCTGGCTTCCCTTTGAATAGAGAACAAAATAGCTGCTCAATTAAAGTACTCTAAATACCAAGCAGGCCAATTTTTACATTTTTAATCTAGCTTTCTGGCAATCACAGAAAAGGTGACTGCTGAAGACTTTGCTACAATAACCACGTATCTCTCTTGGTCCCTCATTTAGTGCTCTTGCCAGTTTATTTGCCAGTTAGCCATGGTGCAAGTTTTTTCACACCTCGAAATTCTAACCCCCGTACCAGTCTCATAGTCCACAGCGACACAGATGATGAATTTATTTCAACATAAATGAGTGAAAAGCAGTATTATAACCAATACAGAAATATTTACGTGACAAGCCTGATTTTTGTATGGTAATTGGAGCAATCGTAACTTTACTGGGAAAATATGAAGCCATGTATTTCTCTGTAGTCTAACACATTCAGCTGCAAAAAGATTATTACCACAGACTGCATAACAGCTACCAGTCTTTTGTAATACTAGCATAAATACAACTCCTAATAGTGTATCCATCATAAAACTACTGCTTACCAAGCCAATAGGCCTACAGGATGCAGCATAGCCTATGGATAGGGTATGGATCGGCTTGGACACAGCTCTATACAAACACGCCTTGATAGAATCATATAAAAAAGAGGCTGAAAATGGCCTCTGATGATCCACTCCCCTTCTCAGAGCAGTGCTAACTACAAAAATTTAGGTCAGATTCCACAGGGCGCCTTGTCCAATTGAGATCTGAAGACCTCTAAAGCCACTGCCTCTCTGGGCAACCTTCTCCCTCGCTTAATCATCTCACTGTGAAGAATGTCATCCTTATACCTAGTCAGAATTTCCCTCCCTGCAACTTGAGAGTGTTGCCTCTCCTCCTCCTGCTGCACAGCACCAAGAGGGATCTGGCACCATTTTCCCTCTAGTTCAGGCACTGGAAGACAGTAACTACATTCCTCTGCCCCCTTCTCTTCTCCAAGCTGAACTCATGCAGTTTCCTCAGACTCTCCTCATACACCAAGTGCTCCAATCCCCTAATCATCTCAGTGGTGATATGATGGACTTTGGTTTGTCAACAACTTTACAGCTGCTGGACCAGAGCTGGCTCAGGCAAAGTCATCTTAGGTGGTTCTGAACCTTGAGTACAGACATGCTCTTTGTTCTCAGCATCTTGGATAATGAGACTGAAATATAAAGCTCATTGTTTCTCCATCCAGATTCTAAAGCAAATGGTGAACGCTATCTAATACCCTCTGAAAGGAATGGATTGGAAAAAAAAAAAGTCTTTTCAGTAGGAGAAAATGGTTTTGAATTCCTGGAAGAGTATTATCTATTTCTCTCAGTGACAAGGTCCACAGTCTTAATTATTAGATTCCTGGTTAGAAACAAGTAACAGAAACCTGGGTGTTTTTAACAAATAATAGGGCTACAAAAATGACAAAGACTATACCTTGTCTTCATATACAACATTACACAGTTTTGTTTAGATTTTCTTTTGTTGAAAAAAAATAAATAATAGAATTCAGCACCACAACTTAAACCTCTGAGCTGCTGGTACTGATAAATTCAGCATTGAAATTAGTTCCACTGAAGACAGTGCCAAAATTTTGAAGTATTATACTGCAAACTTACTATTGGTGATAAGATGTACTAAAAAGAGAGTCCTGGACAATGAGGACTATCTCAGATAGTTATGAGGAGCCAACTCACACACTCGAATATGCACCTCAAGAAAAAAAACACCCAAAGAAAACTTGGCGAACTTTTCATCCACTGAACGAAGTTAATGAATGGTTTCACTAAAAATATCTCGCACATGTCATTATAAGAAAACAAATCTGAATGAGGACATCAAAACCAAAAGCGACTAAAAGAACAGGATTGACTTACTAACAGGAGGACAACATGATTTAAGAGTGCAGTCTTCCTTATAATTACATTAACCAACTATGACCCAATAAGGATGCTAGAGAAATAATACAAATTAGTATTGGTTAATGCCCACTGATCTAAAACCACGTTCATAGCTAGAAGTTTCTATTGGCATCCGTCTTCAGCATTTACAATTCCTGCAATTCTGGAAACAAACTGAATTAATTAAAATCTCTTCATGCTTCATGATTAAAAACAAAACAACAACAACAACAAAAAAGAAACACAAACAAACAAACAAAAAAAAAAAACGAACCAGGCCCAGGGCTTATGGCATAACATTTTGTAACAAGCTAAAGACTGAAATTCATTTCTGTGGTTTATAATGGGATACCTTGCAGAGAGAGTTACTCTTTCTGAAAACACTGCAGGAACAGCAGCCCAACCAAAACCATCTGTTTAAATTTGCACTGCTAAAGTAATTAAAAGAAATCTAGGCAGCTGCAAGAAGGACTACGTTGCTTCCAAAAACCTCATTTAAGGAGTTCATAGCACAGACATCACGGTTTAACTTTTTTTAACTTTACTTAAGCCTGTTCTCTACAAACACGGCTGCCCCACCAGGTCTCCGCTTACAGAGTACAGGCACTAAATTAAGTGCCAGGGATAAAAAACGTAATTTCAGAAGCTTAATTCAAGCTTGTTATTTAAGGTTTCAAAGCAAAACAACGCTTTTCAGATCAGAACAAGCCCCCCCTGCGTTAGCCAGGCGCACCCGACCGTTCTGCTCTCTGCCCCGCTGCCCGGGCACCTCTCCTCAGCCCACTGCTCCCTGCCACCCGACCCTGCCCCACCGCCTCCCGCCGAGCCGGGGGCCGCGACGCGACCCTCAGCCCCCCGTCTGTCCAGAGCCGGGGCAGATGCTGTCGGCTGCGGGCAGAGCTCGGCCCCGGGGCTGCCCGGCTGCCGCTGCGCCCCCTCAGCCCCCGGTACCTGCTGGGCGGCCATGCCTGCGCGGCCGTGTTGGGGAGACGCCGTTACCTGGCAGCGCCCAGCGCAGCCGTTGGCCGCCCCCGCCCTGGCCGCGCGCACAGCGACTCCCAACGGCCGGGCGCGAGAGGCGCGGCGCGGCCCAGGCCTTCTCCGGCAAAACAGAGCGCGGCTAATTACAGCCGCCTCGTTAGTCCTCCAGCTTGTGACGCGTCACCCAAACGGCGGGCAGCCCGCGGGCCGGCGGAAGCCGAGCCCAGCAGCTGCTGCAGGGGAGAACGGGAGAGAAAACAGCGCGCAACTGGAGGCCAAGGGGCAGCTTGCGTTCCGCCACCCAGTTCGCTCACAAAGGCGCAGCGGTGTTAACTGAAATAAAAGCTCTCGAAACCGAAAGTAGTTTAGAGAGGAGATACTGCTTTGTTCGGTGTTGGGTGCTAGGTGGAAATCCACAAATCTACCCAGGATATTCATCCATTATTTATACACAAAAGATTCTCGTAATTCCACCTGCCTAATACGTAACTCCACTTAGGCTTACATATTCATTAGGATGACCAAATAGCCTTTTTGCACATGCATATTAAATTTTTCAGTGTCGTCAAGACACTTCTGCGCAGGCGTGAGTTCCTCAGTCGTCATTTGGGTAGGGTTACCCTTCCTCACATTATTCTTTTAAGGTATTGAGTCATCTCAGGACAGTAAAAGTTTACTGCAAGTTTGCCAATTTCTTGAGGATGATAAGGATGTTCCTTGAAGTAGCCACAGCTCTGTCCTAATTGGTATAGGAGTCCATATTTTGACATAGGAGAGAACCTTGAAGTGATTAACAACTACTTGTTATTCTGTCCTTGGTGATTAACTGCTTCTAGCTGTCTCATTATCACCATTTGTAACATCAGCTCAGTGACTAAGTATTCTCTCCCACAGTAAGAAGCTCAGTAATTAGCTATTTTCTCACACAGTAAGAAGGTTAGAAGGAAAGAAACAACATGTTATGCATATGGTTACAAACAAAGCAGAGGCCTGTCTTTGGTCACAGCGGCACTTGGTGAAGTACGCTGAAGTTTCAGCACCGCTGCCTGCTCAGGTGTTACTGATTGAAGACATGCAGTTAGTAGCTGATAAACAACAGAGAATGGATTACACCTGTGCTCATAGAATCGTATAGGTCAGAAGGGACCTTTAAAATAATCGAGTCCAGCCATCAACCTAACACTGCCCAAACTACTAAACCATGTCCCCAAGCACCAACCTCCTTTCAGGTAGTTGTAGAGAGCAATAAGGTCTCCCCTCAGCCTCCTTTTCTCCAGGCTAAACAACCCCAGCTCCTCATAAGACTTGTTCTCCAGACCCCTCACCAGCTTTGTTGCCCTTCTCTGGACCCGCTCCGGCACCTCAGTGTCTTTTTTGTGGTGAGGGGCCCAAATCTGAACACAGTACTTGAGGTGCAGCCTCACCAGCGCCGAGGACAGCGGGACATCACTTTCCTAGTCCAGCTGGCCACACTATTCCTGATCCAGGGCAGGATGCTGTTGGCCGCCTTGGCCACCTGGGCACGCTGCTGGCTCATATTCAGCCACCAGTCGATCGACAACCCCAGGTCCTTTCCTGCCAGGCAGCTCTCCAACCACTCTTCCCCAAGCCTGTAGCGCTGCATGGTTGTTTTGAAGCTATTGCAATGTATTTGCAGCTACAGCAAGTTGAATTTCACCTTTGCTGTTATTTCACTGAGATTGTCTTCCTGTAGAAAATGCTTGATACCCTTTTGAGGCTTGCCAATTTCAGGAAAACGATAGTTAAAATTGCTTTGAGTAGCATGTACCATGCACTGCTGTTTAGGCGGGCATTCCTTCTTACCTTTCAAATTAACTGATGTGTATCAATAAGCAAATGCAGCTGCTTGTCTTTAGGCAAAGCAGTGAGACATGTGTGCTCCAACTAAACATGCAAAGCAACTCACCTGTGCTTGCAAAAATCATTCTTAATGAGTTCTAGTGGCTGGACTGGGGTGTCTAAACCACAACAGCAACCAAAGATTTTTCCGGTGCCGCATCGTGCATCAGCCCATCTTGTGCACAACAGACATAGTATTTAAACAATCTGCCACCACCACCACCCACCCCCCAAGTCAGTAAATTAAAGAATACAAAAAAATATAAATAAAAGTCTCTTTCCATTTCATTGGTAGTCAACGGGTGTTCCATGCATTATGAATCTGATGCTTTGACCAATCTAAATAAAATACTGGTATGGTTGGTATGACTTCTGACACTTTGCTGTGAGCAGGTTTGGATTTCAATGGGATCTGAAACAGCTCTTGCAATGTTAGGTAGTTTGTGAATTTTAAATGAGAGGTTTTGTTATGTTTTCACAGTAGCAACACATAAAAGGCAGCAGTACAGTTTACAGTGGAGTTAGCCTGCTGGAAAACCCCTGTAAATGAGTTCTGGCCTGTAACCAACCTTGTGAACAGTACATAGAGCATTGTAAGAGTCTATATATCAAGTTTTAAACATGAAAGCCCCGTTGTTAAAATACCACAGGCAAAGAACCAGTAGGGTATTTTTGCTTTGTCCAGCTGTAGAAAATTCAACATCACTTGGAATTCCCAGTGCATTTTCTAAAACAGTACCAAAGCCTGGTTTTGATTTTGAACTGAGAAATACCCTCATACTCAACATATCTTCGGGAGATTCAAACAAGCTGTACGCTGTAGTGGCTATAATATACAAGAGTCTAGCTGGAAAACATGCAAAGGAAAATCCTTGCTATTTCTCTTTAATACTGAGTCATTCAACTATTAGAAACTGTATCTACAGAAGGCAGTAGCATGTTCAGCGCACATCGCCATACACTGCCGGGCATTGTGATTCCTTTTGCTAGAAAGTGACATTTTGTTTCTTCATTATCTGATTAGGAAACCGGAAATAGCAGAACTGCTTTTACTCTTCAGAGGAGAAAGACGCATTTACGTTGCTAATATTAGGAACACTGTAGAGAAAATTCTTGCATATATAGTATTTTTCATTATCAGAAGAACTTTATTCTTACAGAGAACTAAGAACTTCTTAGTTCTACGAGAGAACTTAGAACTTCAAGAACTACTTTTTCCCTTTTCTCCCACATTTCACTCTTTTCCTGCAGTGACCAGTTAAATACAATTTATTTACATAAACACAATACCAGCTGATTTTAATCAGATTTTCCAAGGCCACAGGAGGACACAGCGGAAGAAATGGTTTACAACTCAGCTTTTTGCCTTCTTGTGTTTGGTTAACATCTCACTTTCATCTGAAATCCCATACTCATACCTAATAAAGCAATCTAAATCTAACTTCAGAGATCAAAAGAATAAAATCGCAAACGGATGAAGAAGGGAGTACACAAAAATATGAAGTGAGTACTCCTCAGCATCTGATTAAGAACTGTACTAAAAGCAATTTAAAAAATGGAGCAGGCTATTAAAAATAAAATCTATCGTTACTAGCCAAAGTCAGCAGAACATAGGCAGTCAGCATCATACAGTTCCTACATTGTTACGGAATAAACAGTTTAGCAAAGATTGGAGTACGAGTGCAAGAAAAAAGAATCAGTGATGCAGTAAAACTAAATACAGAAAGGAACAAAGGCCATAAGTAACATTTTTATCATTAAGTTTTCATTTTCTGAAAGATTCAATGACATGGGGTTTTTATTCCACCTTGATGCCTCAGTGCAATTCTGGAGTGCCAGTAATCAAGAATACATTTCTTTCTCCCTTCAAACAAAGACAAAAGTATTAAACAGTAGTTAACAATGTGCTTTACTCCATGGAATTAACAAAACTTAAGCCAAAATACCATGTACCAAAATACCAGATGTTTTGGTTTGAATGTGAAAAAAGTGATCCTTCAATTTTTAACCAAAGTAGTTACTGATAAGCTTTGTATGTTTTGATTAGAGCAAATAAATAATGCTTGAAAGTACAACAAAGGTAGTAACTTCTGTGTGTACAAAAATTAAAATTCTCAGATTTGGGTATTGCTTGAAAAATAATTTCAGGAAGGGGTTTTGCCTTCCCTGGAGCTTTCATATGACAGAATGAAAAACATTTAACTAGCATGAAAATGGAACAAGATGTTTGACTGCAATGGAATCACAGCTTCTTAAATGCCTACAACTTGTCTATCAAAGTTGCTTTCCTAAATCGCTCCAGCGGTTACAGCAATCTCAACACTAAGGGTACATACTGAAATGTATTCCCACATAATACCTTTTCTTGTACACCACTTCGTCTAAAATCTCTTTTGTCCCTATGTTTTTTTATTAAATGTGCATGCGCATATATATATTTTTAAGTTCTCTCACATTTACCCTTCATGGACTCACTATAGTTGTATATAAAACAAGCAATCCATCTCACATTGTAATGACCTTTAATGAAGCAAGCAAAGCTTTTTCATAGAGGCTTCTAATGGTGGGGAAACTGTCAATGATTGATAATTATTTCTCTAAAGGAAAGACTTTTAGTCATTAAAATTCAAGTTTAAGGGTTTTAAATCAAGAGTTGATACTTAAACTCTGTTACATTCATAGGCAAGACATGAATTTTGGCCAGCACTTAAAATGCAATTAGATGTGATAATTATTTCAAAAGATAATGAATTTAACACTTCTCCTCACATTCATGGTGAGACATAACACTTTAGGCCAGTTTTCAGTGGGAAAAAAAATAAGAATACATTTTTCAGCTCAAAATTTTTTTAAAAGACAAACCAGGTCTATGTGTTTTCTTGCATACTTTATTTTTGCCATACCTAGACTACAAATATAGAAGCACAAATATAAGTAGTGAATTTGTAAGAAAGAAGTAATTCCTATGAAATACTAGAAAATTTCCCCCATTTGAAAATATTTTTTTTTAAACATTACCATTTTTATTAGATCAGGTCTTGTTATACAGATCTCTTAAGTATGGAACAATTAATGCACAAAAATCAAATTGAAGACAGGACTAAACTAGCATTTTCTTCTCTAAAAGAAAAGCAGTAGTTATTTACATACTGATTGTAAAATCGTTCTCAGAAACATGCTGTGCTATAAGCAGCACGTGCTTAGTCAGATTAAGTCTTCTCCTCATATCACAATGGAACTACTGACCATTAAGGAAAGATCACGTTTGAGATTGTTTTAGAACAGCCACCACAGTAACAGCAGAGACGTACAACACAATCCTACCGTTACTGCAACGTGGAAGAGATTTTTAAAGACAGTGAAGAGATCTGGGTTCATCTGTGTCAACAGAAACAAAGCAAGTTACAGGCCAGAACTCATATTCCTATTTCATCTTCACAGCCACTCCAAAGGAACACTAGAATGAGCTTGAGCACCTATAGGGCTAGCTTAACAAAGAAAAATGAGTCTTTATTTACTATCAAGAATAGTAATAGATATCAAGAATATCATAACAGTAAAGGAAACATGAATACTTTGTGGTCAATGCAGGTATGCTGACTTACTGACTGGATGCAAGTATGTTTGTCACAGGAAGCCTCTTCGCACTCTTCTCAAAGGCGAAGTCTTCATTTCACTGGAAAGCAACAGTTTTGTCACAGGTGTTACTGTGTCAAAAAATCATGCTTTATCTTCCTCTTGTGTTGTGAAAGCAACAAAAACTAGCACTCTCACATGAAACGATTGATTCTTTGAATACTTTATGTAATAGCCTAGCCCTTATTTATTAGGGCTAATACTACATGGGCTAAACCAGGTAAGAATTTTTATGTCATAATTCATGTACCTGCTTTTAATTAAGAAATTTCCTTATACTCTCACATACTGGTAGGTGACTCAGCAATTCAGCCTTGTAATGTTACTGTTAATTTGGTAGACTTTGAACACACTGACTCATTCTGCATCTTGCTTGCTTCTCCAATGCTGGGTGGCCCAAGCAGTATTTTCAAGTCTGTCAGCTGCCAGGCTGTTAAGGCACAGGATGATTGGTTCTGAAACAAACACACATTAATCGCATGTTTTTATCTTGCCCCAATTTTAAAATATATTTTTCCAAGCATAACTTACCTTATCTGGCAAGAGTACAAACACAACTGTCCTGGTAAGAAGACGGTCAGCTAATATCTAGACGACGTGTTTTTCTAGCGTGTCTCCTTCCTTGGAAGGCCTTCAAAAAAGACAGAAATTTCCAGCTGTCACAAATCACTACTAGTGTTAAAAAGAATAGTTTGTTTTCTAGATGTCTTAAAAAAATTTAAAAAGAAAAAAGAAAAAAAAAAAGGCAGCATGCAGGAAACATAAATATTCAGATAATTTCTGAACTTAATGCTGCAACCACCACCAAGCCAAGCACATGAATACACTATTTCTTTCACTAAAAAGAAAGCCCATTTGTGCGTTTCTGACAATAAGAAGGCTTTCATTTCATCAATGAAACACGCCTTTGTAGGAAACATATTATCCAGGCCACAATGGGTTACCACCTCTTTTGAGTGTAATTTCTTTTCTAAAGGAAATTTGTTTTGTTTTTTTAAATTCAGCCATCTACTTGAAAATGAAACAAATGTTCAATTAGTACCCTAGGAGGCCAATATGTGTAACAAACATTCCATTTAAGTTTCCTTTCATGGTCATTCAGCAAAGGCTATTAGAATTTAACACAAAAGGTATCACCTCAGTAAATACTGCAAGACATAACTAGACCATTCAACTTTTCATGTACAAAAAGCAGGCATATATAAAACAGTTCCAGGAAGTTAGCTGGTAAGTTCATTATTCATGAGGAGTAGTCAGCATGGATTCACCAAAGGGAAGTCATGTGTGAGCAACTTGATAAAACTTCCGTGGTGAAATGACTGGCCAGTTATGGGCTTCTCAGTATGAGACATAGACATACATGACAGTCCAACAAAGAGCCAAAATGATGATTACAGAATGGGAGCATCTCTCCTATGAGAAAAGGCTGAAGTAACTGGGACTGTTTAGCCTAGAGAAGAAAAGGCTCCAGGGGGACCCATGACAGGACAGGAGGGAACGGGCACAAACTGAAGCACAGGAGGTTCCATCTGGACATAAGGAAATACGTTTTTTACTGTGAGGATGACTGAGCCCTGGAACAGGTTGCCCAGAGAGGTGGAGTCTCCATCCTTGGAGATACTCAAAAATCATCTGGGCATGGTCCTGGGCAACCAGGTGTAGGTGGCTCTGCTTGAGCAGGGGGGTTGGACAACATGACCTCCATAGGTCCCTTCCAACCTCAACCATCCCTTGATTCTGTGAAGAAACGAAAACACAGATGTTTTGAAAAAAGGCAAAGTTTATTTATTTATTTTAATATAAAAAGGTCATGAACTGCATAGAAATATGACTTCAGTCATCTTAAAATGTTACTCATCACTCATTCACACTTGGTAATTCCCAGTAATATGGCAAGAAGCAAGACGGGCTAATAATTGTCTACGATGTATGTATTTACATTCAATTGAAGTTTTGCATGCACAATAATATCTTTAAATAAACCAAATGCACTGATCCAAACAAAATCTGATTCATAAATGTTACAAAAAGTACAAATAAAGTCTTCAAAACTTAAGCTCCTTGGATAAGACCAATTTTCATTTATTTAAATTTAAAGATAAGTTAGCTCCAAAAGTTTTAAGAAATGTAAACGTCAGATACCATGATAAAAATCTTAAGGAATAACAACTTTATCATAAAGTGCTGGCATATGCTTTCAGTTTTATTTTCCAGATGTTAAAAATAGAATACTAATGTACAGACTTTTACAAGCTCCCTAGTTGTAATTCTGTTGTAGTTCAGTAATATTTTTGCAGAATTTTAGTATTTAAAAATTTTATAAACATTCTTTTCTACCTTTAGCCATTATAGCTTTTTGACATTTTCTTCTTTATCTTAAGTGAACTTTAACTTCTGAGTATGCATAAAGTAGTTCATATTTCATATTTTTAATTTACCCGGTTCAAATTAGACTCCATGCTGGTGAAAAAACCCAAAAGGTTAGAAAGACTACAACTGGGAAAAGCCACGGACTTCGAAGAGTAAGGGTATAAGGTACCTGAACACAATCCAACAACTGCCTCCAGCAAAGTCATTTTATAACTATGTGTATTATCAGTATCACTGAAAAGAGTTACATGAGAATTACTACATAGAGGAGACCCAGTGGGGTTCATTTATACTGAGGCATCTGAGCTTCATCCACGCTGAATATATCTGTGACTTCATTTCACATGATGTTAAGTCTTGGAAAACTTTTACTTCTGTTGCATCTGAACCCCGTACGACAAGGTTACTACTAGCTGTCTGTACTCGGGCTGCCAGGATGCAGACTGCACTGGAGCAACCACAAAGCAAAATACTGATTCTGAATCCACTGACTGGCTGCATGTAGGCAACGCTATCCTTGTAAGGCTGTACCCTGGCTGGGGGCAGGTGAAGTGATTCATTAGCGCAGTGAATCCTTCCTGGCCAAGGATGCTTGACTGTATTCGCTTCTGTATCCTTTAATCTCACATTTATTCTAAAGTGTAAGACATGCAGCATAATGGGTGCTAGGTCATCATTATATTCGCATGATACTGGTTGCTGTTCTGTGATTTGTTGTATACTGACAGTGAATTGAGCTAATCCAGCTCTTCAATTAAAACTTTTGTTAAGACTGATAACCTCTGGGCCTAACTTTTCTTATTCACAACTCAAAAAATCATGACAACTAATCTAAATAAATAAATTAAAATGGGCGAAAGAAAGATACGTGAGATGGAGCAATGAATTAGACGTAAATTGTCTATCAGAAATATCACCTCCCCTTTCTGAAATCTAACCAACACAATTTCCATTTTTATTGGATTGTGACAACTTCTTCTGACAAACATAAGCTGAAAGACAGACTTACATGCCTTACACCTCAGTTGACTTCTCACTTGTTGACAGGTGTGTCACCCAAAATAAAGACAACAGTCCTGAATTCCCCCATGCATTACGGTGATATCTTATATTGAAATCTATTTAAAAAAACACCAAACTGTTCCTGTCTTGTGCAAAGAAAGATGCACAAAGAAAGAAAAACCTTCTACCACTCATTAGGTTCACCTCTCATTCAAATGTTGTTCCTAAACCTCAATCTGCCTAACTATTGACAAGTCCACAGGCACACTTGAAAAAAGATTAACTGATTGTGATATTTTATTATACAAAACAAACCAAATTCAAGACTATTAAGTCTAAGCTCTGAGGAGTAAAAAAATCCCAAAAGTATTTAAAGTGCCATTTGCTCTCAAAATATTTATAAGAGTTTTAATACATCCCCTACACAAAAAGACTTCCAGCCTGAGCGTTACAATTAGGATTTTATCTTGTCAGTATTAGTTTCAGGCTGTTATGGCATGATTGGTATTTGCTCTAAGTCTAAACTTAACATAGGCATTATTTCCTCAGAGCCTAGAAACAGGAAGCAGAAAAGATGTAAGTTAAAAAAAATAATAAACTCATTAAACAAACCAAATTTAAGGCTTAAAACAACTATTAGGTATTTTGTCTTTAAATACTAACACACTGCAGTCCATTTCTCAGAGCGGGCATGAAGCTAAATTACTACGGATAACAATAACTGACAGGAAGATGCACTTCTACATTAGAGGGGCATAATGAAAAGCTCTTAATTGCAGCTTCCCTGGCAAAATTTTTTTTTTTTTTTTTTTTT
>VYZM01006224.1:1339-29410 GCA_013398915.1 Dromas ardeola
CATAAGGGACATGAGACACACAGGGATGGCAACACATGGGGGACACAGGGGGTGGCAGCACACGGGGGACACAGGGCACCGGGGAGGGCAGCACACGGGGGACACGGGACACACAGGGATGGCGACACACAGGGGACATGGGACACACAGGGATGGTGACACATAAGGGACATGAGACACACAGGGATGGCATCACACGGGGGACACGGTGCACCAGGGATGGCAGCACACGGGGGACATGGGGCACAGGAGAGGGCAGGACACGGGGGACACGGGGCACCCAGGGATGGCAGCACGCAGAGGACACGGGACACACAGCAATGGCATCACACGGGGGACACAGGACACACAGGGATGGCATCGCATGGGGGACACATGGCACCGGGGATGGTAGCACACAGGGGACACATAGCACCGGGGATGGCAGCACACGAGGGACATAGGGCACAGGACACAGGGATGGTGGCATAGAGGGGACACAGGACACACATGTCAGCAGGGATAGTGACACACAGTGGACACAGGACACCAAGGATGGCGGCACCCAGGGGACATGGGGCACACAATGGCACAAGGGGATGTCAGCACACAGGGCACCAGAGATAGCAGCACACAGGTGACACAGGACACCAGGGATGGCAGCACTCAGGGGACAGGACCAGACAGGGATGGCAGCACATGGGACACTGCACACCCAACACAAGGCACACACAGCTCCAACTGTGCCAGCCCCAGGCACCTGGGACACTGGGGATGGCAGCACATGGGACACCAGGCACCCAGGACACTGGGTACATGGGACAACAGGCAGCCCCAGGCACACAGGACACTGGACACCCAGGACACCTAGCATCCCCAGCACTAGGGACACTGGGGATGGCAGCACAGGGCACATGGGACACTGTTGGCTTAAGGGGCACAGGGGGGAGGGCAGCACACTGGAGGACACAGGGGACATGGGCCATACCAGGAGAGGAACACACAGGACACTGGGCATGGGCAAGGGTGGTATAAGGGACAGGGGACACCAGGGATAGCAGCACGTGGGGGACACGGGGCACTGGTGGCAGCAGCGCCTGGGACCAGGCTTATGGGACACTGCAGACCCAGGCCCCAGCAGCGCCAGCACCAGGGACTCTGGGGATGGCAGCACGCGGGACAGGAGGGACACAGGCCACCAGGCACCCCCAGCACTAGGCCAACAGGGCTCTGGGGGTGACAGCACACCACACACAGAGTCCCAGCCGCAGGGGACATGGTGCAGGCCCCCAGCACTGGGCACCATGCATGCCAGGCACCCCAACACCAAGCACAGAGGGCCCAGGACTTTGCACCTGGACCTTGGACTCTGGCACCGCCACACACCTCGTGTGCCTACGGTCAGAGATGCCACTTCCCCTTTCCACGCTCAGCCCCTAATGAGCCAAATGATGGGCTGAAGTGACCTGAGCAGGATACCAAGAGCAGCAAGGGGTAATGAGGGAGGAAATTCAACCCCAAACCAGCAACGCTGATGCTTCCTGGTAATTTATCCCAGTTTGGTTTTTTTATAAAGCCTGAGTGGGGCCTCTAACCTTGGGGAAAAGGTGAGTGTAACCACTCTTAGCGTGGGCTACTCCGACAGGAGGCCCCTCAGACCTTCATTCCAACCCAGAAACATAGGTCACCCCCTCTCTCAAGGCCTTTTTCCTTTTACGAAGGGGACAAGGAAGGGAAATATCCCCGAGTCTCACAACATCACTCTGCAGAAGTCGCACTTGGCTGAGAAAAACATCATCCAAGCTGCACTCCCGAGCTTGATCTTTATTAGTTACAGTTTCAGAGGCGATACAGTTTTTTTTGCTTCTAGATCTTGTTGAAAGCAGCAATGTCAACGCTCTGCACCTGAAAGAGAAGAAAAGTAGCAGCTGGAGGTCACCAAGGGGTTTTCAGACATTTTAAACAAAAGAAGGCACTCGTATCAAGGACTTCTTCACAGTAATGCTCAAACAGATCAAGCACGGCCCAGCTCCCCAGGAGCTTTAGGGGTAAGAGGACCTTTATAATATACAGCAAGACTGGGAGCTCTACGGAACCCGGACATCACCTGGCACAGGGCTGGAGCTTCCGTCATTTCCATGGAAGGATGAAGGATGGGAACGGAGACATCTCCTCCAGCTCCCAAGGTTAACCCTTTGTGCGTCTACCCCAGTGCTGCCCAGGCTGGGTGTAAAAGCAGGGGTTCCCAAAGTAACACTCAACGGGGGGTGGATGAGCCTACAAAATGGCTCTGCGAGGTATCCGCATCAACCAACTTAAAATATATATTTATATATACATTGTGCAGGATCTCAGAAGGCCATGCCACCATCCAGCGAGACCTGGACAGGCTGGAGAGCTGGGCAGAGAGGAACCTCATGAAGTTCAACAAGGCCAAGTGTAGGGTACTGCTCCCCAAGTGCACCTGGGGAGGAATAACTCCATGGACCAGTACAGGTTAGGGGCTGACCTGCTGGAAAGCAGCTCTGCAAAGAGGGACCTTGGAGTCCTGGTGGACAACAAGGTGCCCATGAGCCAGCAATGTGCCCTTGTGGCCAAGAACGCCAATAGTCTCCTGGGGGGCATTCAAAAGAGCACGGCCATGAGGTCAAGGGAGGACATCCTCCCCCTCTGCTCTGCCCTGGTGAGGCCACAGCTGGAGTACTGGGTCCAGTTCTGGGCTCCCCAGTTCAAGAAGGACAGGGAACTGTTGGAGAGAGTCCAGCGGAGGCTACGAAGGTGATTAAGGGACTGGAGCATCTCTCTGCTGAGGAAAGGCTGAGAGCCCTGGGGCTGTTCAGCCTGGAGAAGAGCAGACTGAGAGGGGATCTCATCAGTGCTGATCAATATCTAAAGGGCAGGGGACAAGAGGATGGGGCCAGACTCTTCTCAGTGGTGCCCAGTGACAGGACAAGGGGCAACGGGCACAAACTGGAACACAGGAAATTGCATCTCAACATGTGCAAAAACTTCTTTACTTTAAGAGTGCCAGAGCCCTGGCACAGGCTGCCCAGAGAGGTTGTGGAGTCTCCTTCTCTGGAGATATTCCAAACCTGGATGCGTTACTGTCCAACCTGCTCTAGGTGCCCCTGCTTGGGCAGGGTGTTGGACTGGATGACCTCCGAAGGTCCCTTCCAACCCCCGCCATTCTGTGATTCTGTTTGCCAAAATCCACAAATAGTGGATTAGTTAAAAATGACCCCGTGGGTCAGACATCACCCAGCATTACACAGCTCGCTGAATAGACTTACATAGTCTTCAAACTTGGTGATCTCCTCCTCCAGGATGTCCGTTCCGACTTTGTCATCCTCCACTACGCACTGGATTTGGAGCTTCTTAATGCCATAACCTACCGGGACCAGCTTGGAGGCTCCCCACACCAGCCCGTCCATGTGGATGGACCGGACGCACTCCTCCATCTTCGTCATGTCAGTCTCATCGTCCCACTGGAAAAGAGTGAAGTATGAACTTTAGCATTTTCACAGAGATCATCGCTGGCCCCAAGAGGGACTTAAAATTCAACACTGCACCTCTCAGATTTCAGCTGATCCAAGCTGCCCTTTTCTCGGCTACTGTTTTCACTGGAATTGGCTGATGGATTTGGCCAAGCTAAATCATAGAATTGTCAGGGTTGGAAGGGACCTTAAAGATCATCTAGTTCCAATCCCAAAGCCATGGGCAGGGACACCTCCCACTAGATCAGGTTGCTCAGAGCCCCATCCAGCCTGGCCTTAAAAACTTCCAGGGATGGGGCTCCCACCACCTCTCGGGGCAACCTGTTCCAGTGTCTTACCACCCTCATGGTGAAGAACTTCTTCCTAACGTCCATTCTGAATCGACCCATCTCTAGTTTTAATCTATTCCCTCTAGTCCTACCATTACCCGACATCCTAAAAAGTCCCTCCCCAGCTTTCTTGTAGGCCCCCTTAAGATACTGGTAGGCCACAATAAGGTCTCCTCGGAGCCTTCTTTTCTCCAGACTGAACAACCCCAACCCTCTCAGTCTGTCTTCATAGGAGAGGTGTTCCAGCCCTCTGAGCATCCTCGTGGCCCATCTCTGGACACGTTCCAGCACGTCCATATCTTTCTTGTAGTCGGGGCTCCAGAACTGGACGCAGCACTGCAGGTGGGGTCTCACAAAAGTGGAGTAGAGGGGGAGAATCACCTCCCTCAACCTGCTGGCCACGCTTCTCTTGATGCAGCGCAGGATACGATTGGCTTTCTGTGCTGGAAGTGCACACTGATGGCTCATGTTGAGCCTCTCGTCCACCACTACCCCCAAGTCCTTTTCTTCAGGGCTGCTCTCACGCCAGTCACTGCCCTGACTTTGGGGCAATCTGACTTTGCAGCAATGCTGCAGAGTGTGGTGTTTCAATTCTACCTACAGGCACTGCAGATGCAAGGGGAATTCTTCCTGCAGCAACACGACTCCGGGGGGAGCGCTCACTTTAAAGTGACTTTTACTGAGGGCATCTCTCAGAGCACTAGCCAGCCTAGAGTTTTTGTTCTACCATGACAATTTGACAAAGACTGGTTTATTTTCATCTCTAGGGCATTTATTAGCTGTCTTTTCTTCAAAGAAAAGGGCTAGACCTGCTCAGGGGAACCTCAGATAAACAGCCCGTGCTTGCCACGGTTCAAAGACACACAAGCTGCAGATCCCAGCATCAACATCCCACCTTGCTCTGACCCTTTGTTTGAAAATCTGCAGGTCCTACTCGGCACTGGTGAGGCCACATCTCAAATGCCGTGTCCAGTTTTGGGCCCCTCACTACAAAAAAGACACTGAGGTGCTGGAGCGGGTCCAGAGAAGGGCAACAGAGCTGGTGAGGGGTCTGGAGCACAAGTCCTATGAGGAGCGGCTGAGGGAGCTGGGGGTGTTCAGCCTGGAGAACAGGAGGCTGAGGGCAGACCTTCTCGCTCTCTACAACTCCCTGGAAGGAGGGTGGAATGAGGTGAGGGTCGGTCTCTTCTCCCAAGTAGCAGCAATAGGACAAGAGGAAACAGCCTCAAGTTGCACCAGGAAAGGTTTAGATGGGATAACAGGAAAAATTTCTTCACCAAAAGGGTTATCAAGCATTGGAAGAGGCTGCCCAGTGCAGTGGTGGAATCACCATCCCTGGAGGTATTTAAAAGACGGGCAGACGTGGTGCCAACAGACAGGGTTTAGTGGTGGTTTTGTCAGTGTTAGGTTGATGGTTGGACTCCATCTTAAAGATCCCAACCTAGACAATTCTATGATTCCATGATTCTAAGATTTACCTGTCCACTCGGATGTACAAGTGAGACAATTTACAGCCTCCTGCAGCACAAGACACAGCCTGACTCAGGACCTCCCCCCACTTCAATTACTCACTGGTTTCACATCCAGAAGGATAGAAGACTTGGCAATAAGACCCGGTTTCTTGGCCTTTTTCTCTGCATACTGACGCAGTCTCTCCTCCCGGACTTTGGCAGCCTCTTGGTCTTCCTCTTCATCATCACTACCAAAAAGGTCGATGTCATCATCGTCGTCATCTTCTGCAGCAGCTGGCTCAACTTTCTTTGCCGGTGAAGCAGAAGGAAGCTCCACTTTCTTGGAGGGAACACTGAATGGTTCCACTTTCTTCATTGGGGTGACACATATTCAAGTTTGCATTAAGGAAAAAGGGGAGAATAACGTGAAGTTGAATCAGAGCAGCGCTCTGGAGAAGTTCAGGAACAGAAGTCTGCATCGCTCACGACAGTGAAAATAGCCCACATCCTGTCATTTGTGTGAAGAATCAGCTCCTGGCCATCAAATTAGGACATTCCACCAGATGGACCTTTGAACTGGTCCAGCATGGCCGTACTCAGAGCAAAAAACACCACGTAGCCAAGAGCTGATTTCTTCTCCTAAGGGATCAAGATATCTCGACCATAAAAGTCTGAGTGGGACAGCAGTTGGGAACACAACCAAGCATCTTCCTTCTTCCTCTATCATGAGAAGGGGCCCATCCATTCTGCAAGGCTTACTGCAGAGACCACCAGCACCACTAGTAGTGTCTTTCAACCTATAAGAAGAATTGATCAAACTGGTGCCATGAATTCTGTCCCACAGAGCTTTTTCAAATTAAATTAAATGTATTCTTACAGGGCACATGTATATATTAACTCCAAATTTCCACAGATCTGCACCGGGTCTCCCTGGCTGAAATCTCTAACTTAGCTTCTTTGCTGGTCTTAGGGCAAAACACTCCTCTCTACATGTAGTTTTTGGAAAAGATGGTAAGTCAGCTGCCAAAACTCCTGGAAAAGCTGCCCCAAACTCATCCTAACTACGAGCATCTTCTCCATCTTCAGAGATCCAAGAGACCTCGGAAATAACCTGAGATTTTGCGACCGTGAAGCATTCAAGAACAGCACCTTTGCCAAGGCTCACCTGGGTTGGAGGAACCGGTGAGGGCTGGTGGGAGGTAGATGACTTTTCCAGAGCATTCAGGCGGCTTTCCAACTTGAAGATGGCCATCTGTAGGTCTGCAACAACTGTGAGAAAAGGGGGGAAAAAAAAAAAATATTAAAAATAACCTTATTTTCTAGGCTCTGCATCAGCTCTCGAGTCAGGACAAATTTACTTCTGCTCAAAGTGGGCTTTAAAAACACCAGTTGCCCCAGTCAGAGGGAAGCCTGCAAAGCTCCGGTCAAGACACTGGCACATGCTCACCTGATGACAAACTCAGTAAGGGATACAGCCCACAGGAGCAGGACCCCATCCAAGTTTTGCTTTCATGCCAGGTAAGATTCTCCTACTTACCACTGCGAAGGTTTTGATTTTCTACCTCCAGGTGAGAAATTCTGGACAGGAGTTCATTTTGGTCACCAGCAGGCCCAGAAGAGGTTGTGCTCACGCTCTGCAACAAGGGAAAACGAGATGAAACCACCCTGTTCAGCTACTCCCGAGCTCAGCGGTTCAGTGAAGCAAAGCAGAGTCATGCCTTCAGGGAAGAAGAAAATTTGAGAGCTAATCTAAGAACAAGGACATTTTCTCTAAAGGCGTTATGAAAAGAATATACTAGCTCTATAGAATGAAGCATGGAACGTATCTAGAGAAATTTCAGCTGGCACCAATGAGGAAAGGATAAAGTAAACACACAAAAGGTTTTGAAAGTTTCACACTAACGGGGCAACTGGTCCCCTCTTGCAGACAAACCGAGGCACAGAGCACAGAAGCGACCGGCCTAACATCACACAGCGAGTCACTGTGAAAGCTGGAAAGAGATCCCGGCCTTTCTATACTCCCATCTTTCCCACACCAGCCTTTAATTCCTCTCAAAACAACTTAAACCCTGCTTTAACACATCCTGAGGGAGCAATTTTACCAATCCAGCTGTATTTATTTTAACAGCAAAAAGGAGCTTTTTTTTTTTTTCCTAAGGAGGCCCTTATCTATAAATTCAAATCAGCTAAGGGAAAGAAAATAACAGGCCCTCACGCTTTGCTTTAAGTGTCATTTTTAAGTGAATACAATAGAGGAAATAATATATACTCTTTCAAGTGTACCCTTCATATAGTTATAGTTTAGTTCTTGGTTGCAGTTGACATGCTCCCGAGATCTCAGCAGTCACTTCAGATGGAGAGAGGGAAACAGAGGGGTTAAGATGAGGAATATGTGGCACACAGAAAGCAGGTCTGGGAGATGCCTTGCAGAAAGGTCAAAGAGACCCTTCTCTACCCACCCCAATAAGAGACAGGGGCCAAATGTCAAAAGCACCATGAAATCAATCTCCGATGCAGCCTCTGTGCTGAGGAACGTGAGTGCAGACCTGCAGCCCCCAGGCACCAAGCTGGGAGAGAGACCTAAGCGCCCTGCTGCAAAATCTTGTTATGCAGGGTGAGCTACGACCAACACGCCAAAGGACAAATGCTTCTCATCGTTAAGGAAGGAGAATTTGGTCCATCTCTCCAAGGCAGGGCTGTCCTTGCCCTACAACGTCCTCTGAAATCACACAACCAGCTCCATCCGTGCGCAGGTGACTTACAGTTGAGCGGCCCGACTGCCTCTTGTGACGGGCAGAAGGAGCTTCTTTGCTACGAGGAGCTGTCTTCTGCTGCAAAGGGCAAAAGGTTTGGGGGAACGTTTGATTCAACGTAGAAGACAGAAAAGGATTTCACTCATGCTGGAAGAGGCAGTTCAAGTGCAGGAAGCAGATCCGCATGCAGGACAAACCGTCAAGCAACGAGATACAGCCTCACACCAACTACACACCAAACAAAGCCCGCACAGAAACTTTTTTTTTATCCATGAACTCTGACATCTTTCCCGTTAAAACATCTCAGTGCCTGCAGGAAGGTCGCGCAGCTGGGTAGCAGAAGTAGAGTGAGATGTCTAGAGCGTGGTCTCGCTCACCTCCGTATCTGTAAAATCAGAGGTGAAGCAGGTGCATGCATTACTACAGCACACACTGCAGCTTCCGCTACCTCTCCTGTCATTAGATAAATCTAATAACCTGACAGATGCAGAAACACACACAAAGTTACCAAGATTCTTAACGAGTCCGAAATTACCACTAATGCATGGCTGCTAGAGAGGAGTAAAGCAACACAGCACCCATCTGCACTAACAACTTAAGGAGACCCTTGCGCAGGCTTCCATCCTCGCATACACCACCAGGAACGGAGGCCACGAGCCACAAGCGGGCTCATCACACCAGGCTAGCCCTCCGCCTTATGCCCCAAGGACAACAATTAAAGCTCAGATTAACTCCTTGCCTGACCTCTTTTCTGTTCTACTCACACCATCGGGGCCAAGGTCTCAGTTAATTCAGCGAAAAGCAAATTCTGTTGTCACATCCATCCCCACCCCTTGAAAAAAGCACTTCAGGATCAAACACAGGAGCTGTGTCACCTGCTAAGAGATACACAGCTGGGGCTTTTTCCCCCAAAAAAGCAGCCCACTGATTCAGCTAAGCAGCAAACACCACAGATATTTGGCAGTTTGAAGCCCTAGACATGTTTTCGAGCCAAATGCTGACGCATTTCAGCAGGCTCTGGGTTTGCCCTGGCGACCGGCTATCCTGCACACGACCGCGCATGTTGAAGATGCTGCAAGACGGCTTTTCAACCCTGGCTCTCAGGTTTAGTGGAAGCATTTGCCACAGAAGCCAGCTGTGCCTCCACATTTCTCTTCCCTGTTAGTAATAACCCCTCAAAGATGAGAAATGTAAATAGAGGCAGTACCATCTACCTTTACCCTTTGTCGGCCGCCATCCTGGAGTCTCACACGGAATAGGTCAGCATTGCTCCTCCCTGCCGTCGCGCCAAGAAAAACGTCTCCAGCTTGGCAGGATGCCGCCAGCTCAAGAGAAACCTGCCAGCCTTGTGCGGTTGTGTCATTCCGGAGAAGTTTGAGAAGAAAAAAAATGACCGCCATTTTCCCCAAACGGGTGTAGCTATGAGCTTGCAAGAGTAACATGAGAAGACTTTGAAACACTCTGCTCTGGAGGAAGCTGTTCTCAACAAGCAAGAGCATGGAAATAATGCCGTTTTGTTACTGCAACAGACCTTTTGAGTACTATAAAATCCTACAATACAAACCTAGCCTGTATATTGCTGCTAGATGCTGTTTGTAAAGCTTTGCGTAGCACCCAGGGAATCGCGCAGAGCAAGGCAGAGCTCTACAATGCACAAATTCCTTCCCTTTTCACCCTTCCTTTGCCAGCTTATATTGAGCCTGCAGGTGAGACGATATTAAGGTTGCAAATACCAATAACGAAGCCCCGAGGAGAGCCAGCATTCTCAGTGGGGCATTTAATTATGGACCTCCCCAGTATGCGGTAATACAGGTGGCACAGGCACTCGAGGAGCTGCAGCAGAGATTATCTGAGTGGCTCCGTGGGGAGTCATCTCACCTCCAGGATTTCTCAGCTACCGAGGTCTCCGCAGAAACAGCAAGATTAATTAACAACCTGGACGCACCTACAGGTTAAACACTCACAAAATTAATGCGAATAGTTCAGTGCTGTGCGCCCAGACGAGCTGATTCAGCAGATTACATACGCAAAACTAACCCCAAACCAGGATTCACTTGCTCCTCCGCGCTGTATTTTTCACGCCTGTTTAAAAGGGAGGTTTAAAAGGGGCTCACAGCACTCAGAGACACAGCATGGCACTTAAATCAACACCCTGTGGAATTAAGACATTATTTTTCAGTCCTGAGCAAAGCCAGGGCAGGGTGAGCCTGAGCACAGCCATTTCTTGCTGTCAGGAAGAGAGGGTTGCCTGCCCCAAGCTCAAGCAAGATTAAAGGTCTTCACAAACCGAGCCAGTCCTTTGGGAACCCGTAACCTGCGTAAAACAGGGTATTAGAGGCAAAACACTGAACTAAAGTTCCCAATTCTGGGAGGTGCTCAAGACACACTTTCAGAAATCAGGGAAAAATTGCCTTTATGAGCCTGTGGCCTTCCCCCTGAGGTGAGAATGTTTTAAATCTTTTAGAGATGCGGTCACCAACTTAAGCTGCACACTGCCTACAGTGTGTTTTTTCCTACGCGCAACCAAGCGCAATTTCCTCTTCTGACTCAACTGTGCCAAAAGGAAGCTCGACACAAGCGTTTGTGAGTTTTATCAAGGACAGTAATTCAAAATCCCAAAGGTGGCGAGTTCCAGAGCGTCCCTTTGATCACTTCCTGCGCATCGTCCCACGTTCTGAGCTCTTAAAACTTTTGGTTTTTTAAGCCTAAGCCACAGTTTTTGTGCTGAACCGACATTACTGATGCACTGATGAGAGCTGCAACCTCTTCAAAATATTTTGCATGCCAGAAGCACTCAACAAGCCCGAAACCACACCAAGGACTGCATATAAATTTAATCATCCAAGCAAATTAAAACCCTAGGACTTCTTGCTTATGAAGGGCAGAAAAACAGAATCCAACCTCAGCCTCAAAGGGCTTTCAACATCTGGCCTTCTCCATAGTTTGACTCTCTAAAACATACTTTAAAAATCAAAGACAAGAACACCGACTAATGAAGAAAAAGTTGGCAAAGGTTGCATTTCTTTTTTGGCTGAAGCTGCGAGTGCTTTGCAACTCCCTGACATACCAAGGGAAGAGCTCTTACCTGTAGTTGTCCAGACAGAGTTCTAGATATCAGCCGAAAAGAAATTTCTCTGGACAACTACAGGTAAAATCTCTTCCCTTGGTAAGTCAGGTCCAACCAACGGACGCAGCTGGAAAGCTGGCACTTCCCTCACTACAAGCACTATCTGGAGGTATCAACCCTTTTCCCTTAATTTGAGTTAACCGGTTACAAAGAAGAGCACGCAGAGATTTTACAAGCTCGGTTACAGATGTGATGTGTAGGTTTTCCGGTCCAGATCTCACAAAGCACTCATAGCTTCAGCCAAAAAATAAAAACCTTTTTTTTTTTTCATGCAGAGATACACCACCTTTCCCCCTCAGGTCGTTCCACCTGAGCTCTGGAAACAGGGAAAGTTTCGCCATGGTTAGAATGCACAAATCTGTAGGGAAATGACGTTGAAGAACTAGACCAAGACCAGCAGGATGGCTCCTGGCCGGTTTCCTACAGAAGGTATGACCGTTCCCCACACACGCATTTCTGAATGTGGCCTCTAAACACTTTCACAAGATCAGAGGTTTTCTGGGAGCTCTTCTTGTTTGAAACCTACAAATACAGAAGCTTTGTAAGAGGGAGCTTGGGCAGAGGGGAGAATAACAGAGCTTCAGATTCCCACACCAGTGACATCCCTTTCGTTACAGCCCCCGGGGGGTGGGTTTAGGAAGCGAGAGTTCAGTCGCCCGCTCTGTTGGACTTGCTTCTGATCTCAAGCAAGTCGATCCTTCCCAGGTCACAGCTCCAGCTGTAATTCTCAATGCCACCAGCCGCAGTACCGCCCACGTTTTAACAACTTTACAGCTAGGAAAGCATTAGCGATCGAGCAGATGTCAACTGGAGAGATCGTTTAAAGCAGAGATGACCATGCAAAAAGCGGGATGACAGGTATGTGCAAACAAATGTTTCCACAGCATCAGGGCTTTTTATCCTCCTTCGGGAGGTACAAACCACTGCCTCAACCCTTCTAACGCTCATCCACACATTTCAGACCACCACCACCCAGCTGAAGCAGATCTGAAAGCAGCCTTGGCCGAATTTCACATTAATCTTCCATCTTCCCATCTTACAAGAACCAACTCTTCCACTTGCTACATCTTTAGACTCCTGACAATAACTCTGCATGTTCAGGTGGAAGGAAAGACTAAATCCTGCCTATAAAAACATGCATCACTATTATTCTGTAGATCAGGCCGTATAAATTTGGCTTTCTGAAACATAAGAACAAAATTTAAGCATGTTCTAAAGTCGATCCTGCTCTACAGCGCAGCTGTCTGATATTAATGATGATCCTTCAGAAAGAAAAGCTACAAATGCTGGTATTTCAGACTTGTCTCTCAACAGCTCGGTCTTTCTAACATACACACAGTTTTAAGGCCCCATGGCTCAGCCCTGACCTTAAATCCCCAAGCCCGCCAAGCTCTCTTCACAGGAAGAAAAAAAAAATCCAGTAGATGAATTCTTTATAGTCAGCACTAACCCCAGTAAGCGCCACAGGGGTACAAAAGACTCTATATTCTCAAATTTCTGTTCTGGTTTTGGTCTGGTGCTCTGCCAGTTCCCCCAGTCTTCCCCATGACAGGACCTGGACGACTCAAACTTACACGCTTCTCACACAAAGAAGCTCTTCAACAGGAGTCACAGGCCAGGGCAAGTAACTCCTCGCCTTTGGCAAACCACAGACCATTCTGCAAGATGAGAATACGCCTTCAGGGTAGACCAACGGCACTGCCAGGTGATTTGTATTTAGGTTTCCTGCCCCTGCTCACCACATCCAGCCTCTTCTCCTGGAGGAACAGGTCTTGGAGGAAGCAGCAACTTTGCCCAGCTTGGAAAGGTCTTTCCAAAGGCATTTAACACTATCTGTGCAAAGAATTCTCCAACCCTGTTGGGGATGGGGGCTCATTTCCCCACATATTCACTTTAAAGTCCAAACTAAAGTCTTTGACAGATGCCAATAGTCTCTACTGGAAGCCCAAACATGTTATTTCAGATCTGAACTTAAATGAGACAGTTCAGGAAAAATCTTCCCTAAGCTGTTGGCTGAAATACTGATGCTGAAGTAAGAAATCAGCACTAGAAAACTTCCAAGTATTGTCCTCCTCAACGTGTTTTCATTTGTTTTTTTTAGTATTACTAAGATGTCCCAACTTTCCCTTGATTCCCATGCTGTATTTGGGACCGCTGAACCTAGCCAAAGCAAATTTAATCCTTTCCCACCACCCTTTTATCAAATTTGCCCTGTTCTTCCTGCATCCGCATCCAAGTTTTCAGTGCAGTACCAAGGATCTTGGATCACTCACATAAGCGACTGCAGAAGTTGCTTTTGTTTTGTTGAGTTCACCAGGCGCAGTGAGGCCACCGTGGGGAAAGCAATTAGCCTAAATCCTTTGCCTTCACCCCAAACATACCGCTCCTGCCTGTGTTAAGGAGGAATATGAAATATTCCCCTTGAGAAAGGCTTGATTCTCTGTTATTGTACCGATCTAAACAGAAACTGAGGGTGTTAAATACCCCAAGAGGGAGCTATGAGGCCAAATCAATATAGATAAAGAATGGATACGCTCAGATGGAAGATAGGTGCAGGTATGTAAGAGTCCCATTGCAGAGGTAAGAACTCAAGACACATGGGCTGTATCCCATGAATTTTGTTCACTCACGAAACCAGTCCACTTATTAGTTTAAGATCTCAGCTCCCTATTGAAAAAATTAAGTTTTAACAGTGCTGTCTGTACACATCAGCACAAAAACACCTCCAGAAAGGATGGGACTGAACTTCTACAGGATGGTTCAAGACTTCGAGCTAGTAGCCAAGCTGAATTCCCTAGATGCAGCAGATGGAAGATACCATTTTTTTGCACATACCCTAACTGAAAGCAAAACAGGAAAGAGAAGGTGGCAGCTCAGTGTACCCCAAGAGAGACATACATACTCCTGCTGGCAGCTCAGTGCTTTGCTACCCAGCAAGGTTATTTTAACAGCGACTCGTAACTTGTTAGGTAAGACTTGTGGGAACATTCCGCCAGGAGAAGAAGAAAAGAAATGCACAGCTGAAGAATTTTAACCTCAATCAGTTAGTTTTAAAAAGCACTGCAGGCTAGCAAGCAGGTAAGCAGCATGCACTCTAGTAGTAACGGTGCTCTGGAGTGGATGGAGCTATGTTGGTGGTACACAGCGCTGCACACCTTGGTCTTCTCCTCTAACTTAAAAATAAGCCGCCACACAATCTATGAAGTGGTCACAGCAGAGTTCTGTGAGATGCACCACAGCTAAAAATGGTTGCAGGTAGCCAGCTGGTGAGAGAGCTTGGGTACTCACTCCGGCCAGCGATTTCTGGATATTCTCCCTGGCTCTGGCAATGTCGCGTAGGATCGTGCTGGCTCCGTTCTCCTGCAAACAGTGCAGAAAGAACCAAGATTTTTTTTAAAAAAAAAAATATAAAACATGGGAAATTGGTCAGGGAAGTTAAAAAAAAAAGAGGGGGGTAAGAATGGGGGAGGGTTCCTTCCAGTGATTCAGCAAGTACTGCAAAATTAGCTGCAAGGATTGGATCTAAATCAAGCAGCACCGACTGCAATCCCTGGTCACATCAGGCCAAGTGCCCAGAAGATCATCCAGTCAAGAGCTTTTCAAATTCTCCGTTATTACTCTGAACAGTTTGAACAGCTGCCAGGCAGGCAGAGGGCTGGAGTCATTTCAGTACTCCTTAGAGATCTATCGTTAGGCAGCTCTTTTTCGGAGTATTATCTGTCATTGTATTCAGGCAAGAAGTGACAGCCCTAACTGAAGTCTTCTATCCAGCAAGGCATTACCCAGAGTACGGCAGCACAAGATTTCCACCCACCCCCCCCATCTTCCTACTGCCGTGCCTTAGCCTGGATTTGGAAAATTCCCTTCTTAAGGTACATATTCAGTTTCCATGATCCACTCACTCCTTGCCTCTCTCAGACTGCAACCCCAACAAGCAAGATCTGAGACATAAAACCACCCACAGGCCAAAAATCCCGTGTCAAACAGACCACAGAAGAGCCACAGCCTAGACACAATCAGGTGGATACCACTTCCAGGTTGGAGGAAGGTTTTAAGGAACGTGGATCTTTTTCCTTAGCAGGGAAGTGGCTGATAAACTGCTGCAGAATCTTCACGAGAGCCTTCACACCACCACTTCTTCACTGGAAGCTCCTCAGGTGGCATGAAAATAGTCTAAATGTTCTTCTAAGAGCACCGCAGAGGTTTGCACTTTAACATCTACTTCAAGCGCTTACCTATAGCTTCTAATTTTTATGCAAGTGTCCTAGGTGCTGTGCCACCACTATGCTAGCATGGGCAGCAGGAATAGACAGAGTGTGCCTAGAAGCTATTACTTAAGCAAAAAGCTTCCCCTTAAACACTTGCAAGACAGCCATTTAAAACTCTAAGAGCTTTCTACATAACCAACCAAATGCAGAAGCAGTTAACAGCTCTTTATACAGCAGGAAGAGGTTACAATAGCTCTGTACCTTTAAACAGTAATAATTTCGGGCTAATATTTAAGTTTGAGCTACTTCAGCTCAGGTGTGGTTGCTTCCCCTCCAACTGCTCCCCCCAACTCACCAGTACTGCGTTGCAGTCTTCTGCAGGAGCACACTGAATATCGCAGGGGGTACAAAGAGAGGAAAAGGAACGTAATTTCTGGTCTCTTTGGAGCCATGATGCCTCTTTTCAAATATCAAGCATCTCACATATAGCCAGTATAGCCCTCACCAAGGGAAGCTTAGCTGCTCCAGAACAGCATCTTCCCTGGCTGAATGCGGACAGGTCAATTCTTCACTCAGCCCAGTCAACGGAACCGCAGCTCTCGGGGCTTGTGGCTCAAACTGTACCCCCATTAGATCACAAATGGCATTTGTGCCTCGCCATAGCAGCCTGAAATGATTAAAAGTAACTGCTGCAACCTAAAACTGGTTCACCTGTTGTTACAAGGGCATCTGATCTTCCAGTACACTGGTGGTGCTGGAAAAATGCTTCACAATCCACAGAAGGTGGTCTTTCAAGAGGGGTCATAACTGGGGGTAGGCTAAGAGAGCTCCAGCAAAGACCCTCACACTTGGAAAAAGCAGCACCCAGAACGGAAATAAGACAGAAGTGCACGTCCAGGTGGATCGTGTCCTTTCGTCCGCTCTGTACTAGCTCTTAAAGCTCCAGCACTCTGCTAAACCCCATCTGAGAACAAGCGTTACCTGCTGACGTGAAGAGCTGCCAACCGGCCCGTTCATCTGCTCGTAGTATCTTCTCTCAGCATCGTCATACTTGTACTTCTCAAACCAGATCTTCTCATGCATAAAGTAGTCGACTGCCATGTTTCTGCAGAAAGGGAACAAATAAAACACCAAAGTGAGTTCCTAGAAGGTTAGTGGCTCGCAATGAGCTTGACAGAAGAACGTTTTCTTCCCCCATAGAGCTGTGCCTGCAGCTCTCTGCTTGGCAGTGGAAAGCTTTAAGTAAAGAGGATCCTATTAAGAAAACAGGGCAGTCTAATCACCCCCCCGTCTGCCTGGCCTGAGCCGCATTTAGTGGCAGGGTACCAAGTGGGGATAGAAGAAATCATCTGATCTGTACCTTCTTCCACAAAAAAGCTTTCAGTGCAGGATTTTCTAGATAATGGGCATCTGCTGCTAAGATGTCTCATGTATGAGAATCAAAAAGGGGATAATGTTTTTAATTCTTAAGATGCCTGGCCACGGTGAAACCAACGCCTGAAGAATATGCAGCACATGCCACGCTACAGCATGCCAACAAGGAGACACTCTGTGACAGGTAACTCCCGACACTACAGCTGACAAATTTAAACGCATTTCAGTCTTCCACGACTCAACTGTGTTGTGAGCAACTTTCAGCTGTCTTAGGCTGATACACGTCTCTACCCGGTCACGCTACGCTTCACTAGGTGCACCACCAAATCCTCCTGCAAGGAACAGCCTGGCACAACATACCGCCTAACACCGACAGCGACCAGCCTCCAGGAATCCAGATACACGCACATTTTACAGTGGTACCACCGGTAACCGCACACATGCCCTTTTGGAAGCTGCTGCAATGGTTTAGAAATTAAAATCATCAGCAATGAAACACAAGAGTAAGATGTGACCTTATTTCAAGCCAGGGGACAGCTACAGAGCCAACATCAGCTTGAGGAGGTGGTGAGAGCAGGGACAGAGCATCACAGTGAAACCACACCATTATCAGGTTCCACCACCCAATGCAGAGAGAGCAACTAATAGCAACCTGCAAACCCTTTCCTTAGCTCAGAACCCCACAGCTCTCCAGTAAAACACTTCCACAGAAGCCAACAGACAAACCTCTTATAAAACAAGCACCCTTCTCATTATCTAACCATTCAGAAGAGACCAGAGGCCACCACACCATACAGGTCCTCTACTGGTTCCACTGAAGCCATTCCCAGCACTCAAACCTCCAAGACCCTGCTTGAGCTGCCAATCAATGTTATTAATAGAGAAACCCACTTACAGACAAACTTATGCCACATATTTTACAATGACACATGGACTTTCCGCTGGAAGGGTGAAAAGCACGACCGAATAATCTAGTTCTGTCCAACTAAAGAGAAAATTATCCCAACCACGACAGGGTGAAAGGCATGTGAGCTCTAAAACTTGTCTGTAACCCTCATTCAGGACTTAAAAAGGAAGTCTTTAAGTGTTTCCATCTGTAAACTGCAAGTTACAACTATGAAGGTCATCCACAATTTGAGAACGAGCTCTTCCTGCCCAGCTACATCCATGCACATTAAATGAGCTGTAACCCAATAGCCCTGTCCCAAAATTAACAGCGGCTTCCAGACTGAATAATCAAACAACCTTCTCCCTCAACAAAATAAATACAGCACAAGCTCCCACCAGACTTGATGCTCTAAATTGTATTTCACCATCATCCCCAAGCCTTCTTCAAGCCGGATACCGATAGCAATGCTCAAACCTCTCGCATGGAGCTGAATGACCAGCCTACGTGCTCTCTGCAGGAGAATGGGGGATAACCGCTAAGAACAGAAGTAACAATAACAGAAATACACAGAAAATAACCACCAATTTCATTTCTCAAAGTCAAAGATGAAACGCTGCATGTTCTGCTGTCTCAGGCCTGTTTAAAACTCACGATTACTCCCCCCAACTTCTCATTTTTACAGCTTTTTTTTACGTAATAGCAATACAGAAAGGGGCCCAGCCCTGGGTTTCCCCTATATAAAAAGGGGGTCAAACCTTAGCTTACCTCCCAGCCCTGACTTTAAATGTCTTGCACCACACAAATACTACCTTTAGCCACCAGCAATGATCAGAAGGGGGCTCCTTGAAGGAGTTTCCCCCCATTTACCCTGCCCACAAACATGCTCCCTGGTTCAGGAGCATCTCCCTACAGCAGCACGCACACTCGGTCCTGCAGACACAAAGGATGCCTGTCTTCTACACATGCAAATTCTTTCAGTTCAATCCTGCCCCGGCAGTTTTTCATGTGCAAGTGTTACCCCAGAATAAACTTCTCCTACTTCATTTCTGGAGCAGAGACGCGTGAAGCATAAGCAGCTGGTTGGGAGGGTTTTACTACTGCAGATTCCTGCATCCTCGTACTCTCTCCTGCTCTTGACATTTTCAGAGCCTCGGCTGCGTAGTATCGTGACTCGGCACTGTCGTATGTCAGCTTGTTAAGCCACACAGTTTCACTGTCCTCATGCAGAAAAAAGCAGGTAGGCGGAGGTTGCTCAGCATCACTGGGAAACGGAGAGTTGGTGGCGATCTCCACGTGTTTGATGCCCGTTTGCTTTCCAGTGTTGTGGTCCTTCCCATCCTCGTGGGGGTTCTTCAATGCTTCAGGGCAGCCGCGTTGCTGCTGTCTGCCTTTGCACGATGGATGACCATCAAACATGTTCTCATAGAAGCTCTTCTCAGCACCATCGTAGAGAGGTTTCTCTAACCACACCTCTGACATGAGTGCCTGCAAGGTTGAAATCTGCGGCTTACCATTTACTGTCTGGTGTACAGAGCCAGGCAAACCGGTAACGAAGGAAGAAGCAGAATCGGCAACGACGTCTGGAGCTAAGCTTGGGGTAGCAGGAGTAGGCAGGGCTGTAACATAACCCTCATCCGGCGTTCTCAGCCCAACGTTGCCCGCGTTTGACCCCACAGACGGGATGGCTAGGACATTTGGAGGAACAAAGAACTGAGATTTTTCAATAAACATCTCCTCGGCCTTATCGAAGTCAAACTTGTTGACCCAGACATCCTGAACAACATGGTGACAGGCCGACAGACTACCATGGGAGCAGGACAGGGCCACTGAAAGCATCCTTGGCTTAGGAACATCTTGGACAGCTTTTGACCTGGCCACTAAAGGGGACTGCTCAGCCGTTAGCGCAGTCTCAGGTGCCTCCTGGATCTGACAATCCACTAGTTTTTGCCTGTACATGTTCTCAGCGTGATCATAGAAAGGTTTCTCAAACCACACATGGTCAGCTAACAAACCAGTCAGAACAGAGTCTAACTTGGAGGCTGCATTTTTGGGTTTTGGAGAACGCTTCCGTTTCCTTTGTTTCTTCCCATTCCTTGCCCTTTTCAGGTCTCCCTTGAATTCACTTTCAACAGAGTCCTCATTGCAGACTCCGTTTACAGCCTCTACCTCCTGGCATTCTTCGGGGGCCGCGGCAGCTAGCATCGCTTCTCTTTCGTAATGCAGTCTCTCTGCTTCATCGTATTTGTGCTTGTCTACCCACACTTTTTCTACCGGGCAGGCAGGCTTCCTTGTCCTCATCTTCCAAAGAGTGGCAGCATTAAAAGATAAGCACAACAATGTAGTTGCAGCAAGACTAAATAAAGCAAGGGCATGCATCAGACTTTAGGCATTTTAAAGTAATACGAGTGTGTCAAAAAGCTACCATGCCATTATTATTCATGGTAAAGAACCTAAGCATTTAGTTCCTTTATTATAAATTTTAATTCAAAGGAATTAAACTGCCTAAACATGTTAAATTTCTGAAGTCAAAATAACCTTCCTCCTAAAATACTTCTCCTGTCCTGAGGAATAGTCCGCATATTCCTATTTAAAAATAAAGGCACCAGCTGAAAGCACTTAAAAATTCACTTCCAGAGACAACCGGCAGGGAAAAACAAAACAACAAGGTTTTGTTCAAATCCCGGGTAATGTAGAAGATATTTTTCCAAGTTAGTACATTAGCCCTTAATTACTTGTTAGTTATTTTGAGCTTTTGAGAAAACAAGCTAAAACCAGAAAGATGCCCCAATTCTTGAGTGCATCTAGAGGTCATTGCTTACACCTATTTGTGTTTTTCTACTAGAAAGCCAGCAGAGGGCGCTGAATGAAAAACTATGACTCCATTTCGGTTTAAAACCCCAGTTACCAGCAAATTAAAATTGACCAAGAGCTGGAGAGCTCATTATTAATTTAGGTCACCAAGAAAATCTTCTCTTGAAGTGAAAAATATTGCACCTACTTTGTGTTTTCCTGCCCTGGTCATACCTTACTAAGAAAAAAAAAAAATCAAGCAGTTTCAAGTATGTGTAGATTGGAAATGGTATAGGAAATACCTTTCCAAGTACAGAATTTACTGTTCTGTTTAAAAAAATCTAACGAGTAGGTAATTACCTCTCTGCCAAACACTTCATGGTCAGGTCCCTGGAGTTAAAAAAAGGGTCCGAAATTAAGTACCTGTAAAGCCAGCTCTCTCTCAGCTACCGACAGCCACAAGTTTTATAGCTACCAATTTATCTGCGACAGGTTGCCAAATAAAATTCACATACAGCTGAAATAACCTCCAGACCTCAGCCGACGGCTTGCAGTTCCAGCTGTTCTTGGAAGATTTTACAAGCCTCAAGTCCAGGACTCGACAGACCAGTAAAAACAAACTAGTATTACAAGTAAACCTTTGCCTTCTGAAAAACTTTTAATTTCATTTTTTAATAGCTTAAAATAGTAAAGCAATGCAATACTATATTTAAATTATAAAAGCACTACGAAAAGCAAAAGCAGATTTTCTTCTTTTCCTTACTGAAGTTGTGAAACTGTTCTTCCACCAGCTGTTGAAAACACTGGGACACGGCTAAAAATGTTTAATATCTAAATTGAAGCCCATTTTGAAGGCTTTATTTTACTTCACACTCTTCTCTTGCATTTTACACCAGTTATAGAGCGATAAAACACGTCTTTCTACAGATAACTAGAAACAAATCAGTGCTTTTAATAAACGTTAATCTCCATTTTACCATTCACACCAAAACCACCCCAGCTGGAAGCACACGCAGGGCAAGGTAGGAGCAACCAGTAACTCAGGTTCACTCATGTGGATAAGTTCTACTACAGCTTTCATGGTGTTATCATCAAGCAGTGACAAATGACATCATGTACGTCATGCAGACAGAAGACAGCGCCACTAAAAGAGCCTGCAGAAGTTAATTTGAGGTACAAGGATACGTTCTGCAAAAAAAAAATAAATCATTGCGGTGGCCCCATCCTCCTGATCATCTCGGCTGCTGGACAAAAAAATTTAGATATTTTATATTCTTACATGGCAAACAGGATTCCCCTTAAAAAAAAAATCTTTAACAGATTTAAACTAATTTCAATGGGATTCTTGGAGAGTAACATCAAGATGAGGCAACGTCTGCTAAAGCAATGCCTGCATTTCGGTTATTTGGCAGACTGGAAAGGATTAAATGATGCAAATTAAAAGTGCTGTTGTGCACAAAGGCACATTCTGCAGTAACGGCCAGCCAGATCTAGTGCGGTAACCTGGCAGCCCAAAATCCACAGGGAAAGCAAAATGCACAACTGAAACCGCATAGGTAGGACAATACATTTGAATTTTTAGGTTATTTAGGTCGATAAGGACTCCTAAACAGAACATCATAGTTCTGCGCTTGCCTGACATGCTCTGCTGGGCTCTACATTCACCTTCTTTTGAGTTATCCCAAGAAAAAAGCATAATTTATAAGTGAATAAAGCCTTCAAGGAGATGCTTTATTGAGAATACGTCATTAACCCAATGCAGGTGTTATATTCTGAGGTTATGACTTAAAGCTATTTCAGGAAGAATCTCCAGCGGGTGTAACAAGAAACCCAAAAAATGACTCAATGCAGCTCAAACTGTCACTCCTTTAAATATTTAATTTGCATTACAGCTATTAATATTTCATGTAGAAAGAGCATGACCATTTGACTAAAAAGCCCTAAAAATTGGGGTTGAATTATTTCTTTTTTTTTTAAATTATAGGTGATTTTGCTCAAGTCCTTAAGCAAACAGCTTAAACCCTGGCTATTAGGAGGTTCTCGCAAAGAACTGTCTTGAATCAAAGTGAGATTTAATAAATAAATTTAATAAATAAACCTGTAAAGGTACATTTATTTGTAGTGGAAATCAGAAAACTGTGTAATAATCTGTCTAGTAAGCAATCAGATCGTGCTTATATTCTCCCGATTTTCCACAAAGTGCAAAAACCACATGACAACTAGAGAGTACTTACTTTTTTAGCTCCTATGACAGCATTAAGAAAAAAGATAAAGTTAGAGAAATCTTCCAGTTCTAGAGATGAAGCAGCTAGTCAGCAAGGACCCAGAATGACAACAGCCAAATGTATTAGCATGCAGTTAACTCGCCCCATACATAATACATTTAATTAAATGCACAGCTGGTTAACACCCCAGAACTACATCATCTTCGTGAACCAGCATCACAGACAACCAGTTACTTTTAATTTTAAATAACAAGCAATAAAAAAACCCACACATATCCAAAAGGATCTACCCATCGTGACAGGGAACCAGCCAGAGAGGCTGCCAACCTGCCATACCAATAGTGCAAAAGCGAAGCTTGGGTCCCCCGGTTTCAGATAACTAAACACCAAGAGCAAATACTTGAAAGAATTTCTGAAAATGTAACAATTATAATGTCAAATAATGAATTCACATGACCGTAGTTATTTCTGCCAAAAGTTAGCGATCTGTATAACATTCTACGAACGAGATGGAAATAAAACACTAATATTCCGCCTACTAATTTTTCAGGAAAAGCATCAATAGGACACGTGAACGGCTGCAGTAGAATGTAAGATTTTAAGAATTTAAGAGCCATACCGATGAGTCTACACCTATGAAGCCTGACAAGACACAGCTTCTTATGTCACCAGTTCAACAGAAAAAGGGTATTTCTGCAAGGAAGCAACACAAACCTCCCAAGCCAAAGTGACCACAAATGTTCCCCATCAAATCTGGCTCACAGGAATTCAAGTGCTGTTTTTTTTATGAAGATTATTACCAGGGAAAATCTTCCTAAAGGGAATTTACCACAACAAATAGCAATATCATTTTCCAAAAATAAGTCCAAGATACTAGCAGCACCTATTTGTTTCCATGAGGGGTCAAACCTTAAGTTCAGTTATGATAACGACCAGATTTTCTAGTCAAGTTTATAAACATAAACAAAAATTGAAAAAAAAAGTAATTTTTATTCTGTGTCCGTAAGTTCTCCCAGAGGAACGTGGGAAAAGGCACATACAAGGATTTTAATTACACAAACCATCACTTAGGCTGGTGCAGACAGCCTGATGAGAGATGAGCTGCAGACCATTAACACCAGACCAGAGCATTACCAGTTCTCCCAGCATACAAATTCACTCCAGACAGGACACCAGCTCACAATCCTGCTTCAGCCAAGTCTGCTAAATCCCAGTACGACGAGCGAAGGGAGTATACCTGATCTGACAAAGTCTGGAGAGACAAACTTACCTCCTTCAGAGGTTTTTGGAAGGAATTTATACTGACTTGGACCTCTTAAGAGCCTGCACCACATTACGGCGCTCACGCCCTCGTCCGAGGCAGCTAAGATTTACCATCGCACCAAACCACAGCGGTTGTTTCAATGTCTTCCGCCTGGTATTCTCAACTACTCGCTTCACCTCCTCAAACATGAAGTTTTACAATTAAAAAAAACCCAAGCTACAGTTTTATGAACATTCTCCACTGGCGAAAATTAAGAGCACAGAAGCTAGAGCTGAACTATAAACCCATCAGTCTTCGCACACTCAGAACCAAGGTGGCAGCTCAGAAAGTCTCTCCTTCAAACCACTCCTGATACCACATTCATTCGCTGCCTGGTAACGTATTTCAGAAGTGAAGCAGTTTTTCATTTAACTAGCATTTTTTTATCACGAAGATGAATATAAAACTTTGAGACAGAGGCAGCAAACTTTATAAAATGTATTTAAGAAACACGAATCTGTGAGTTGAGTAGAAAAATGCAATTGCTCTTACTACACACACCAGAGACTGGCTCCTGTGTACCACGGACGATTTTGCTTTAGACAGTGCAGACAGTCTATCGGGTGTTTTACAAAGCATAAAGCCCCTGGAAAGGCAAATGCTATTATTAATCTTTACCGATGCCAAATAACCAAATACTCCCAAGTAGCAAAAAAATCACAGGTCCATGTTTAGGCCTCCCATGGACTGTTAAAGAGGGCTTACAAAAACCTGAAAGAATTTTTTATCGTAGCTACTGCTTCAGAGCTTTGGGCTTGGTGTTATCTTGTCATCACGTCCTAGGTATTTCAAGCCAGAACAAATCTGTGCTGTGCTTCCAGCGCTGCAGGGAAATGCATAAAGTTAAAAATAGGCAATGAAAAGGTCTCTATTGTTGTTCTGTAAATCCAAAATAAGCTTTGGACTTCAGCTATTTGGCTGCATTATCCCCTTAAGTCCCGCTACTTTTTCAAAAGTCAGTGAAACAAAAGCGTACAATACATTACCCTCAGGCTGTAGCCAAAAAAAGAAAGTTAAGTCAACTCCATTTATTTGTTTAATGAAAGCCACTCTTTCTCTTCTGTCCATGAGAAAGTTACATTTATCCTGAATTGAGCGGCCTATAAAATAAATGTGGCGTTTTTGGGGGAGTCAGGTTATAAATACATCTGTCACAGCCTCACAGAGACCTAAATTCCATCAGGGCCTGCACAATTTCTTGCACTGGAACTGAACTACGATTTTAATTTCAACTCTCTGCCAGGCCAACCCATCAGCTTCCAACAAGGCACAGCAACTCAGGCAGCACCACAATTTGAAAGCAGCTCTCCCAGAAATAATTTAACAGTTTGATGTGGTTTAAAATATTTGCAATAGCCTTGAAAAAAGGATGTTTAGATGAGCAAGAGCAGCAAATCTCATCCATCACGGATTTCTGGAGGGATGAGACAGCTGCTTACTGCAAGTCATAACCAAGAGGGCAAGATTACAGTCATGGTTCAACTCCTTTCTTCAGAGAAGACATCAAAAATGGGTATCAGGTGGCACCGGGGGACACAGGATGAGAGAAACAGAGCGCAGCTTGTCTGTGGTTCAACCCCAAAAACACCCCATGGACACAACCCCAAAGGCTAGGCAGGAAAGTCCTGATTTCTGCAAGTCCAAGCAGCAATTAACCCAACACTGGTCGCTCTTCCCCCAGCACTGACGGGTTCTCACTACAGGAGATTCTATCCCAGTCCTTCATCTTGCATATTTGCTTACATGCCTTGGCACAGCTGACTTTGACCAGGCCATGGTTATATATTTAGTGCTCCTGTCCTATCGCATGTCACACCAGCCTCCCCGCCAGAAGCTCCTGAACACTCATCCCAGCAGCAGCCAAAAAAAAAAAAAAATGCCAGAAAACCCAGAAAGGACCCATTTGATGTCAGAGACAGGGCAGAGAGAGGAGCAAGATGCTCCACGGGCACCAGCAGTTCCTTTCCACAGCCTCAGACCAGCACCTGGGCTATGTGACACTCGAGACATCTGCACTGCCCACGCCTTCCTAGTGACATGCTTCTCTTCCCAAAACTGCTACTCCTGCAGTCCTGCACAAAAGCAGGAGCCATTCCAGCAAGGCATTTAAGCACCAGTTAGACACAGCTGCCTTATACCTACAGCAAAGGAAAGGCATCAGCTCTGCCCCACCTCCTCTGTTTTAACTGATCAGCAACTCCGAGTTAAAAGAACTGAGACTGGTTTCACACCAGGGGGTCTGATGGTGTCTTGAAGCTGAAGGGAGCAAATCCACCCCCTCCTCAACACCGGCACTGTGGCAATACAGGCAGCTAAAGCAAAATAAAACATTAACACTCATGTAGTACTGCTCTTCCACTGGTTTAACTCTCTAAATTGGCTCTCCCCCAGCAGAGCTGGTGGCTCAAAGCAGGACACAGTCAGGACAGGAACCACCTTCGTCACCTTTGCTAAAACACAAAGCTCCACACTAACCTTTCGCCAGGGAAATGACAATGATGCCCAACCTCGATCACCTAAAAACTCGACTCTTCGCTCCAAGCAACAATGCTGCTGATTGCTAATGAAAAGATAATCAAGGACATGGGAAATCAGCAGTAGTGGAAGACAGGAAAGAAGTCACCTTCACATGAAAAAGCGAAGTAGTTGAAAACAGCTTAGGTGAAGAGAAAAAAAAGGCATACCTGCAAGGTCAGGGAGAAAGAGGACACACCTAGAAAAGGAGATGAAAGAATTACAGCTATACAGCCAGACAAAGTTGTTTTCTCCTCCATACGGAGCACAACAGGACTGTGAACATCAGATTACAGTCAATTCCAAAACATCAATGATGTAGATGTGAAAGAACAAACCCATATTGATTTCAGTGAACACCCGGAGGGGAGGAATGACAGACCATAGCAGCCTCAGCAACTTTAGCTACAGCTGTAATCCTTCACAAAACCCCCAGAGAGCACATTAGCAGCCTCCACACAACCACACCTCCCCGGCTCTGCCCATTCCCCAAATATAGTTTTGAAACTGATACCTCCCCAAGTGAGCTGTTGTGGAAACAAAAAGGAAAAGCAGAAAGAGCAAGACAGGCTGGCGGAGGCACTGCCAAGGTTACAGAGAGGTTGGGAACACCAGCACATGGAGAGACGAGATGAGCAGAGCCCCGGTGCACGTGCAGAGCAAGCGTAGGACAACAGGGGAGGCTGGGCTTTACAGGGCTCCCAGCTTCAAAGCAAGTTGGGGAAGGCAGCTAAGGGTGCTGGGCCGTGGGCAGGATCAGGCCGTCGCTTCAGTTACAGAGGGCTGCCAGCTGCTCTGTGCCAGGACAGGGCTCCAGTTTCCCTTTGCAGCAGGTGACTCGACAAGAAACCCTTGCCAAGATGAGGAATGGGGAGAAGAACAGATCCCCCCTGAGGTACCTGGAGCTACTGGGGATAGGTGGTCTTCTAAACTCCCCTCCCTACCAGGGCAGGAACCACATCAGATTTAAAGGGGTGACGCTCCATGTAGCAGGGGCAACCCCCAAATCAGCACCCCAATCAAGAGGGAACTTGCCCCCCACCCCCAAAAGGTGGACAAGTTTTGGGAGACCTCCAGCACCACCACGCCCAGCCCTTAGACCCATAACAGGGTGTAACCTAGAGCCTCCAAAGGGGAAGCGACCCCAGACAGATGGAAGAACCCCACAACTCTCCTTCTCTGGGCCTGGAAGGGGAAAAGAGATCTCCCAGATAACAAGGGGCCCCCTGCATCCTTCTTTCTTGGGGTATGAGGGAAGAGGAGACCCCACAGAGAATGGGGGGGCCTCCCACAACCACCTTCCCAGACCTATTAACAACAAAGGGAGTTATGAGACTGTGCGGGGGAGGAGGGGGATCACCCCACTATTCTCTTGGACTTTGAGTGAGGAAAAGTAACCCCAAAGACCAAGGACACCCTAAGGCCTCTCCCTCAGGCCTCTCCCTCAGCAGACCCCTCAGGAGCCGGGTGGGGAATGGAACTCCAAAAACAATAGTGATGGGGGGAAAACCAGCCCCATTCCGAGGGCGTGAAGAGGAAGGGATCACACAGACGATGGAGGAAACCCACAATCTCCCTTTCCTAAAACTATAACAGGGGAAGAGATTCCCCCATATAGCGAGGGTCCCCCACAAC
>VYZM01006231.1:10315-31294 GCA_013398915.1 Dromas ardeola
GGCTATGATCTTTGGCACTTCTCATATCCCAAGCCATTACAAACGCCCGTAAGCATATGGATAGGAGGGGCTAAGGGCTGAATGGAATTACCGTATCAGGGCCTTCATTTTTCTGCTCAGCCATTAACAAGAAAGAATAAAACATGAAGGTGAAAAATTATATTCCCATTCTTTCAGACATACAACCTTTTTGCATTACACCACCTCTGCTACAGTAGTGGTTTCAAGCATTTAACCATTTGGAATTATGGGAATATCTTTATTTCTAGCAAAATAAAAGGAACCAGCAGTACAATACAAAATTGATGGCTTTTTAAAAAGAATGTTTTAAATGGCTTCTGCAAGAAGGGCTAGGCATTTATTTTCATTTACAAATAGCAAGCACTTTGGATTCTAATTATTCACAATTATTATAAAGGCTTTCTAAAATAAGACATAATAGTTTAGACTAGCAGTTTAAAGAGCTGCTTGATACATCGAAATGAAAAGTGAGAGTATGAAAAATACATTTCATTACTTCCTGCTGCCTCAGTGTCTTGGGGCACTGTGCTTCCAGGGAGAAATATTGCAAATAAAGTAACCCGCAGAGCAATTTTATGGTGGACATTTTCCCTTGGTGAATATAGCAATTTGACAACAACTTCTTCCACATGTATGCATGCTGTACTGCACTAAATTTGAATGTTATTTAGTGAAGGAAATGAAGAATCACAAGAAAGGGCTGAGTCTCAGCAGATGTTAGAGAATGGGAGTGCAGAAGAGGAAGCAATTATTTACTTGTAATAAGTGGGGAGTGCAATCTGCAACGGACAGATTGGATTCCTGCGTTCGTGGGTGATCAAGAAGGTATTTCTGATATGACATTGCCACAATTACAGCTCTGTCTCATTTGAACCATAATAAAGTTGGGGACAGAATAGCACAAAATGTATAAAAAACTTGTGATCCCCTTGGGTCTCCAGCGTTCTCCTGAACATTGTGGGGAAATAGACCAAAATAAAAATTGCTGCTTTTGCATTGCCTGGGGACTGCAGTTGCATCTTCAGCTGCACAAAGTTACCTACGGGCTTTTAGGACTTACGTCCATACAGAACTGCTGTTTTTTCCTCTTAAAACAGCACTGCAACCCTTGCTGCCTATTCCAGAGGGTAATCATAGCAGCTCTTGGGAGATGGGAACTTTCTTGCCACATTGTCTTGAATTACAGCATGAGTGAATTACAGCATTTTCCTTGGCACATTTCAAGGTGACACCAGCAAGTCCCATAAGTAGGGGAAAATGTTTTTAATGCTGCCATAATGTTGTCGTCCTTGTAGCTCTTCTGCTCCACCATCTAACCCAGCTCCTAGTGACTCCAGGTCTTTGTGAGCTTCACGAAAGAGACCATAAGGAAATCAGCTCAACTTTTCTTTTCAACCTTATAAATTCAATGAAGAGCTATTTTTGTATTCTGTAAAGAGAATTCTTAACCTAAACCCTGGCAAAGAAATAGAAACGTTGTTCTGATATTACCATTTTCTCTCATCATATTGTTGGCTCTCTGCCAAATGCTTTCCCATATAGGCATGAAGAAAGGTTGGGTCTACAGCTTGCTCTCTAGGCATCTTTGGTACAGTTCATCTGTTGCTTAAAGACATCATGAGGAAAATGCTGTCTCATTAACTATTCATATATGAAACTATTATATCCAGCTGGCCCAGAATTGTCACCCTGCTGGAAAAGGGCATGCTTATATAATTAAGGCCCATTTCTGTGATCTCTCCTCCTCATTCTCAAAAGATCAATTGCAGACAAGGGACCAGATCCGAATGGAAACACTGGAAGGAAAATAATTGATAAAAATTGTGTTTCTGGCAAGCTGGAGTAAATGGAGGATGAAAAATTATTTCTGCTGTCGGAGGAGGTCACTTTGGGCTTACAGCTTGGAAAGAAAACTTACAAGAGAGCCTGGGAGAACGATCAAGGTGCCAGGCACCCCTGGAATTATGACAATACAGCATAATAAAAACATTAAACAGAATAGATGTAAGAACAACACCACTAATTTGAAAAGAAACTTGTAGAAATCAACTACACAGCAATGGAAGCAATATGAATAACACCTGTTTCCAAGCCTAATTGATTTTTAAAAGCTAAAACTTGGCACCAGATTTGAGCACAGGAGGCAGAAAGCAACCATTCTAAGAATATTTTACTGCATAATTTTCTGCCCCATAAATTCCTTAACATTTTGTATCTGAACCATGGAAGTAATACGTAGATAGTGTATTTTATCATCATCTTTGATAAAGAGAAACAAAGCATAGTTATTCACACCCGTGCTGTCATTTTTTCACTGTTGGTATTGAATACGGATGTCATAATTTAAATAACTCACCTTTTACTTTGAAGAATAATGTTTTGCTCAGGAAAACACTCTTTCTTAGACTTCCAGTTATTTCTTGATGACTTCCTGTTCTTCAGAAATAGGGTAAGTCCATTTACACATTCCATAACGTCACTGAAACTACCGTTTGAGAGCCTCTTAGAAATTTTATCAAAAACATTGTCAGAAATGGGTAAAGTGACTGATATAAGATAAAAATAGTAAATTTCTGTTCTAGCTTTCCATTTTGTTATTTGTAGATTTTTAAAAGCAATCTTAAGAAGTTCTTATAACTATTTATGTCTGTGAATGAGCAGAGGTACAATGAAGAAAGCTAACTTTGCATCATTTTTAACATATCTGGAACCAGAATACCATGAGGCTGTGCTTTTGATCTAATCTAATTGCAAACTTCCTTAGTTTATGGATTTTAACAGCTTTGGTATATATCTTAAAATGAAATGTGACATGGGTTGGTGGTTGTATCTCTTGTCTCATATATTTGCAAGATTAAATTACTGGCAGAAGATTTTTACAATGACTTCTCAGAAACTTTAGAAGCTCTTCTAGGAAATTGTCATTGCTATCTGCTCCGCTTAAGGCCCACAGTTACCTAGGATGGCTATTGAATGTGATTCTAATATGTGGATTGTAGGTAACTGCAAAACGTAAAATTTATTAGTCTGTGAAAATTAATGCTAAATGCTACATTTCTTTAGTTAATGTTTATTTTTTTTCCTGACTTTTTTTTGGTCATGCATTTATTAATTTTTAAAAGTACAATCCTGATTACCAATAACTTCAGACAAGCAGTGCAAGAATTGCATTAAGAAATTAGCATAATCTATGAGAAATCTTTGGGGAGTTTGAGTCATCTGTTGGAGATGAAAAGCAGGGGTACCTGAGAGAGGAATATGCAGTAAATATTTGCATGTAGTAGTCATACATGTGCATAGTTTTTACTGCTGCTGACTAAAGGGATCTGGATTGTTGTATTTTTAAGACCCGATTCTTGCTGCATTGGCAAATAAAGCTTTGTCTGGATTTGCTGAACATATTTCAAGATGTCCTTATTACCAAGTTAACTGTCAAAGCAAACAGTGCTGCAGTAATTCCCCATCATTTTTAGTTAATGAGTGAAATTTTCTATTCTTATTTATTATTTAGGAGTGCAGCAGATACTCTGGAAAAACCCTTTCTCATCTCCATGGGCAAATTTCATACAATGCTCCATGATTTTTTGGCAATTATTCTTTCTGTAATTATTTTTTGGGTGCTTGGTTATTTTTTATGAGAGGTGGTGAAAATCCCAGTGAATAACAACAGCTGTGAATTCACCCTTGTGATTTTGGCTGAGAAGAATTTCACTTCAAGCAGTATTAAAACTGCCTACATTTGTTTAAATTTTCATTTCTTTTTTTCCTGGAGTATTTTTCATAGAGAATTGGTATGAGTCTCCCCTGAAAGGATATGACGCTTAGATCTTAGACGCGTGCATAAAGACCTATCAGAAATGATAGATCTCCTATAATAGTAAGAGTTAATTAAATGATGGGGCACGTATTCTGGGTCACCTTACAGATTGAAATGTACTCCCAAGACACTTATCCTGTCTTACATTAAATAAAAGATACTCTTATAGTTCAAAGAGAACTGTCCAGAAAGGAATGTATATCATAGATTTTTATGGAAACCAAGCAAAACATTAAAACTTTTGTTAATTTAATCCCTACCCTTTTTTATTTATAGTAACTGTTTGGGTTGCTTCCTATTTTGTAACAGGACCTGAGTCTCCTGATCACCTGTATTATGTGAATGGCTTCCTTCTGCTATCTCCAAGATTTCTCACTAGGATCTGCTCCAGAGAAACAGTATGGATAAGCACAGCATAAAATTTTTCAGGGTCCTTCTGTCTGGGATAGCCTTCCAGCAGTAAATTCAACAAGCCCCCATATTAACACATCCCCACAGCCTCCCCTACTACTACACACTCACATGCGAAGCACATGCTTGCACGGTCAGGCTATAAAAGCACCATGGTTAGGGCTGTGACACAGCTTTTCCATCATCTGGTGAACTTTGAACTCCACTCAAAGAAAACGCAGCGTCCATGAGACAGAAAGGCCCCACAGAAGTCCTAGCCCAAGAATTATGAAATCTAGCTGGCTCCAGGCTGCTATTCCTGACAAGTGTGAGCACAGGCCAGCTGGCCTGATGACTGCTCTTCTCTCTCAAACGCATTATCAAAGGATAATCACGGCATATTGCAATTCACCTTGAAAATGCATTACAGTAACACAGAGCAGTGTTTATCAGTTTGTAGCCTCTACCAATCACGGATCACAGATATATGGCTGCTTAGACTATACTACCATTCATTGATTCTTACCAATATTAAATCAGATTAAAAAGTAGAAGGAAATACATAAAATATTTTTCTAAAGCTACATGATCATAGAATCATAGAATCATAGGGTTGGAATGGCCCTCTGTAGATCATCTAGTCCAACCCCCCTGCCAGAGCAGGGTCACCTTAGAGCAGGTTGCACAGGAACGCGTCCAGGCGGGTTTTGAATGTCTCCAGAGATGGAGACTCCAGCACCTCCCTGGGCAGCCTGTTCCAGTGCTCTGCCACCCTCAAAGTAAAGAAATTCCTCCTCGTATTTAGGTGGAACTTCCTGTACTCAAGTTTATGCCCATTACCTCTTGTCCTGTCACTGGGCACCACTGAAAAGAGCCTGGCCCCATCCTCCTGACACCCACCCTTATAGTATTTATAAGCATTAATAAGGTCACCCCTCAGCCATCTCTTTTCCAGACTAAACAGACCCAGTTCCCTCAGCCTTTCCTCATAAGAGAGGTGTTCCAGTCCCCTGATCATCTTGGTAGCCCTATGCTGCACCCTCTCCAGCAGTTCCCTGTCCTTCTTGAGCTGGGGAGCCCAGAACTGGACACAGTACTCAAGGTGTGGCCTCACCAAGGCAGAGTAGAGGGGGAGGATGACCTCCCTCGACCTGCTGGCCACACTCTTCTTGATGCACCCCAGGATGCCATTGGCCTGCTTGGCCACAAGGGCACATTGCTGGCTCATGGTCATCCTGTTGTCCACCAGAACTCCCAGGTCTCTTTCCACCGAGCTGCTCTCCAGCAGGTCAGCCCCCAACCTGTACTGGTGCAGGGGGTTATTCCTCCCCAGGTGCAGCACCCTACACTTGCCCTTATTGAATTTCATAAGGTTTCTCTCCGCCCAACTCTCCAGCCTGTCCAGGTCTCTCTGTATGGCAGCACAGCCTTCTGGTGTGTCAGCCCCCCCTCCCAGCTTTGTGTCATCAGCAAACTTGCTGAGGGTGCTCTCTATCCCCTCATCCAAGTCGTTGATGAATATATTGAAGAGGACTGGGCAAATGATGGGGCAAATATTTTGCATGGACACTATGCACTTATGCTAGGGAGAAATTATATGACTGAAATGGGAACACTATTCATTTACAGTTTGGCATTTAATTGAGTGAGGTGGTCTCTAAAAAATGCATTTTTTTCTTAAGAAAGTTGAGGTTCATTTGATGATTCCCAGTTTAAACGCCAGCACAGTTAAGTCCATAGCTGCTAAATGACCAAGCGGAACGCATCCAGCAAACACGCTTGTTCGTTGTGGGTGGACACAACACAGCTTAATGTACCACTGAACAGACATTCCCTCAGACACTGCTCCTGGGAGCCAGATGCACATTCAGACAGAGGCAGTAAACTCTCACCCCCAAAAACTGAGACATCTGGACTGAGTGTTTTGTTTTGGAAAAGAAAATGCATTGAAGATGACTGGCATCAGTTTAGAGAATGCAACTGAGTGAAGCACTGTCTGAGTTTTTTTGTTTTTGAGATGAAGTGATGTAGTACAAAAATGAACATGCAATTTCTCAGTCAGTACCAAATAAACAACCTTCAGATGCAGGGAAATGTTTCTGTAAGAAACTGAAATATATTCGTTTCCTATACATTTTGACGGAAGATTTGGATAACCAGAGCAGTTTGCTCAGAACACAAATGTCGTTGACGTATTATTCTCATGCTGAAGAGTAAACAAGAGATATATCATATCTTTAGATGATGAATGCCAGAAAGTGCTGAGAGAAAGTATCACGAGTAAATAATAACTTAACTAGTTAATATTAATGTAACAAGTAGAAAATTTTAATCTCTTTTCATATGTTCATTCCTCACCACAGTTATAAAGGATACCTATTTAATTTAACATACTGTTATTATAAAGAGATTATATGTAGCCCAAGTAAATAGAACTACATAGATTAAGAAACAGCTACTTTTCACAGTAACACTTTTTTTGAAAATTTACAATGTTAAAATATTCTTATTTTTCTATAAAAGGAAGCAGTTTCCATAAAACAGTTTTGCTAATGCTTTGCATGGAACAATTTTTAACACATGCCTCTGTGTGTGTGTTGTTCAATTTAAGATGTGAATAAGTATTTTTCATATGGGGCAACCTGAGTGTTTTTCTCTGCAGTAGCAGAGAAATGTTTGTGAAAAAATTGATTCAGAGACACACCCAGGCTCTTATACTAGTATAGTTCATTTATACAACAGCAGAGCTAACTAAAGAAGAAAAAGGATGAGGGAAATCTTTGTTGGAGTAAAATAGAAAAACAAACCAGCAGTCCTCCAGTTTGTTACACTGATGCAACTTTTCCAAAAATCTGTGGGGTTCTATCAGTTTAACAAAGAAAAAATGTCATTCATTATAAACAAAATCTGTTGAGATTTTTGGCAGAGCTCAGGGGGAGAAAATTCCCTGTGGATTTTTATTATTCTTAGCAATGAGTTGTAAGATACTACCCAGTGTTGTCCATAAAGAGTAAAAATTATCCATCAATTACTTTGTTTTTAATAAAGTCTCACACTTATATTAACAATATGAAAATCTCACAGAATAACAGAAATAAAGTAACATTACAGCTGCTGTCTATATCGGGTTTTCTAGAGGACAGGTTGTGCAATAAGCCTGCAATTGATCATGAACACAATATTTATCAAATGAAAAAATGCATTAGGAAATTAGGCACTTAAATATTTTGCTTGATATTAAAACAGAAATGAAAAATAAATAAACATTTTTCCAAGCCCAAGAAAAAATGTATCCAGAATATATAATTCTATTTTATTCTTATATGTATGTGTGTGTGTATATATATATAAAAACAGATTTATTTTTATTAGATAGCAAGACGTACCAGAAGAAAACATTTGGAATATTTACAGAACACAGAGAAAATGCCTAGAGGTTTGATGATTCCCATTTCTTGAACAGAGAAAGAGGAAAGGTGCAAAAATATTTTTGTCATACCTTTTCTAGAAACTGAAGAAAGTGAAATACTTGTACCATCTTGAATACTGAGACTGCTTACTCCTTCTTAGCAGAATGCAAACTACTGTCATGGGTGAGAAAGGTGGTGCACTTGAACATTTGGGTAACAGGTGGCATGGCAAAACCTCAGGCAGACAAATATCCAGAAGGCATCTAGCAAAAGAATTGGAGAGCATAGTGTGTCTTTTTAATTTGTAATACAACAGGTGCATTCAATTTGTAGACTGGGGAGATGCAGAAGCAACTGTGCCTTACCAAGGTTAAATGCTTTCATTCTCCTCTCCCTTACACACATTTTATATTTCCGTGATTCCTTTTATTTCTGTGTAGGTTTTCTATTTATGTTCATGTGAGAAAGGAAAATCAGACCTGTTTTTTCTCCATTGTTGTATGCAGAGAAACTCAGTTTATACTCTGTCTTAATGATACTGACTCTGTCACCAAGCTAAACAGAAAAAATGGGCTAAAACGATTACTTTGGGTTTCATTCTTAGAGAATTTCAGTGTGGAAGTGCTTCCTGGAGATGACTTATTAGACAGGTCTGAGACACGATACTTGTCTACGCAAGCCATCTCAGCATTTCACAAGCTTCCCAATGTCACCCATCTTCTCAAATACAAAATGCATGGAGCTAGTCATGAAAAGTACTGCAGTAAGATTTGAACCTGCTCCCATTAAGGGCACTGTTTTTCTACTGATTCCAAAGAAATAATTTCAAAAACAGGGTGACAAGTAAGTAGTACTGGTTTATTATACAATATTATGGTAGCTGGCAGCCTGAGTTGTGCTATGATCTAGTGGCACTTAGTAGCCTTTCCTACTCTGCAAGTATAGCTAATCCTGGAAACCATGTGAGATGTGACTACAAGGTCTCAACAGCCTGTGCACTTGGCATTGCTTCTGCCCTTCTTTTTCACACTCTATTTCTCATTAAGAAAACAAACAAACAAGCAAGCAAAAAAGAATTTTCAGTCCATAACATAATAAAAAATGCTTGTAAAAGCTCAAGCAGCAAGGCAAGATGATTATTTTGCCTTTTAGTTCCAGTGTCAGCTTGTTTTCAGCTGCTATCAAACACTTTGTCACACCAGATGCCCATTATATCTGTTACATGGCGAAACGTTTCAGTACATAAAAGACAACGTACATGATTTTCTCATACTTACCTTTGAAATCACCAAAGAACGTTCCACCATAGCTGTGTTTGCTTACAGCCACTGAAGTTCACTTTAAAGGTCCCCTTATTATCTTTTTTCTCATGCTCATGTGTGTACATTTCAAAGTTATGACATCTCTAAGATGTTACCCTAAGAGTGACAAATCTTTAAGCCATGTTCACTTTTGCTTGCTCTCCATTTTGCTAAATAAATTTACTCCAATGGCTAAAGAGTTGCAATGTCCTTAATGTTGTAGACTCAATGACACAAAGAAAAACAATACTCCTTTTATTCACTTTTTTGTGTATTTTTTTACCTCTTAGGATCCCTATCTCAAGGAGCTTGCTTAAATGTAAGTACTGAACGCAAGTGTGCAAGGCAAGTGTGCCTCAAGAGCAACACTATTTGATTTGCAGAGGGCTCTCTTGCTCTAGTTCACGGTTATTTTCTTCCAGATTCCACCCCCTAACCTCCAATTTTTTTGTCCCTGTTTCCTTATGGCTACATGAAACATAATACAATGGCTCATGGCTTTTGCAGTCCATTATTCAGAGGCTGGTTTTGGACCAAGCCACTAAACTAACTCCTAGTTTTACTGTGTGGCACTGTAAATACTGTTGAAAGTCGTTAACTTTTTATTTAGTCATGTGCAATATTTTGCCTGTACTGATTATCTATTCTGTCAGCTATAGGAACTTTTTATAAGCCTGTTTTAATAAAGTATATCGTTTATATTGGATTTGAAAGTATTGCTAGATATGCAACTATGTTTTTCAAGATACAGACTCAATATGGGTTTTTATTTACCAGTGCAAAGAAATGGCACCAAGCTGAGACAATTCCACACCTGGCTGGAGTTTACATGGCTGAATGAGCAGTATCATGCCCTCAGCTAGGCTGCTGTGGATGAAGGGGAAAAGAGAGGGTTTTGTGCCTTCTGTTCTGTCAGTGGAATTTAATGGAAAATGTATGCCTCAGCCAGGGGCCAAGCAAGCAGCCAAACATGATCTTGGCCACGGCCAAGATGACCCGTTCATTTGGCCGCAGAAGAAAGCTCTGCTGCATTGAGCTGCGCTTTGAAACAGCTGTACCATGGCACAGCTTTTGATGGCTTGCTAAACACAATAAGCAAAGGCCCTCTCACATTAGAAAACTGAGACAAACCAAACAAATGCAAATGCAATTAATACCCATTGCCATTCTTTGTCAGTTGTCACTTTGGCAGATCTCAGCAGTGTGGAAGGGAGCCATCACTTGAAATCCTCTACTACAGACTGGAAAAGATACTTTTTTTGTTTGTTTGTTTGTTTTCTTACTATGCAGTTTAAAGGACATCAGATAGACATAAACATATCCGTGAAGGATTTTTTTCTGGGTATAACATACGGATACAGAGGCATTCAACAGAGAAAATAAGCTGTTATCCAATGTTAATTTATTTATTCTTATGTATGGTTAGCACTGGACACTCATTCAATGGAGCAGCTGTTACTAGATATTGACAAACATGACTCACACGACTATTTTGGTCTGTTTTAACTTAACTGAATGCATATTTTGCAAGACAGAAAAGAGTGTTCTGATTATTTTAATTTAATTTATCTTGACCAATTATTTTTATCTGAATAGAAACTAAAAATCCTGAAATACAACCTTAAAAGAGTTCACCTGAGGCTTTTTTAGTAAAATGTATATTCTACTTCTGAAACATGAAGACAATGTAGAGGTTTTTCTCCAAGGTAAGATTAATACAGTGCAGAGGGTCAGAATAAGCTCTTAATTCCATTTAAACAGTAGAGAGACCTTTGGCTGACTCCTAGAGGTACCTAGAGGTAAATTTCATCCTAGGTGCAGACACCAGTTACTTCATTAAATAGGGTATTGGCCCATTCTCAGAAGCCCCAGAGGCATGCTTAAACACAGGTGAATTCAGAAGAGAATGATCATTATGAAAACGAACACTGCATTGTTTCTTTCAGGCCAACGGACAAGCCAAATAATTTCAGTAAACCTACTTCTACAGATTTTCCCTGGCAAATTCATACAATAAGAACATTGTGGGGTTTTTTTAGTGCTTTGACTTTGAAACAATGGAATTAATCTTAAAAAGAATTAAATAATTTTTTGTATTTCATTCATCAGTCATTAAAATCAGTAAGTTAATGTCCTGGTTTGATCCCAAACCATGACAGTTATGCTTTATATGTATGCATAGCGAAGTGTTAATTGATATGTGGTTAAAACAAGCCAACTCTGAATACTCTGACTTTCTCTTAGATTCAGACTGTACACTGCTCCAAATGATAAGGCTTACTCCAAGCATAATACATAAACTGGGTAGAAGCAGGGCTATTTTGTAAGCTAAGTTCAGGCTTTCTAAGGGGATTGCTTTCGTGGTGTTTCTTTTTCCCGTGTTGACATTATACGGGGCTATGAGCTCTTTTTATTTGGATGAAGTGTTTCTAAATTCTGCAATTTGAAATACCCACAGAAAGGCTAGCAGAACAACTTTAACCTTTAACAGTAAGAAGGCAGAAACGTGTCAAATAAATACTAACTGACATATACATAAGAGGATGACTGGGTCATAAAATGGACCTGACTATATTGTATCCTCTGGAAGAAAAATACAGCTTGACTATAACAGAGTATAATATAATTCAATTCCTATATATTATAGTGATCAACTAGTTGCAGCAATACTAATTGCATGCAGAAACGTCGCTAATAAATTGAAAGCAGTTTCATTAAAATGTAATGTGCATTTTATTTTTATTAGCAGACAAAAATTAAACACTAAAAAATGCAATTATTTTAATTTGAAGTAGAGAAGGCTTCATATTTCACCTTAAAAATAATCAGTCTTTCTTTTCATGCTTGCTGCTAAAATAAGAAACAAGTATGAAATAACTTAAATAGGCTTTCACTAAAGAAAATTAAAAGTGGCATATAAGAACTAATTACATTGTAGTTCTTATATTACTCTATACTTGCAAAATGGCTCATAGTAATTTTGAAAAGTAAAAATTGAATTTTTCCAAAATGCCTTCGTTCCTACAGAAAAAAAAAAAAAGAAGAAAAATTTTTGCTGTGTGTCTCTTATGCTCAATCCCAAATCCAATAATTTTCCAAGTGTTTTGCAATGTTTGGGCTTACTGGACTACAAATCACTATTAGTTACCGTAAATCTAAAGACAATTCTACACAACTTCAGAGCAAAAGGTTACACAGTGTTATTTATCTTTCTTTGTGCTGTCTTTTCTCCCAAGCGTACCTTTAATCTGTAGCATATATTGGGGTTCATAAAGAAGGATCAGTCTTTTCAGAGTGTTTTTTACGTGCCATATTCAGAGGGTATTCTTAACTACTTTCAAAGCTGTTTTGGGAACTGCAAATGGATGTTTCAAATGCCAGTAAATGATGCAATGCAATCACATTCAGGTTCCTGAGCTACAGGTAGAAATGAGTGCCCAAATCCTATCCCCACGCAGCATGTGCGGAGGTGGTGACAGCCAGTTGTGTGTGTACAGCAGGTTTATAGGACTTGCTGCTGTGACATCCTGCTTGTGCAGTTCACAGGTTGTGTACTGAGCCTTTTTCAGGCTTTCGTTTGGAACATGCGTACTGAAAACCCATTTGCTTTGGAGATGCAGTTGAGAGATCAGATTGATCCTCAGTTAACGTCTTCAGCTGACTTCCCCCTGAGACATGACACCAACAGCCCTGATGAGCTAATACTTCCTCTTAAATATTGTCTGGCAGAACCAGTCTGCAATAACCCAAACGTAAAGTCTGATTTAGTTGGCCAAAGCATACTTAATTCTTTGGCATGTTGATTCAGAGGAACAGAAATGGACATGCAAATACTCTTACCTGTTCTTGCCAGGTCTCTTAAGCTGCTAATCAGACCTCATTTGATACCTTTTCTTCTGCTTGGTCACCAGCCCTGGGCTACTGGGCAGCTGATTCCATATCATGAAGTATCTCCGCCCTGATTTACTTCTGTCCTACGGGACAGAAGCACAGCAGTGCCTTCGTGTGCAAACTCTCTCTGTGCAATCAGAAAAGCCACGGTCAGAAGTGTGGCTGCACTGTTTGGGTATTTGTTGAGATGAACTTTACTCAGACCAGCTCGTTTCCTTTCAACATCTTTTGAAGCAAGTAAGCTATCACAAACAAGCATATAGCAGTATGTAAAATGTCCTTAGCAAAGAATGCAAACATTTGCATTTTCCTATGAAGGAAACCTATTAAAATTTCCATGACATGCTCAGTAGTTTCTTTGACCTATATATATATAGGGCTATTGCAGGCTTTCAGGTCTTACAAGTCCCATGGTCTATTCACTGATGGGTATCTGATGCAGATATTGAAGGACATTCAAAGAACACACGTTAAGTCTACTGTGCTCAATAGTTGGATTTTAAACATAGTATCTGCATGTTAGTTTGATGTGAGCAAAGGGGTACAGTTCTTGTACCATACTGAGTACAGGTGAGGGCTATTCCGCAATTTGTCCTTGTCAGGGCAGCACAGTCTGCATAATCTGCACTAAACCACTAGCCGGATGCTAACTGTGGGCAACATAAGACAGAACAGAGGGAAGGCCAAGTCAAGTGTACAGATCTGCAAAGCTGACACACCAGTTGACCAACATAGTTAATGCTTTGGCCTTAAGCTATTTTTTAAAAATAATTTGTCATTTATCTTCTGAACACAGCAGAACCTAAACATTGGAAATTTGTGACTGTCCTAGGGTGATCTGGTAAACTACGGACACTTCAACTAGATCATGTTGCTCAGAGCCCTGTCCAACCTGACTTTGAATGTTTCCAGGGATGGGGCATCCACCACCTCTCTAGGCAACCTGGTCCAGTGTTTCACTACCCTCATCACAAAAAAATCTAATAAACCTAATCTAAATCTAAATCTATCCTCTTTTAGTTTAAAAGCATTACCCCTGGTCCTATCACAACAGACCCTATTAAGAAGTTTATCCCCATTTTTCTTATAATGCCCTTTAAGTACTGAAAGGCCAAAATAAGGTCTCCCCAGAGCCTTCACTTCTCCAGGCTGAATAATCCCAACTCTTTCAGCCTTTCCTTATAGGAGAAGTGTTTCATCCAGCCCCCTCTGACCATTTTTGCAGCCCTCCTCTGGACCCGCTCCAACAGTTGCATGTCTTTTTCCGTGCTGAGGCCCCCAGAGCTGGACACGGTACTCCAGGTGGGGTCTCACCAGAGCGGAGTAGAGGGGCAGAATCACCTCCCTTGACCTGTTGGCCACGCTTCTTCTGATGCCCAGTATACGGTTGGCCTTCTGGGCTGCAAGCACACATTGCCAGCTTTTCATCCACCAGTACCCCCAAGTCCTTCTCAGCAGGGCTGCTCTCAATCCCTTCGTCCCCCAGCCTGTATTGATACCAGGGGTTGCCTTTATAAAAACACCCCAACTTTTGGTCATTTAATTCCAAAAGTTTGTAGAGTCAGTTAGATCAGTCATGATAAGCCCTTTTTCATCTCTAAGAATTGACACACTAATATTTCTTGATGTGTACTCTCCAATTTTGACTTATTCTTGTAAATAGATACAATAAGAGGAATGTACAAAGTGGTCTACAGTTCCCTGATAACAAACTAATTCCTTTTGAGTTTTTTTTTAAAAAAAACTTTTCATCTCAAAATTCAGATTTTTTTAATATCTAAATCTTTCTTACAGATTCTTGTTATTTGCAACACGCTTCGTTTGAAAAGGATGGGGAAGAAGTTGTTTTATTCAAGTACTATATAAATTAAGTATTTTGAATTACATAATTATTTCATATTCTAGGAATAACTTATAATTAATTAAATGTCAGTATAATTTGAAGTGATTTCAGCTGAAGTATGTGACACTTATACTGTTCTACACAGTTCCATTTTTTAAGGTATAACGTTAAAACATACTTAGCAGCATTATTAAGTTGTAGTGATATTGCATTCATGAAGTCATTGAGGGTCACCGTATATTAGAAAAGGAGAATATTTCAAGATACTTTCTTACTTTTGCCAAATTCAAAGTTTCGTCTTCTTTTTAGAAACACAGAAAGTAGAGAGAAAAATTGTAAAATTGATGAGAATTATTCCACGCGTTCAAGAAGTTAATTAGTTTCTTTGAGTTTTTTTTCTTTTTTTTTTTTTTTTAGGAAAACCATGTGTATTTATTGCTATAAAATTAATAATAGAGTTTATGTATTTACCACAACAGTAAATACAAGATTTTAGTTTCATTTTGTGTCAACTTTCAATACAGCGTATTATACAGTAAAAATACTCCCTAGAATATTTTTCAGTAACCCCACAGTTTAGGAATCATCAGTTTACAAGAAGACTTACAGAAGCAGTAGGAACAAAATTCTCCTGCTCCAGAATCCAATATTTAATAGAACACAAAAGGACTAAATTTCTGTGGGTCCACGGAGGACAAAAGCTACCCCATGGTACTCTGCTGAGCTGTATATCAATGATTAAATAGTCATTCGAAGAAGGACAAATGAAACTTGGGAGTCAAGCAAGGTGCTCAGTGCTCAAAGTTCACATTATTACATACTTTGGCTTTTTAGGTGCCTGTCAGTCACAGTTCAGTTTCTCAAACTAAATTACGTTCCCTAGCTTCCTGTATAGCTCAAAATGAGGTCCCCGTGGAAGGGATCTATAACTGGACAGGAGCAATTAGGAAATTATAAACATAGTAGTTTACATAAAGCTTTACCCTGGGATGTGACAGAGGCATATCTGCTCATGTCTAACATCCCATATCCAAATGTTGGAGACCTAAGTTGTGTAAAAAAACCAAAACCCTAAGGCATTTTCAGTTGTGTCTTTCAAAACACAGCAAGAACATCTCATTTCATTAACAGCTGAGCCTGGGATTTAAATTCCATTGAGATGTATAAAAGTTGTACACAATTCTTGCTCCAGCTTGAGTCCATATCTCACAGGTGTATCCCGCACATCAACTCAAAGGTCCAGTTTTGGTGTTTTCAAGCAAAACATTTACCATAAATGATAATATAAACATAAGCAAAACTTTGCAGAACCTGAAAGGACTTAATCAGGAAACAGTCACTAAGTTGTTCAGCTCAGCCAAGGATGGAGATCTTCCTCAACTTTCCAAGGTGCAGAACTGTAGGGAGGAGAGAGCATTTCAATATGGAAATCATGAATCGTGTTAGACAGGGAAGTGTTGCATACATCCCTTAATAGCTTCATCCCCAAATCTTATTCTCTTTCTCATTAGGCCATTAAATTTCTAACTAATTAGAATTTTGATGAAGGATTCTGAGAAGGGATTTGGCTAGAGCTGGTTACTTCATAAAAAGTCAACGTAGAATCAGATAATTGATCTTAATGGCTATCTCTGCACTGATGGTTTAGTTTTGAAACCCGAATCCAAATCTCTTCTAACAATGCCCTTTATTGTGCAGCTTTTGTTTTGCTTTCTTATATGTAGCTGTTATAAATCTCTCATACTAAACACAACAGAATTGTGCATTGCAAAGAGATAAGAAGACAAAGAATCCATTGGAGACAATGTGAAAAGGAGTGAACTTAAAAAAAAAAAAAAAGGCAAGAGGTAAAAAACTATTTGTAGTTCCTCAAGTTCCTGTGACATCCTTCTATTGTAATCATACAATTCATATGGTGGTTGAATTGATTGATTTTAGTAACTGCTTTTGTCAAAGCTGTGGTGAAAGATTCAGTTCTTTCTGGGAAGCTCCTTTGTGCATACTAAAACTTTGTGATTGCAAAATGAGATTTTTACAGTTACTGTTATGGTTTTATGGTCACGTTTGCCTCATTTTAAGGTGTAGGTAAAACATCTCTACAGTCCTCCAGCTGCCTGCCCTTAAATTACAGAACCACAGTGATTAGAGACACTGTATTACTGCAACTCACTGGTTGTGCATAAAGACTGGGTGATGGCAATACTATTTCTAACAGCTGGTGCGTTTCTCTAATGTAAAGTACAAAATAAAGTAAGATTGCAAGTGCCAAATATGATCTATCCAGCTCAGTTAGCAAAAGCTGTGAAGTTGCTATATCACGGTTTCAGAAGCCAAATAAATACGGTTATGCAGAAGCAACTCTCTTTACAGTTTAACTGTTACCCAGCCTAGACTAAGACTAGCCTGGTTATTCCTGCATGTACTGTATGTACATCACTGTGTCAAAGTATACATGCAGTGTGTTTCTCTAAACCAGCCTGACTATAAAGTAAAACTACACGCATACAAGCTATGGGGACAACCTTGATCATTAGATAATGAAGCCATGATGTTACACTTTTGAAAGGTTTCAGAAGCCATTGAAAGAATTAGTGCATCCAGTTCTGGAGTGTCCAATTTCAGAAGGCTGTTGGTAACTTTAAAAGGATTCAGAAGAGTAAGTTGAGGTCTTCTGGGTGATATGTATAATAAGTACTAATTGAGTTTAATTTATTTAATTTAACATAAGACATTTAGGTGGTAACTTGATGACAGTGAACCAGAGTAACACAAGGGGAGATAGCTGATGGAAGTTCAGTGTACTTAAATAAAGACACAGAATAGTAATAAACATATAAAGCGGTCAAACAGAAGGAAGCTGAAGCTGGTAAATTTAGGTTAGAAATAAAATACAAACAGTTAAACAGTCAACAGCAAAGACAGTTAATCAATGGAACAACATACACTACTGCTACCCATCACTTAGATGTTAAATCAAGACTAGTTTTTTTTTCCTAGAAGACAAACATCCTTTACACTGATGCCATGGCCTTGATGTCCCATTCCTTGGAGCACAAAAAAGTTCAAGGCTGAACAGAGCCACTGTCTGGCTCAGGAAAGGGATGCGCAGCAGCTTGACAAGAATGTCCACTACTGCAGGCAGACCTAACGGGGAGACAGCAGTCTCCCTTTTCCCCACGACACACTACTTAGAATTATGTTAATGAAGATCTCGAGGAGAGAAAGCAGCTACCCAGGCCCCCTTCCTGAGCAGCAGAGCCATGTAATGCCTTTTGCTAAGGACAAAGTGTAATTTTTAAACAGCTGATTGTATATGCTTAATATAAATGTGTGAAGAAGAAAGTACCTTATTAGATGGGTCATACCAAGCAAGCCATCACATTTAGTGCTGCTTCCTCCTCCAGTTGTCATTTCAGCTAATCCTGATGTGTTGGGATGCAGCACAAAAGAGAGAAAGAGGGAGAGAGGGAGGGAGACAGGAAAGGAGGGAGGCAGAAAGAAAGAGACTTTTCTCTCCCTCTGTCTTTCACTCTCTTTTTCACATGCTCCAGCACAGAGCTAAATATCATTTGCAAAAGCAGATGGCCACTTTCATGAGACAACTGAATAAGGCATTGGAAAATCTACAAATATTAATAACTGCTTCTTTTCAAATAGCAAAAGAGCCTCACCATTCTCTTTGAAGTATAAATGGATGTACAAGCATTTTACATTTACTCCAAACTAAATATACACTTTATTCTTTCATTCCATCAAACTTGCAGACATCTATTGGGAATTAGTAATATATGCAAATAGTACTTTGTTCTAGAGAGTGTGAATGTTCCATTTAAAGGTGTCATCAGTACACATCTATCAAAAATCACGAAATTGCATAATAAATATATTGCATTATATTTCAGGGCTCTTTCTACTAATTTCTGCTGCAGCTCCCGAGTAGTATTGCATTTGTAGTCTTTACAGCTATGAGGACACCAGTTGTTTGGTTTTTTTTTTTTACAAGATTATTAACCATTTAATGAAGTGGGGCTTTAAAAAGAATATCCTGTATCACAAGTATTTTGACAGACCGCTGTGAAGGAAGTGTAAAATAATTTGTGATACCTGTATACAGTAGACTGACTACTGCCATGGGAACAGCCTCAGCTGTGCAGTCGGTTACATACAGCACAGATTACCTAGGATCTGTTTGGCATGAACACGGGCAGTGTTGTGACAAACAAGTGAACTGTAGGAATGCAGTTCATAATCCTTAGAGAAACTAGACCCTATGACAGCTGAGATACTTAAAAGACATATTAAAAAAAAAAAAAAACAAGAGCAAACCAAACCCCACAACAACCTTGCTTGCCTTCAGCATACTCTACACTTAAGATTCCTGTGTACTAATGAGCATTACTAATCAGGAAGTGTGTTTTCAATTAGGTACTTGTTCCAGGTGTACTAGCACCTCACAATCACTAAAGAAACTATTACTTTAATAAAAGGAACACACATAGCTCTGGCACAATCTCTGTAGAGATCATGGAGTTAATACTTCTAAGGGTCTAACTGGCACAATCTCTGTAGAGATCATGGAGTTAATACTTCTAAGGGTCTAACTGGCACAATCTCTGTAGAGATCATGGAGTTAATACTTCTAAGGGTCTAACCGCCCTTAAAACTCATGGGCCATCCTTTCAGATGAGGCAAAGTACCTAACACTACAGGAGAAGCAGAATTAAATCTGGATATAGGAAATAAGCACAACTTCTAAAATGGTACCCATGCTTTGTGGACATGGCTACGAGGATATCAGACAGGAATCCTAAGCTGCTTTTTGACACATACCTTAAGTCCTACAAGGATTCCTGAGCCTTTTCTCACATCACTGTTTGCTGCAACCACACACAAAACGGAGGAGGTCCACTGAGGCACTGGGATTCCTAATCCTGTTAAAAGCAGAGGGAAAACAGCATGTCAGAAACTTCATCTCCATCTAATCTCTTGTTTAGGAAGTCACCTTCTCCTTTCCAACAACGTGCAATATGAACAAAACAATTAAAACTTTGCCCCCTACCCGTGATGAAGGATAAGAATATCTTTTTTGGATTTCATTGCCAGTTGTGCAGCTGGTGAGGTTCAATTCATTCATCGTTGCCCCTTACTTTATTATCTTCAGTTTAGCGGCATACTTAATAATGCTCATGCACGTCTGTGTACAAAGTGACATGTAAGATATTGCACAAGCACCGGACTATCTATTGAAAGACAGCTGACCTGATGCAAAAGTAGGCTTGTCTGACTGTAATTTATGGAGATGTTAGTTATAATGGCTACATTGTCATTACTTGCAGTAGGTAAGATTTAAGATTATGCTCTGACCAGGGAGCAAGCAAGCAATATAACTCTCTCTAGGATTGAGAAAGTGAAACAGTCCTCATTCAGGTGCTTAGCTCCTATTAGGGAAACCTGGTCCAGAGAGCATAACTCTCTGTATACTTTGCTGAAGCATCTGTGACATTTATGCTGCCAGTGGCTAAAAGAAGAAAAATGATTCTCTAAAGACCCCTTTCCACTGATTATCAAGAACCCCCAAAGAGGTTTCTTAAAAGCTGGGTCAGTTCTCCAGAGGGGGTCATTCCATGGGGCTCTCTAATGCTTTGTTTTTATTATGCTGAATGGGCCCTGTCAATTATGTGCAGTAAAACGGTCATTCAATTAACATTCTGTGTCATCAAGTATTTAAAGATAACCAGCCTTTTTGTATCATGGCCTATTTTTCACACTGCACCTAAACTGCAACCTTGTGGTTTTAGTCTGATATGGTTTATTTGCAGCTTGAAATGAGATGCTTATTGGCAACTACACTTGATTTTTAAATTCCATTTTTAAGACAATTTAGGATTAAATTAATGAATAAGGGCTGAATTAAGAGCCAAGGACTCTAATTCTTCCTTTCACTATGAAGTTTTCTGTGACTTCTGACTCAGTAACAGTCACCTTCCAGCTGTCCTATTTATAAACAATCTCTCTATTGACAAAATAGTCTGTCACTAACTATTTAATGCATTGTGATGATGATGTATATGGTATTAAAAACATCACTGCTGTGTACCCCTCTGGGAAAGTGACTGTTGTGAACTATAGTACAGTCCTTGTTATACAGAGAGACTTCTCCCACGAAAATAGTGCTGTTGCTTGAATAACAAAAATCATACAGTCCTTGCAAACAAGGTGGACCTCCTATGGTCGTATCCTACTGAAGTAAGCATTTCCCCATTAGAAAAACTTCAGATTATTTTATTTTATTATTATATTATTATT
>VYZM01006231.1:31386-44550 GCA_013398915.1 Dromas ardeola
TTATATTATTATATTATGCACATCTTTCCATAAATTTTCAGTATATTGTGTAGTGTTTGTTCCCTTGCACAACAGGGAAAAAAAAAAAGTGTTTTCACAGCACAGAAGACTCCCTTCTTCAACTGCAATATTGAATAAAGGCAGTGTGGTTATAAAAAGGTGTATTTTTTCCTAATCTCTGACATTTTCAGATGTACCTCAACTCAATTAGCACACCTTACAATAAAATCTGCTTTCTGTGCAATATTACACTGTTGGATAATGTTAATTATTTATTTGCAAATATCACCATGATTTTCCCCTGTGGTACTACTGCTTCACTAGTTTGTCTTTCTGATGATCAGTTAGCTAATCTCAGCATTTAATTTTGCAAATATTCCTGTATTTCATCATCTTCTGAGGCCCAGGCCAAGGTTTTCACAGCAAGCTTCCTAATTGCTAAAATAGCTATATACTCTATTTTAAGCAGAGCTGCTTATCAGTATTCTGAATAGAATCTGAACCTCTCTGTACCCCTGGGGCATTGCCCTTGAGGTATCACCCTGCTTTGTCAGGGTCCTCTTGATAACTGATCTTTCCGTATTGCTGCTCAACAGTGTAGTGATTTTATGCCTGTGCTTTTCTACTGTCATGGAGGAAAGTATCACAATCTTGTTGGAAGTCAGGGTAGTTCACACTGCTGTGCCTCATTATTCTAATCCCCAGTGATTATTCTGTCAAAGGGAAATGTCCAATTCTCAGTCATGTTCTTGTTCTGATCAAATTATTGCTCTTTTTTTTTTTTAATTAAGAGTCATTCCCAGCAATTTATCTCTTTAAAAATAATAGATACTTATTAGTACAAAATATAATCCATGCCAATCCCAGAAATGTTTAAACATAATACTTAAGTTTTTCTGTTGACATACTGGAGGTGTGCTGTCACCTACTGAAATCAAATGTGTCCCCGTGGCAGAAGTCTTAATACTCGCAGGGCTGGAGATGATGAACAGTCACCTTGTCCAAGCCCATGTAGGCTATGCAATACTGACAGCTGCTGTGGAGATCCTCCTGTTGTACTCCAAGGGAGCTATTTTTGACTGCTGTGAATATTGTGTATGAATTGGAATGTCCTAAGATACATCAGAGCCTAAATTTATCCTTTGTTGGTTTTTTTTAAAATCTCAGACTAAATGTTGACATAGGTCTTACCCTCTGCCAGTGAGACAATTTAAGAATTCCATTACTGTAAAAATAAATTAAACTAATACAACTACAAATATCTTTGTTACTCTAGTGTTACACAATGGTCAGAGGTTAATAATGCTGGTTTTCTCTGCGAAATTGCTTTACTTGAACACAAGCTCTATGATATCAAATGGAGCCTGATAGTGAAGAAAATTATAAGACTATTATCAGAGATTGTAAAATAAACCTCGATGAAAAGGGAAATAAGTAGTAGCTTACACAAAAAAGTGGAGTGTTAGGGTATGTTGTGAAACCCAGTAAACTTGATAGATCACTTATGTACAACGAAAATATTTATATTTATATTAAAAAGGGATATCCACACTATCTAAAAAATACAATTCTTAATAACAGTAAAAACTCCAGACTCAACATATGCACAAAGAAAGAAAAAAAAATAAAAAAAAGAAGAGTGTTTAAAGTTGCTTCGTTAAGGCATAGCAGAGCAAGATTCTAGATTCTAAAATGCATCTAACCTGCTGCTGTTATTTGTATTTATAGCTCTGTCACAAGGCCTTTAGGAGAAACTTTTCCATATTTTTAATATACATTTTGAATATATAGTTCCCTTTTGTAGCTTAAATCCCTTGCTCATTGCTTACAGAAATGTTAGTAAAGCATGTCCTCTATGCAATAGTATGTACATAAACAGATACAGGGAATTTCAGTATTGATTCTTTTCTATACCACGCTGTTAGTTCACTGCCACAGAACCAAATCACTTTTTCCAGTTGCATTAGTTATACTCCCTGTCTTTCATTGCTTATGCCCTAACCAGGGCATTTACACCAGATTCTGCAGCTGTCAGCAAAACTTGTACCTGTAGAGCTATGGTCAGGTAGAGACTTCTGGGCACGTGGAGTAGCACAAGCCAGACCACGAAAACTTGAGGTCAGCATTCAGGATTACAGCGTATTTAACACCAAATATAACACAATTGTAAATCAACATCTTGGTGATGTTCATACCTATTGAACAACTGAGGGTGTGCAAAACGTTGCCATGAACCCCATGAAGAGTTGCACACTTGGAATTTGGAGTTAGCTTCAGAATTCATGCTCTGAATTGACCATACGTTCTTGAAACAGGCTGATGGAAAACACAATGGGAACATAATTCTCCCCTTTAGGAATTTAACTGGAACCCAAGAAACCTGAAAGTACATTTCTATTTCTACAATACGTGCTTCTTAGCAAATGCCTAGAGTGAACTCAGTGGGATGCGCTCCTTGCTGCAGCCTGCTGCATTAGCTCTGCTAAGTCTCAGCAACACACTCTGTTCCCTACAGAACCGAACTGGGAACTTTAGTCCTGGAATAATAATTCTGTCTGGTAGCTGGAAAAACTCACTAATCTGTTCTGAACGGCTGAGATAGAAATGCACATGCGCACATGCACATACATGCATACCCACAGGAGAGCCTTTGTAGCCTGTCTGCTGTTCAAGTTCCCAACATTTCTCCCCATTTGCTCCCAGTTTCCTTGGAAGGGGTCTAGCAGCTTCAGGGGTTAGGACTGCGGACTGGATATTTTGCAGGCAGGATCAGGAGGAGAAGTCTGTATGAGGAAAGTGGTTCCAGTTATTTCTTTGAAATTACACCAAATTTCATGAAGTTTTGAACTTTTGGGGAAAACTAACCACAGTTTGCAGATGAAGTAAATGATGTCTTCCAGCAGCTGGAATTTCTGAAGTGTCTGTCCCAAACACAAATATACATACACAGAAGCGAGCTAAATTAAGGCTGCATGGGCATTACAAAGCTTTTAAGTATTTGACACAGCTTTTAGTGTGGCAAGGGGAATGAGCAGCACTTGTCTCTATTCAGCAAAGCCTCAGCATGTCAGCTGGCCTAGTTACATTGTCTTCAGGGGAATTTGACTTACAGTGCTCCTTTTGTCTGTTCTCTTCATTAAAAACAACACAGAAAACTCTCAGGGCAAAACAGCCTGTGATGTAAATATGAAACATCAGCTTTGTGTGGCCCAAATGCTCCTGGGAGGTCTCTGAGACTCTCCGAGACTGTCATTTTAGGAGCCAAAATTCTGAACAGATGCCCTTCTCACACATTTGCATAGATTTCCTCATCATCACAGCACTATATTAAATAGCAGTAATAGAAGCACTTGGCACAATAGGAGCTGCAGATGTACAGTAAGTCTTCAATTCCTATATACCACACACCTGTACCACTTTTCTCTTTTGATCTATGCCCACCTCAACCTCCTACACTCTGCCTAAATGGATCGACTGGGACCTTCTATTGTTTCTTTATTGAATCCTAATGCCACGGCCTTTGCCTGGGAGGCAGCTTTGTTGTAAACACTAATGTCTTCCTCTGCTGTGAAACCAGTGTCAAACCTAGTGACCATTTTGCATAGTGTTCCCTATTTGAACACGGTAACCATGGCAAACTTTTTCTCCAGTCCTCTTATTTAATCTATTTTAAAATTAGTTGAGTTAGCACAGTTTGGTGTCGTTATGTTTTTATTTGGTGTGGTTTAGACGTGTCTGAACTGGGGTGGATTTATGCCAGAGCATCCCAAGTTATTGGTCCCTAGACTTGGGACCTGAGGGTAAAATGCCCTGGCAATGTCCATTTACAGGACTAGAGGCTTTCTGAGTTGTGGTTTCCTTAAGATTCACTTGTGCCAGATGCAAATTCTGTCATAAATTTCATATTTAGATTACCATATAGTGAATTTAAGCCTATTAATTTGAATATCAGATTTGTACCTAAAAAAGAAAAAAAAGCAGCTAAAATTTTGTTAATTTACCATTTTCGTTCTTCAGTTCTAACAAAATTGTGAAAACTGCTTTTTGGTATCAAGCAGGCAAAGGCTTGATAGGGTCAATATTTCTTTCATTTATGCGGATAATTTGTTTTTATTTTGATGGTAAAGATGATCCTGAATGATTGTTACAGCCCTATGTGCCTGGCCAGGCTGCTTGTTCTTTTACTGCTTAGTAGGTTCCTGCACGAATTCCTATTTCCCTCCAGCATCACAAGATGATCTGTAGAATTTCTGTGTGTCCTTAAATTAGAAACTGGAATTGCAGATGCCTGCAAATGGCTTTGTCATTCCCCTTGTTCATTTCAGAGGTGTATTGGCTAAATTGACAACTGAGACCTATCAAGTGCTCCCCTCTGTAGTCTTTTACATCAGACTTTTGAGCGTTTGCTCATTTTCATCCATAAAAGGTCAGGGGGTCTAAATGTGTCAAAGTTGTTTTCTCTTACTTGACAAATTCAGAGTTGAAAATTTTTGCTGAAGGCTACAGCTTTGTCATCTACATTGAAAGCCTTCAGCTCTGATTTGAAGTCAGTAAATCATGAAAAAATATCACGGAGGTAAATGACTAGCTAGGTCATGACTCGTTTTCAATGTGAAGCAATCAAGAAATAGGGCAATCAAGAAAGCAAACAGCCTGTATGAAGATATAATCTCAGTTGTTTGCTGAATAGATCTGAGGAGTTCGGCAACTTCACTGCTGAACTATTCCTAGAGATGCATGCCACACTTTTCATGCTGAAAGGCACTTTCTTACCTGGTAGTGCTTTCTGATGAAGACTGAAATACTCCTTATGGATATTGACAGGTATTTTACAAATGATAAAAATAATACCAGCAACTTTTTGTGTCCCTGAACATGCAGCAAAGGACTTCCAAGACATATCTCTGGGGAGACAGTGGCAGCTTGAGGATTCTTCAGCAACATCAGAGCTTTAGAAGAAAAGGCTGCTTTTGCCAAAAATGGGGATTTTGTAATTTCTGCATCTGTGCAGAATCATAAAAAAAAAATCAAGGACCGAGAAAACTCCTGGACAGCTATGGAAGACATCATGAGGTTGAATTGGCACCTCTTTGCTATCTTTTCTTTACACAGACGGCTGATCTTTCACTCCGTTTTGGAAAAATCTTCTGTGGAAATACATTCTTCATCTCGCAAGGCATGAATGAATTCATAAGCAAAGAAGAAAAGTTACACCAGTGTCAAGTTTTTAGAAGTAACTATAAGGAAAGAACTGAAGTGATTGAAATAAAGGACTCTCATTCATTGAAAAGCTGTGAAAGGCCAACAGATGCACAAAACCACTTACAATAGTGTTATGTGATTCTTGCATCGATTACAGGCAAAAAAATAGACAGAGAAGGGAATAGATTTTCAAGTGGGCTCAATGTTTGTATCTAATTAGCCTTTGTTAAGGATCTTTGCTGCTTCAACGGGTTAATTTGTAGAAATGATGCCACCATCTACATAGCAAGCTAAAGCAGCTTGCTATGTGTTAAGACCAGTCTTATTGAAATAAAGGAATAATTTACTGCAGATAAGCATTTTCTCTATTTAAGTCTTAATTTACATCATGGAAAACCTCAAGTCATTGTTAACCATGATGATCCACAGTTATGCTTTAAAGATTGCACTAAGCTGAAGAGAAAGTATTTTGCAAGGAAGCATACAGACTTCACACAAGGGAAAAAAACACCACTGTAATAGCTCTGAATGTATAACAATTAAGCCCACCAAAAAAATTCTGTGATTGCTGCTAAAGGGAAAATGTCAAAAGAACTATAAATAATGAAAAAAACCCACAGGTTTCTTCATTTAGAATTGGAACTGGAGAACTGCAGACAGCAATTCAGAGTTAATGCACTCCTTGCTTAAAAGGGGTGTGAGGGGATGGGCAGGAAAGCAGTGCCCATTTCAACCACAAAACTGAACTACTTTTTCTTTAAGAATGTCTGCAAAGACATCTGACATGGAGGAGCAAGAGTTCAAGATCTACAAACATTCAACTGAAGAACAGGAAAATGGTGCCCATGTGTCAGTCACATGGCATGCAGAATCAGAGCACATCAGAATGTACTGCTGTGAAAACGTATCATGCATATGATGAAAAACTGCATTTGAATGCATTTCTGACTGAGAAACTATTTGTACATCACATTATCTGGTGCCAACTGCTTAAGGCAAGTCAGACTTCATATTTGTATTTCAAACTAGACCCACTACTTGACATTTTTGTATTTCAGCTGTTTAGTACTTGGAACGCATTATAGAACACCAAGATAAAAAGCTTAGGGTTTGTTGTCAAAATTAATTGCTTCTATGTATCTGCTTCTGCTTGACTCATGAATGGATTAAAAAGGCTTTCGCTATCCAGCTTACTTAATAGAAAATATTTAAAATTACCAATCCAATAACTTGTGGTTACATTTTTATTTTGAAAACAATCTGAAGCTCACATATTTTTTTGTCCTCGGTGATCTTGCTGCTTTAGTGGCCAAGAGAATAGTTTAATGTATGAAGGGAAGTGGGAGTCTCACATAGTAGTTTCAAAACTATGCTTCTAATCCACCTGACATTTTAAAAAGTGGGACCGTTAGCATCCGGAGTCCTAATGCAATAGTGCCATGTATGGTGAAAACTAGTTCTCAGTTTATCAAAAAGAGTATTCTGTAATACTAAAAATGTTTACGGTATTTCACCCATGCATTTAAATGGTTTTTGATGTGTGTTTAGTTTTGGGGTTTTATTTGTTTGGTTTGGTTTTGTTGTTTTTTGTTTTTTTTTTGTTTTTTTTTTAAGAAAGCCTCACAGATTTAAATAGCTGCTAGCCTGATCTAGGTAACTCTACCTAAGTTATAGAACATAATTTTTCCTTGTCAGTCAACAAGGTATTTTGAAAACTTCTACACCATTTTAGCATTCAAAACAAAGCAAACAACTCTTTCAGTACTGGTATTATGTAAAAGGTCATACAACATAGCGTTGTTTTGAGGAGATAGCTACATAGACAGTAGAGTGCCAAATACTTTTAAATTTCTACCAATGACCTTGACTCTGCACATATTTATACAAATACCCACATACATGAGGTCAACATAAGCATAAAGCATTTGAAGGATGCAAACCCAGCATTTGCAAATTATTACTTACAGCTTATTTTGCAGAGCTTTTAAAATGGAAGATACGAGAGACAACGTTTTTTTCTCGGTTTTGTGTTAAAAGATTAATGATTTGCTTTGAAGTACAAAGTCTCAAGACAGAGCTTTTTAAAATTTTTCTCGAAATATTTGCTTCAGACATTTGTCGAATAAATGTAAGAAGATTATAGCAGTTTAGAGCTGTCTGAACTTGTGTTGTCTAGACAACAAGCTTAAATTCAGAGACAAATACTGGGAAATTATTAAACTCCAAATCTGCAAAGACTTATGCACATGCCTAATACCACTAATGGATCAGTCCACCGGTCTATTTGCATATACAAAGTTAAATACATGATTGTTTAAAAAAAATGGCTGTAGGTCTGCAATATTAGGTAGCTGTTTTGATTCATAGTTTCAATACATAATGTAATACTTCAATATGAATCATTTACTACTGAAAAACTAGCCAGCTCCAGTGCCAAAAAGTGAGCTATCCTCAGTTCATTTTATCGGTTAAATAATAATTATTCTTTCGAACCAATTAAAAATGTGACAATTAAGTCTCCAACAAAATTTGTGAACTCCAAATTTCTTAGCTCTGTAAAGAATATGGAGAGACACATCAACCTTTTAATATGTGCTTTTGGGAAAGGTATTGAAAAACACTGAAGGTATTAAAAGGTTTGATGTCCTATGATGTCCTCACAGAGCATTTCCATTGGCCTTTAATACTACTTTCCAAAATGCTAACCATGTCAAGATGCCAGGCCAGGACTAGGAGATGATCCCAATTTCACAATGTACTGTGCCGCTAAAGTGTGTGGTAATATAATTAATCCATTATGAAAGAAATCGTATGGTTGTTGTACAAAATGATAAACACTAGTAAATGTTCTGCCAACTATATTCCTCTAGATAGCTCTCTGTGGCAAATCATTTCAAACATTAATTCAAAAACCTCCTAAACGCTGACTAGAAACGTAGCCCTTAAACATCTTTGATTTTCAGTTTACCTTTTTGTATCCTTCCTTATTTTTGTGTCCTCTCAGACAATTTCCATCTTCCTACCTTCTATTCCTCTCTAAGCTTCCCCATCATCCATTAGTTTTATCTGCTTTTCCCACTCAGTGTTTTCTTTCCTTGCATTCTTTGTTTGATATTATACCGTTATAGCTTTTTTGGAAAGTAGCAATGTACATTATTTACTTCTAAAAAAGCTCCCATCTTTCTCCAGAACCTAGAAAACACCAGCTCTGTGCTCCTATAACAAAAAGCAGCATAAAACAAGATCTTCTCCAACAGCTCTGCCCTCCACAGCTAACCAGTCACCCCCCTCTTTGGGACCAGTTTGTATTCATCTGCCTTTGTGATTTAACTTGAAGACGATAAAACCCTGAGGCCTGTCTGTACTTACACCATTTCGGTGCCATGTTATCCCAAAACAACCTCCTGAGCTAAAAAAATTAAGGATTTTCCCCAAAAAGGGCTTTTGCTTCCTCCTTGAAACTGCATGCCATCATGTGGGAATGATGCACCCTCTGCTCCTGGTTAAGTGCAAGTGATGCATTTCTGTTTGGGTGCTTAGTTCAGTCAGCAGGTCAACTTTACATCAACAGGCAGGATCCATGACACAACTAGCGAGAGAAGTGATTTTTGTGTTGTCTTCAGTACCCATGCCCAGGCGTGTCCTTGCGACCCAAAGCCATCCAGTACACATGCTTGTGATCAAATTGCAGAAGCCTGCAGGTCTGTTGGAAGTTCAGTTCCTGCATCCTTAGCACACAGGAACAGAAGGGTGCTCTTGCCCTGGGTATTGTAAACTCATCTGCACCTCACATAGGCCCTCTTAGTTTCCACATAAGCTCCTGCCCCACAAACCCTGCCCCTGTGACTTACCTTTTAGACTCCATTTGAAGGTTTTTACTGCAGCCCTTTGGTGACAACTCCAACACTGCTGACAGATGCATCACCTGTTGAGTCAGGTAAGGTAAGAAAAGCGTCCCTATGCTACCATCCACAATCAAGAAGCAAGGAGTCAAGCAAAGCTACAGTTCTCTCAAATGGCATTGTCTGTCCTGTTCACAGTATGATCTCCCTCCCTTGAATGGAGAAAGAAACCTATGGTCTCCTGGAAGCTCCACATTATTATTCAACCTTTCAGATAATAGTGCTTGCAAACTACCAGTGCCTTGAATGTTCCAACAGGATTTAATTGCACGGACCAGCTTATAACATCCTTTGTAATTCTCCCCTTTAACCTCTTCTCCCTTCTCCTAGGTGTTTAGCTGCCCGTGTTTATGGTTTGCTTTGATATGGCACAGCTGTGTAAGCTTAGATCTGAGTGCCATCAAAACAGTGAAGTTGTGAAAAACAGCTAAATTGTGAAAAACAGCTGTGGGAAGCCTCATCTGGGCCCTCCACCCATGCAGCCTCCCACGCACGAGCTGAGGAGCTGTAATTCCACGCAGAGGCGTGCCATAGCCTGAGCTATGAGATGGGTGTGCTGTGCCTGGCGTTGCATTTTTCCTTGCTTTCCTGACTTGACTTCCTGGCCTTCCTGGACTTGTCAGGTCATCATTTGGCTGTTAGCTGAACCTAGCTACTGCACCCTTTCTCTGCTTTTTTTTTTTTTGTATAACTGCACCCTGAGGGTGAGGGCACTCCACTGCCAGCCTGGCTGTCACCCTTGCTCCTGGCTTGCCCTCCCTTACGGAGCACCCAGCTCTGTTTCCTGATGAGACACTTCAGGGTAAGAAACCCATCTCTGGTGCCATGAGTAGGCATCATTTTGCCTGTACATGTAGCGGCATCCTACATCCTTCAATCTGTTCTGGTACCCACATGCTCCATCCACCATTTGAAGCTTGAGCGTTGAAGTACGAGGTATGAGAGAGATGTACAAAGCCACCTATCATCCCTCCTGCTGTAACTGGAAGGCAGTTCGAGACCCCACACGTGTTCAGGTGTCAGATTCTCGTATCTATCCAATATCCACCATATGGGCCCCTGGTTGTATGTAGCAATGTTTTTTTCTCTCATGGTGCAGGCTCAGACCACAGACTTGTGGTCCAGTTGCAGGTCCTTCATGGTGTTAGCTGGACAGCCGCATGGTCACTTCAGTCACACTATGAACTCACTTCGAGTACAGAAATTTATTGCTGTGCCCGGCCACAGGATGGCATTTTGTGCTCCTGAACGACAAGGCCAACTTCCCAGCCGTATCCTCAGAATCGTGATCTATTGAAATCCCCGGAAACTCAGGAGCTGCTGACTCTCTCTGAGGTCAGCAAGGACAGTTTCATGAGGACCAGATGTTGTAGGACACTATTACGCCCAATAATTATTTTTGCTCTGACCAGTACTAGTAGAGGAAGTAGGCCCAGGCCCCAAAAGGGCAAAGGCAGTCCGACTCTGAGATCATTTGTTTTAGGGATGTGACATAAGAGATTCAGCAATAATGGTGCTATGTGAAATTTTTCAGTCCTTACTCTTAAGGAACTTACTGTATCGAATTTTCCTTTGATTTTTAACCTTTTTGACATTGGAATTTGCAAATATATGGAAACAATTCTCTTTTAAAAAGTCCTAAGGAATATTTTTCCCCTTTCAGTTGTGTAAATTATTTTTAGTATATTCTGATAAATCTTCAGCATTTTAAACTGAACTGGAGGTGAACTAAAAAAAAAACACTATTATTTTCTTAGCTACTACCATTAGCATACTAGCTATTACATCTCACGACTTCCCATGGATATATAAAATATAGTTTCTGATACAGTTGAAACCTTTGATCCCTTGACAGAGAATAGAACTATTATTTACATAAATATAACAGTTTAAAAAGCAGAAGAAAATTGATTTATCTGCAGCGTACGAGGCACATTAGAATTATGAAGGAGTTTTCAAAAGAAAAAAAAGAATACAAATTCAGTGAAAGAAAAACCTCCTCACACCCTATTTACAACAATGCACTAGCAGGTGTATCTATAGATATACATGTACATTTCAGAATTGCCTTACTGTGTTCATATAGGAAAGGCAAAACCTGCTGCTGGAAATAATGAACTCTTAAGAAAAGTACTTTCACACTGCGCGGTTTCTGCCATTCAGCTTAAATGAATAAATCTGAAGCAAACTATTAACTTGGCATTCTTTCTTTTTTTTTTTCCACCTTTATGTTTGAGAGTATCATAATGAACTGAATGAAGAAATAAGCTCCATTTTAAGCTAGCGATTATGAGAGCTCGCCACTGGATTTGACACCACATGAGTTGTGATGACCTACATCCTAGGGCTATATATACTTGCCAGTGGGGCATGGCAACCTTTAAAAGGGCTGTAAGGAAAGCAAGCCACAGTGCTGAGAAAATAAGTTACCAGTTGTGAACTGAGACATACCCACAAGGACCAACAACACAGGGATTACTAAACTGTGGGCCTGTGTCTGAAAATTCAAACGGTGAAAATACAGCTGCCACGTATAAAGTATAGGAACATTTCACTCGGTCTTGATCTTCTATTGCAAAGCATATCTCCTTATGTCAAGTATGGGCTTTTATAGCTTGTCTGATTAGAGATGTATTTAATTACTTTCTGAAATGATGCCAAAGAGAAATATAAAATTACAGAGAAACTCTTGAAGAGGTGCAGAACTTCAGAAACTAACCATTTAATAAAGCAAATAGGTTATTCATAAATGTGCCATTTGTAACTTCAAATACATTTTAAAGCTTGTTTCTTCTTTGGGGTAATAGCTCTATTTCTTTTTTCTGGCAACAGGCTGATTATATCTGTTCTCAGGTATAAAAAACCCGCTTTCAGCTGAAAGCATCAAGCATAAACTAATTAGCTTTATTTTGTTTTGTTGTTGATTAAAAATATAAAATCTATTGGCTTGAGATAGTACTAACTAGTGTAATGAGACTTATTTATATTTCTTGAGTGATTAATACTTCACATGTAGCTATAGGATTACTTTGAGTGATATTCTAGTGTAGCAATGCATCTGGAGTTGAAATGGTTGTGCAATTATATAGACAGTATTAATTTACTATGTTGTTTACGGTGGGATCCAACGCTACATTTCAGCTAGGGACATCTTGCAGTCACTGTCATACTCTATGGGTGAAAATTATTTACTTGATTGGAAAGATAAATACTAATTGTATATTACATATATTTCCCTCATTTAAATTCTGAAGTGGTCTGTCTTCTATGACACACTGTAAAAATTCTGTCTTTTTTCCTCCCACTCCCCAGACTTCAAGAGTTAATTGTCTATGTCAAGGGAGAAATAACACAGCTCCTCTTTTTCTTTTTAAAAGTGATATTTTAAAATTGCAAGGCCCAAACCTTCGACGGTCCTATCTTAAACATTCTGAAAACAGCTTCCAGACTAAAAACATTTCTAGAGAATTTTATGTCTTCATCACATAAATTTATTTAAGCAGAAAATACCAGCTTCAGCAAGGAACCTGGGGGGTTAAGAGTATACCAAGAGGTATATAATTTGTCTTAGTTACATACAACTGTAAGATAGCTGACATGCTAGGTCACACCAAAGGTCTGCCTAATGAAAGATTCTGTCTTCAGCAGTGGCCATAACAGATGTTCAGAAAAACAGGGTAAGAAATAGTATGCATTCATGAACCTTCCCTATGACACCTTGCCAGTTCATAGTGGCTTGACTATTACTGGTGAACTGTGCTGAAAAGTATGTTAAAGATTTTTTCTGTAAATTAGAATCCAAAGTACAAACCTACTGTTGTGCTTGGAGAGGTGGCATTTCTTGCTTTCAAAAAAAGATGCCCCTACATTTAGTCCACCAAGGCTCTGGGGCATCTGTGTTTTGTGGGTACACAGGAACATGATTTACCCATGATCTCAACAGATGCAAGCTTTCTTTGGTACACTAAGAGAAGGCCAAAAGCCTACTGAGTAGGAGGGTATATTGGCACAGGATCAATGTTAAAATATCTGTGTTTGCATGGTTCCCTGCTGACTTGGA
>VYZM01006235.1:0-28987 GCA_013398915.1 Dromas ardeola
GACTTTGTCCTGCAGGTCCCCGTGTTGCGGTCCTTCAACCCCAGAGGCATGAGGAGAGAGGCTGGCAGTAAAGACTGAGGTAAAAAAATTGTTCAGAACCTCAGCCTTCTCCTCGTCTGTTGTTACCAGTGTGCCATTCTCACTCATCAGGGAGGGCATGCTTTCTTTGACCTTCCTTTTCTGGTTGACGTACCTGTAGAAGCCAGTTACTAAAATCTTGGGAACTACAAAAGACAGGGTTTTATGTAGGACTGGAAGCTGCCATTAGTGTCCTATCAAGAATTACAATTGGGTTTGAAAGATCATCAGGTTGGACCTTTGAGTGCATAGTCCCATTCTGCTCTTCAGACTTGCAAACACAAAGCACGTCAGCTGACCCTAGAGTACCAGTTTGGAGCAAAGCCCATTGTTTTGTTCAATATTTGCAAAATGCCTAGAACAAGGCCGTCTTGGCCCATTATTATTATTCCTTGAGTATTGGTGATAACGTACATACATCTCTTTAAAATGAGTCCACTCAGAAACTACATCTTGCCTTTTGCAAGCGCAAACAGGAGAGCATGATGAAGAAAGAAGAGCTATTCCCTTGCTTGAAAGACTAATCCCCGTCTCAGACTGGTGGCAAAGATGAAGCCCCTTCTCCCCTGCTTCATCTGAGAGAAAATGAAAAGTAGGTGTCGGGGTCCTGAGGCATCAATGGTCCTTACTGTCCCTGACCAGCCCCCTCTGGGTGTTCTAGAAAGAGTCATCTAGGTCACTTCCAAAAGGTCAATGCACGGCAAAAGTTATGAACAACCATTTGTCTGCCAGACTGCCAACCATTTTGCTTACATCACTCCGTGTGACTTGCTACAGTATTAATTTCATGCATGATTTAAGTCAGCATAAGCTACTGCTTTCATAAAGAAGACCCATCACATGCTCACCCAGCCCCTCCTTCCATGTCCGGAAGCATATCCTCTCCATCATGTGCTAAAGCAAACCTTTGTTTCACCACACAGAATAAAGTCAAGGAGCTTTTTTGGTTTAAGGTAAGCAAGCAAAATACACCTATTTCATGTAGCAGATCTCTCTCTCCATAGCGCTATAGGAATGTTCACTCCAGAGTTAAAAAGGGGAAGACAAGGGAACAGGAAAGAAAAATTAGAAGAGTGTTTCTGCTTTTTCCTATGTCAGTGTTGTTCTGATAGCATCTTAAATTATACATGAATCTGCAGCTTAAGCCAGCCCTGGTGTCCACATACAACTAATAGCAGCTTCATGTGTGACCAAAAACACAACCACATTCCTATAGACCAGCTGTATGTCTGTCAAAGCTGTGGTCAACAAGACTTTGCTGAAGCCACAGGGGAAAACATAATCGTATTTGTCAGCTAGATCCACCAGAAAAACAGGATAGCAAGTGCCTGTACTGGATGCAACATTTGGAGGTAGAAAGCGATAATGGATAATGAGATCCAATACAAAGCTAACTAGAGATAATAAGGTGTCTTTCCGCACGTCTCTGTTGGCTTTTGATTGTGAGCAATCATATCCCCTGCGTATTAACTCTTTTTTCCTAAATAGCACATCACTACAGAGATCAGCTCACAGATGAGTTCGTTTTCTTGGTCTTGGCATCAGATACAGTACTTCTGGGTATGAATCACCTGGTTCCAGCAGACAAAGAGTTCAGATGTTAAGGCTGTAGTGGAAAATGTCATCAGTTTCAGGCTTCTCACAAGTTGCCATAAGTGCAAGAACTGGAGGCTTAGGAAAAAAAATGACTCACATTCTGGGAGATTTCTAGCATTGGTGGAAAAGCGCTCGCTTCGGGCCATTGTAGACCAATAAACAGTTCATTTTTTTCATTGTTCTAATTAATTTAATTAAGTTAACTTCCAAGGTGTGTTAAGAAGCAATGCCTTGGGTGATTAACTGTTCCCATATCAAGGTGTTTTCACAAACACATTTACCTTGATTAGTGTACACATTATTATGTAATTAAATACCTCACACAGAGGAATTTATTAGTGCCTCCTTGTCTCCTAACAAATAAAGCAGCCCTTGAAATTCTCTCTGAAAAGAGCTCTCCTAAGCTAGGTGAGAAGGACAAGCAGAAATGTGTGGAGAGAAAGATAATCATGGATTCATCATGCGAGCAGGTCCCTCATTGTCTCAGCAAGACTGCATCTCTGTTATTGCAAGGACTGCAAATGTCTGCCTGGGTCTCCTGCAAACTTATTGGCTAATTAAACGATTTTTTACAGATCTAATGTGCATTTCTTTGGCCAGCAGAACCTTCTGATCACTTGCCTGTCATCACTGTCCCAGTTCTGTGGGACAAATTTTCTCTTCAAAACTTACCTCAGCTAAACAGAAAACCTTAATTAAAAAAAAATATACTTAAGAACATTTCAAATCTGAAAAAAATTCTTACAAAGGAAACTTAAACAGTGTTTAAGAGCACATGCTATGGGACTTAGTAAAAGGAGTGAAACGGGCCACCTTGTCCAGTTTCACTGAGAGTTTACTCCTACTTTCTTTCATTTGTATCCTGTAGTCACAGGCTGGACTTAAGCATGTGCCTAAATATTTTGTTGAACTGAGGCCAAAGTTACTCCCATTGGCTTCAGCTGAGATTAGTGCATGAAGCTGAGATAAGTCTTTGCCCTATCTGCAGACTGTACCCAATATTTTATTAGGCGTGACCACAATATTTCAGCATTCTCTGCTGGGTTTGTCAGTAGATCATAAATTGCACTCACCATCTGATGAAGCAATAAGATTTGCTTTATGCCTCATTGGTCACTTTCCCAAGCATTAAAGCTTAGGATGAACAAAACTTGGATGGTTCGGAGGTTCAGTTTAGAGACTTGCTCAAACTTTATATAAGTGTATTTTGAAACTCTTGTGTCTGTAAAGATGAACCAGATTTTTTCATTAAATTCTGGTATTGCTAATTATTTATTCCAGATCAGCAAAGCAGTTGGAACAAAAATTCTTCTACACAAGTGAAATATGATTATCAAGTTCCCTGTAGACCAGGAATTTATTACCAGAGTAACAAGGTGCAAATTTACCATCATTACCCCAGTTTATCTGCGAGAAGGGAATTTCAGACCTATATGAACAGCTCACACAATATTCCCATACTATGAAAGTCCAACTTAAGATAAATTCTGAAGGTTAAGTTGCTGCCGTTACATACCTTACGTTAATTTCAGCTAGAGTGAATCTCAAAAAAGAGAGATTCTAGCTCCACTTCAGTGTATCTTACCCTGAAAAATGAAAGAAACAGAATCTGGATTCTTTGCAGTGCTTAAATGCTCAAACTTTTTATTATTAATTTGGCTTATTCACCATAATTCCTTTAAATATTAAAAAAAAAAACAAAAAAGATTTTCCACTTGGTGAAATATGTAAGAAATGTAAGAAATGAGGAGCAGGGTTAGACTTCTGGCCAACTGTCCAGTAAGTGGAAGAAAGAACAGTTTGATGACTGTCTAAAAAAAGCTTTACGTTGCTTTGTACTTCCAGCAGTGTTTAAAGTTGTCCAGACCTGTGATCCCTCCTACATCCTCTTATACAACTGACTTCTAAACACATGAATTTGTCAGTCTTGATTACACAGTAACTCAAGTGTGGGCACTGTCATTTCATGATCTAATGCAGGCGGTGCCTGAAAGAAGTCATCCATCCATCCCCTATATCCCCATTCCTGACCTCATGTCAGATTTAGCACATTGGTGACTACAAGGTGAGTCCCATCAGTTTGCTTCTCTGACTGAAAATCAAACATTTAGGGTTTTTTTTGTTTTGTTTTGTTTTGTTTTTTTTCCTGAATTCATTTTCAGCCAGAGCAGTGAACTGCATCATCTCACTCCACGGTTGCATGATTTCTGGAACTCATGTAAGGTAGCAGCAGGAGATCACAGTCAGGAGCAGGGGATGGTTGAGATAACCCTTTTAGCCTATAGCACAATGTTAGATCAGTTCAGGCCAAGTGGAAAGCTGCATCTGAGGAGAGGAATGTCCTAAAGCACTGCATGCACTGGTGATTGAGACTGGTTTTCATTGTGGAGGAGATATGAGTTCCTATTCCCAAAGCATGGCAGAAACATTGAAAAAGACCTTCCATTTTCTGGAAAAGTGATCTCTCCAGCAAGCTCTGAGTAGCAGCTCTGTTTCTAAAGACAAAATTGTGATGCAGATTTTCAATTATGGGAGCATTCCTAAGCTCCAAATACCAGCTTTCAAGAGGTCACAAATTATTATAAAAACCTATGCAGAAAAAAGCATTGTAAATTCACTCCTCTCTTTCATATATAATTAGATAGTTACATATTCTGGTGCTTGGGAGCTGGTTATTCTGACTCCCTGTCTAGGACTAAGAATAATTTAAGGGGATGAAAAAGAATAAAAAAACCAGAAAAATATTTTTTTCCTTTGTCCGATGACTATAGTAAATATGCTCCTGAGTTGTCACTCCAAATTTCTGGAATTCAGTGGGGTTGCTTACCTTGACATTTTTCCAGACATTTTGGCCCAGGAAAAAAAAAAAAAAAAGAAAGAAATTTTGAGATCTAAAAGTTAGAGTGTAAGCTTTAAGCATGTAGGCCCCAGCTGTCATTCAGTGGTTACTACAGGTCCTTACTCCAATGGTGTCATAGTCCAAACTGATGCCTTTGAGTTGCATTTGGAATACAAATAATAAGGTTTACTGATCAACCTACCTGCTGACACTTACAAAAATCCTGACTGAGTTAAAAGCACTCAAAGGCTTTTAAGAGCCCTCCTTGTGTGTCTACCACTCCCCTTTTTCAAATCACACACACAAAAGGCAATACGGGAACCAATAGGATCTTGTTTTCCATTCAGCTCTTAGAGTGCAATATACTACTGGGAAAACAAGTATTAGGATACTCTAATATACAAGCATCACCACCCCTTTTAGAGAGGATGAATTAGGTGACATTTTCTGGGAATCTGGAAAATACTCCTGAATGCCAAGTGAATCAATGTTGAAATAAGAACAAATACACTCCCTACAAATGGGACAAGAGCTATCAGGTCTGTGGCAGTGAGAGAGAATTATGTTTGCCTGGGGCCAGCTCCTCAGGGAGTGAAGATTGATTCTTTATGATTGATGACTCGGCACTTGAATGCCAAGTCATCAATTCCCTGTGTTCATGGCATTGACTGCATCAAGATAACTTTTCCCTCGTGCCTAAGCATGGATATGGTCCTTACCTGGAGTGTAGCCTCAGAGGACTCAGCTGCAGAACCTGAGTCAGTTGCTTTAAATAAGAGACAGACACAAACTCCAAGTGTCTGGCTGCAAGAAATAGACAGCACTGAAAACTGAAGTGGGAATGATGCATGGAAGGCTTGTCTTGCCCTTTGATGTAACAGGTTCAGACTACATATCCTAAAAAGAATGGGCTTACATTATGCAATTATGTACTCTGAAGTACAAAATATCAAGCCTTTGCCTGGGAGAACTAGGTGACAACTCAACACTCATGTCATTCTGACACTGTAAGGTGTGCAACCAAGAGCACAGGGAAATGTGACAACCAGAAATATGTACCATCTGTATGTCTGATGGGGTGTCGTTAAAATGCACTTGTCCTATGGGTCTTGACACCTACTGACAGGCTTTGAAAAACATGTTCAAAATACCCAACCGCTAATAAAAGAGAGACTCTAATTTTGTCGTCAAAAATAGTCTTAAAAAGAAACAGTAAGAAAACCACACTTCATGCTTGGAAGAAAGTCCATTCTTTGTCCTATTTGCTCTGTCCCTAAAGTCCAAGCACATAAGTATTCCAAGCAAAATTTAGGACAGTCTTGATAAACTCTCCCTTTCCAACTGCTCTAGCATTTTAAAGGACGTCTCCAGCTGCTTTAGACTGGCCACTAAGGATTTTCCCGTCAGGGAAGGATCCCCAACTGACATAGGGCCCCCCCAGGCTGAGGGACGTGTCAGTGGTGTAGAAAGGAGGAAGAAGTAGAGCAGGACTGCAATGCCTTTCAGGTGAATCCAGGCTGACAGAAATGTTTAATCGGCGTGCATTAGAGGAACTGTGTGGCTGTCCTCTCAGAGGTTGCAAATAAGCCTAAATGAGCCTCTGCCAGCACAGGGGAAAGTAGAACTACTGTAAAGTCACCCTTCACTCTCTTTTCAGGAGGAACTATCCTACTTTTGGGGGGTGGTGGTGTTTTGTTTTGGTGTGGTTTTTTGACTTGCCTATCTTTAATCCTGAAGAAGAATAATGCATTTTTACTAAGTGCATGGAAAACTGATTTTTTTTTTAAAGAACACAGAGTTTTCTGAATTCAAACTTTGAAAACACTTAATTCATGTTCAGTTTCAGTTTCACAAATGATAACATGAAAAAAAAGGAAAACATCCTTATTCAGAACGTTCTTCCATCATTCTTTGTTCTTTCCTACTAGCAGGACTAAGAAGTGATGCCTTTAAAGAAGGTGTTAAAATTTTTGCAAGAAATAATTACAAACTTCTAAGCCTCACAAATCTTATTAGTCATGTTTTTATTTTGCTCTAAAACAAAGCAAAAATCAAGCAGAAAAGAAAATTCTCTCTTCCTCTTACCCCAAACAAAATTAGAAGAAAAAGATCCCAGAATGCCCAGCGATGCAAGCCAGTCAGAGAAGCAGAAAGTAATAACAATAATAAAAGATTCCAGCTCTAGCCACATGTGAGAACACATTGTTCCTTCCCATGTTTACTAACACTCCATGATCGCTATTGCTTAATGTTTATCTAGTGATTCCTCTTCCTTGATTAACATTTAATAATGCTGATGTCAAAATCGGTTACCAGGGAGCATTTGTAATGCCAGCTTATTAATGTTTCGGGACATACAATACTACAATCATCCTTTTAATCACATCACATTGCGTTTGTCCTATTCAAAAGCAAGGAGTTATTTCACACCTCGTGCTAGATTCTTTTTGACTCAGAAGTTGTGTGCCATATGCAAAAGGGTTTGTCTATAGAAATAGATGTGGGCTATTTCCAGCCTTCCCTCAAGCCTAGGCTGTTTGATTTCTTCTCCTGGCTTATAAATATATGATGTGTTGTACATTTAAGTTGCTTTCGAACTTGTTTTTAAGTGGCAAATACTTGAGGATGAAAGGCTGAGAGTTACACAGTGTGTTTTCTTCTACAGTGGAATAAAAGGGGTGATACCTTTTGAAGGTTGTGAAACTGCCGCTAATGATTTTCCATGAACTTTTGATGTAACGATAGAAAGAGAAAAATATAACATTATACTTTATGAGATGACCTGGTTCAGAAAAACTGCAGCCAGGCAACCAAATCTCCTCTATAGTCATCCATAGCCTGACCTTGCATACTAACCAAACCCAGTCCAATTTCTTATGAAATGCACTAATTCCATGGTTTCCCTGGGTTATACACTCACTGCAAATAAATCACCATAGATTTCTTTTATTGAATTACATTACTCTACAGAGACTCTAAAAGACTTTGAGATCCCTTCCACTACCATTGTGTGAATGTAATTTTTATCTTGCACATACACAACATTGATGTTACACATCAGGTCTTGTGTTTGCTAGAACATGTACATAATGAGCTTTGCATGGGTAAACTGAGATATGGAGGTGCTTAGATATGTATCCAAACATACCTGCAGGTATTTCAGCCCAGAGAAAGTTCAGTTCATTTGTAGGTCTAAAAGTATCCAGAAGTTTTAGAAGCTTGGACACCTGCATGAAGTCTTGAGTCTTGAAACTGTATACTGCCAGGGGAAGCAGAGACAAAACATCACTCTGTGCTTGCCTGACTTCTTATACACTTTCACAAAACAGACGCAGTTGGCCTGAGGTAAACTTAATGCTTTAGGCTGACAAGACCTTTAGCTTGACCCTCTATATGGGCAATTTCCTAAGGAAAAGGTCATCGTGAAACAAGGCAATACTTCATCTAGTGGCCTTACTGTGTGCACAGATGCTCCCAGCTCCAGTTTCCTTGCAGTTTTAGTACAAGTCACTAAGAGTCTTTGTCAATTTGTTGACAATTTTAATTACAACAAGACCTGATTATAACTACTTTGCAGACTCTATTCAGCGCTTCTCTTCATTAACATCTTATCAGCAGTATAATTGCAGGCGGGAGTGAACTCACATTGCTTTTTACCTTCTTCAAAGCTTCATTCAAAATGTGGAGACAACTTCCAATTCAGCCTTGTGAGGCTCAAGAAGATGCGTTCCTTCAAACATTTCTTCAATCTGTTTTCAAAGCAACAAAACCAGAGCAAGCACCCTTTGAACAGCCAATATCATATAAGAATTGTAGTGGTGAAAGCACTGCACTGATTTAAAGAATGAGAATTTTTCCAGCACTTTAGTGACTATATTTGCAATGAGAAATGGGACTGAGTTCTCTGTTATCTAGAAGATGACACAATTCAGAATTTTACTATTCCAATTGTACTGAAGGCCAAATAGAGCAAAAGTTTATAAATCAAACAGTTTATTTTCTTTTCTGAAAATCAATTATAATAATCTAAAAAATTATGTGGACCAGTCAGCTACTTTTTTTCTCCTTTTAGCACAAATTGTTTCACTCTTAATGACAATATGCATTACCTTGGTATCCTTGGGGCAAACACATCTTGTTCTTCAAAATTACATTGGAAGATACCATGCCTAGCTTGTTCCAAATGCATAAGACAGGACTGAGTCTCCCAACCACAGTTCTCTTCAGTGACCTGATGGTTAGTGTGATGGTGTGCTCCCTCCACCCCGCAACATGATCTTTATCTGCTGCATCCCTGCCTAAGTGGTAACCACCCATGGTGGTCATAATGAGTGTGTCTGGTCATGCTGGTTACACCCAGATCAAAGTGGATGCAGGGGAGACAGATTACAACACAAAAGCCAAGGGCCAACTCAGTCAATGCACCCACTGAACCACAGTCCTGGTACTGTGGTCAACATGCAAATGACTATAAATCAATCATTTTACCTCTACAAATACTGAACAGTCCAAGAGCCCTTTGAGGTCTCCTGCACAGCAGCGGTCTGCACACCAGGATGTCCCCTTGAGTAGGGACACCTCTCAAGGTCCTTGAGGTTGAGAGATTCCTTGTCACAAAAGATCCTCAATAAACGACTAATAGCATGATAAACTTTGAAGCTTCACTAAGATTACGTCTTAGAGTGATTGTGCACATATAATCCTTTAGGCATAAACCATTGACCAAATCTGGGACTAGGATTGGATCCAGCCACACCTAGACTCCTCTCTGAGAAGTTTAGAAAGCAAGAGGATCCTCTCTGAATCTTGACTCAATGGGAGGGTCTCGCTGACAGTTTTGTCTGACCCCATCCTCTTTGCAGTAAATAAACAAGTGTATCTTGCTATCAAATCTTGTTAAACCACTGTCACATTTACTATCAAACTTTGTTAGGTCACTGGGAAGAGATACAGACCCACCCCGATGAGTACCAAGATGCTGTCTCAATACAGTTCACCCTGCTTGACTAGCAGGGAGATGGGGTGATGATAGCATCATCATCAAATAGGGAAGTTATAACCTGGGATTTTTCTATTCAAATGCAAAGAGTTCTAGATATAGCAGAAGATCCAAGCCACACTCCCCCATCTCCTTCATTGTTTGAACCACTTTATCTACCCAGGTCTGCTATTCCTCTACCAAGAAGTCAGATTCAGATTCAGGATATTTATTTATCATGTAGTAATTAAGTATATGCCTAGCTAACTGTACTTTAGGTCACTTTTAGCAATTTAATTACAAAAGAAAGTTAATCAGAATTAGGCAGGCTCTCCCAAGCTCTTTTTTTCTTTTTTTTTTCTTTTTTTCTTTTTTTTCCTTAAATCCTTTTTCTTCCATGTTAAAAATTAATTAGTTCTAGTAAAAAAAAAAAAAAGGCACTAGATTGTCACCACACAGTCTGTTATTCTTCCTTTATTTGTTGAACAGGCTCAGTGTGAGTAAGGCAAACTTTTTCACCCGAGCATTCATTGTTATTGACATTCTTTTTGGAAGCTTATTTGTAAAGATATATTTTAGCTGTACAGATTTTGAGGCCATTAGATGTTGTTACCCACACTGCTCCCAGATTCAGGAATACGAATACCAACACTGAGCCCTTCCTGCTAGCAAATCATGAAACACGTTGAAAATTGTAAGGGTGTGCTGACAAACACTTTCCTGGTTCTCTCTGTTTGATTCAGGTATTTTTTTAGGATTTTTCTCTTCTCATGTCCATGTATTTAATTTTGTGGCCACGGGGACTACAAATTACTTAAGAAAAGACAGATATAAACCCACCCATTTTCCAAAACACATACTTCCAGAATGTAGGTGTTTAAAGAGAAAAAATTATCATGAGAAATGAACTGAAATCATGGGAGTTAGCAATCAATTTGCAGAGTACAGCCAGGGGAGCTTCACCCAGTAATTCATGTACAACACCCAATAACCTGTGGTAAACGTGTCTTCTAAGACAAATGCCTTATTCTGGCTGAACAGTGGGTTTGCCTGCAGATAAATCCACTGGAATCCATAGTCTTGATTCACACCAGTGCAGGACGAGGGAATCAGACCTTTCAGATCACTGCCGTTTTTCACAGCCTCTGGGATTATTACTGAGGGTGCCAGTCAGGAAAGGTTTTGTTCCTTGTTTCTGCATGGGATGTCTTCCTGTCCAGTAAGACAGGCACTTGCAATCTGTTTTCATGCAGGCCTTTCTTTTATAGAGGAGATTTCCCAGCAAGGAACCTATGTTTTCCATTTCTTACAGGGATTTTTATTTGGTTTTGTTTTGTTTTGTTTTGTTTTTTAACAACTATCTTAAGTTCATACCAGATTTCACATGTTAATTCACAAATGTTTGAATCAAACCTTTTTATAATTTTCTTTTTCTGCATAGGAAGAATGTAGAAATGTTGATGAAAAATGCATTTAGAAAGTCTTCCTCCCCCCTTTCCCAGAAAGTTGCTCTAAGTATTTTCCTTCACTACAGAGCACTGTGTGTGAAGGTGAGAAAACACCACTTTTAAGTCTGCCCTCCAGGGTCCTTTTGTCCTTTATATTCAAACAAAAAAAACACAGAAAAAAAAAAAAAAAAAAATAGAAGAAAAGCAAAGATTAATAAGAAAACACAAAAGCAAAACCAAAACAAACCAGTGCACTTAGAAAACACTCTCTAAAAAGTCTTTTAATTGTATAAGGAACTTGTGTTTCACATAAGCTGTTTGACACAAATGGACTGCAAAGTCACTGATACCTTTTAAACATTCTACCTTTCTTAAGTAGGTGAATTGTTGTGGTCAATATTCTCACACTTGTCAATTATTGTTTGGGTAAAAAAATAACTGACCTTCATTCACATTTACATTTTTCATTAGTACAGTAACTTGCCCAATTGTTAGTTCCCTATCAGTCATATAGCAACAATATTATGAATATCCTTAATAAATGTTCTACACAATTATGGTAATTCTGAATAAAATAGCTAAGGGGAAAAAAGGAAATCCAATGAAAGGAAAGACAAAAAAAACAGTGGCCAAAGTCTGAGCTATGACTATGCGTTTGCAATTGAAACTTCATCAAAAAGCAACAGGCACAGATCCAGAAAAAAATATATAAAAGCCATAGGAAATATCAAAGGACACCTTTGTTGGTGGAAGATTTTTCATTATATCTTGACATTACAGAAGGCAGGATGGTGATCAGTAAAAATGAGTACAAGTATGAAACAAATAGAAAAGTCAATGAACACATAGAATGCACCAGGTATATTCAATAGATCATAAGCAAAGGAAATCAAAATGCATTCCAGAGTTATTTTCAACTCTCTGTCACTCCATTTATGTATATATCTATTTATTCAAACATTATTCAACCAGAACAGGAAGGTCAAGAAGCCCAGAAGATTATAAAGGAAACCTGTTGGATGTAGAGCCGTGCATTAATTACGCGTATGTCAGCAGCAATGAACAGACAGACTCAGTGACTCAGTTGGTCGCTTCATCTCCTTTTTCTCTGTGTCTCCTAGTACATATAAGATCCTAAGAAATGCCTGGTAACACTAGACTAATTTTGCTCAAGAGATCCAAATGCATTAGTCCATATCAGGATGCAACATCCAATCACTACTAGCAATAATGAGTTTCTCAGACTGTAGGCTCTTAAATGATCAAACACACCATTGATTGTAGAATTAAACAAAGGGATAAAATCCCAATGAATTCCCAAATGTTTTAAAAAAATATTGTTTTGAAGTAGAATAGAAAAATAAAATTTGCAAATTGTGGGAAAGCTGATGGGAAAACAGGTCTGCACTCTAAACAAAAGTCCTCAGATCCCCACAATGAATGTTGATTTTTGGCAGATTAACTATTTCAAATTGGGAAATGTTTCATTAGAAATCTTCTGGTTTACTCTACTCTTTTGTATCTGTGCCACAGACATCATAACAAATGGAGTTGGATCTTAACTGACAAACAAAGGGTGAATAAAGTATCCTGAGACAACCATTCAGTTCTGACAGCCACTCATAAAGGTGAAAGTCTGTGAAGTGCACTGTAAGGAGAAAATCACCTATTTAATCTCTACCCCTGCTTTAGACAACATTCTTGTTGACGTCAAGAATAAAGAGATAGTAGGGAAAACTGAAACACATGGAGAACTTGAAAGTCCTTTTCAAGGTTCCTCAAGTGTTTGCTACATTGCTTTGGGTTAGTCTTTGACTATTATTATACAACTGGTAAAAAGAGAAAAGAAAGTTTACTCCCTCCTTTTCTGGGCCTGTTTTATCATATAGATTTCCCTTAGCACTAAGAAAATGTCCTGTCTTTATGCTGGAAGAGAGAACACATAAGTATAATCCGCCTCCCTCTTTCTTTGCTGACGCTGTTAACCACTCCTTACAGTGGGCTTGAATTTTCATTTACAGATTTCCTGGGTCAGTTAAATCCGTATTTCCTGCATGGGAGCTAAGAGTTCAAACCATTCTCCATGTCCTCCTCTTCTCCTGTGCTTCATGTCCCTTGCCTGAAAAGCCTTCATTTCCTTAATACATAGTTGGTAGCAGAGCTGGAGCAGAAAAGTGTGACCTCCGGGACCATGAGTCAGACCCGGTTAAAGCTGCAGCCCTGACATGACAAACCTTGAGGTATTTTCTTTTTTTCCTATTAGTTTACCATGCAGAGTATGGCTCAATCATTTCTGCTGCTGATTTCTTCTCCTTGTCCTCCTGTCACACCAGTGAGCTTGTCCTACCAACCTGTCTCTAAAAAATACTTGCAAACAGAAAAGCACTGGGATGCACATGACCCAGGGAATGCCATACAGCGGTGTATGCTCTTCAGGCCATTCAGCATCCCAGCCAGAGATCCTTGTGAGGTGGTGGGTGTGCTAACTGTTGTTGTTTCCAATACCAAGGAATGAACCAGGTGCCATCCAGCCTGAGATGGAGGTGTCTCCACAGCTGAAGCAAAAGAACCAGTCACTCGACATGACGAAGGCTACATAATACCTGCTGCAGAATGGTAAATCCCAGTAAATGTCACAGCACAATGCTAGTGCATGAGAAAACAAACAGGTTAAACAAACAAACTTCTCTGATTTGATAAATAATGAAAAATGTTTTCTTTCCAAAGCTTTCCAGGTATATTTATCTAAAAGATTTTTAATAATAAACAGTCCCATCTCCCTCCTGACTCAGATTAAAATTTCAGGTTTTACAATGAGGGTAGTTCTGGTCATCTTAAAATTACCCATCAGTTGGAGAGTCTGACACTTCCAGGCAAAAAACAACATCACTTTATATTAATCTTTAAAGAAACAACCCACATAAATACATATCCAGCTTTCCTCTTTCCCTTTCCTGCAAATGAGCAGTGGCAAACTAATAATATTTTCTAATTTCTAGATTACTCCAGCTTCAATCTAGTGGTTTGTACTATTTTGTCCCAACATACCAAGACCTCCTTAGGGGACTCAAGAGTGATGTTTGTAACCAGACTGTGTGACAATTCAAAAAACATTAAACAAATTTTCCTAGATCTTTGCCAACAAACACTAGTCCATGAAAATTCTTGACTAGTTTGTGGAAAGTGGTCTTCTGGGCAGAGCTTTAGGAAAGTTATTTCTGTGATATTGTTTTGAGAGCATTTGGTGCCAATACCTAAGATTATCATTCTCCTATATGTTTTATTACTGGTGTGTATTCAGTTAGTTACAAGTGTTACAAGTGTTAGAGAGAAATATATCATGTGGATCCAACAGCTGAAGAGAGGTGAGATTGCTACAGCTGCTCATCCCCTGGTCCAACCAATACTGAGGGTGAGGATGCATTCCCAGTGGGCACACACACATAAAGCACACACATACACCACATGTATATATATACATATATAGATATATTCATATATACATATATTCAAATATACATATATACATATATACATGTCTGCCCACACAGATCACAGGCAGACAGTCAGAGCACTCACACAAACACAGCCAGCATCAAAAGCCTTATCCTGCTCCCCCTCCGGCTGAAGATAGTGGAGGTCCACTAGTGAGAACATATGTATATATGTGTATATATACAAATATGTATATAAGTACAGGGTGGATATCTCCAGCAATGACCTCAGACACTTAGTCTACCCAATAGCTGCTCCTGGATCCCAGTCTCCCCAGTTGCTGGCATTTTGACTTAGGAACTCCTGAGGCCGCAGCCCTACTCCAGCTGCTGATACAGACCATCACACACAGAGCTGGATGGGATTCCCCTGGTCCCGCAGCTGACACCCCCTGTGCAACTTCACATATTCACTGTCCCGTCCAGCTTGATCCTTTCTGGCGTTCATAACCTAACTCGCACACCTGCACTTTCTCCAGTTGCTGTCAAAAGTACAGAGGGCCTCTCGCATGGTCTGACTCCAGTTGCTGGACTCAAACCCAATGCATACATGTGCACATGGAATAGAGAACCTTCACCCAGGAAAGAGAAAAGAAAAGAATATAACAATAAGACTGTACAGATTGTGCTGCAGGTGCAGGTGACAGCCAGACAAGTGTACTGACCAGGCAATTTTAGCCTCTTATCCCTCTATTTTGCCACACTTGTTCCTTCCCAAATCACCTAAATCCTTCCTTTTTCCTTCCTTTTGTTCATCCCCTAAATATATCATAATAAATCCAGTACAATCTCAAAATGCTTTTCCTCTGCATTCTGTAACATGTCTCACATTGCTGGGCAAGAACTCCCTCTTTGTCCGAAAGGTGATCCTAAGTTCTGCTCCTGATGGCTTATGGTGATGCATGTAACACCTGTAAAGTAGGGTGAAGGCTTTGCTGGATAGCTTAGGATCAGGGGGGCAGACAGAGTATTTGTTTCTTGGGAGTCCTTGCTTTGGGTTCCTGCCTGGCATTGTATCCCTGTGCTCCTCTGGGCTTTCGGACATCAGCCTATTATGGGTTGATGGCCCCTGTGGTGGGCATGGAAGTAAACTGGCAGTGTATTATTTGGACTCCCCACCCGCTACTGTCTCTCTGTGCTCCTGTGTGGGTGTGCTAATGATCTTTTGTCACATAACCTAACAATAAGTGCTAAACTTCAGTCTCTGTAACTGAAATTGTCCCAGAAGCCTGTCTGCCTCCAGTCATGGGTGAGATCTGTTTGGTTTTAATTCTGCTTTTTTGAACTCAGCCAACATGGTTCATTATTACGTGGATGAAAATAGGAAACAAACATACCATGCTTTTTTTTTTTTTCCTAAATGATAATTTGATCTTTTTTGGAAAAGATTAAATGCCTCCATGCTTTGGTAAAAGTATGGCCAAAATTTGGCGGTCACAAAGTATGCCCATAACAGTGATGTACCTTCTTCTGGACAGCAAAAACTTCCCCAATGAGGGAAATTCACATGCTTCTGAAAACGCCTGTTTGTACAGGTTACATGAAAATAGAGATTGTCGCTGCTAAATACCTTAATCATTTTCTTTTCTCGTTGAGCATGTTCTAGTCTGAACCTGAAGGGCATTCTAGTTTTTGTTGTCTGAACTACAGTGAACTTAGGTTTGGATATGTGATCCATCCAGGGAAATAGTCTGCTTCTTAGTGACTTTCTTGCTATTTTAAGACACTTCAGGGAAGTAAAAAGTCTCTGGTTGGATTCAGAGTGAACTAAACCCAGAGGTGTGTGATAAGTTTTGACAAACAGAATGGATGGGATAAACCTGCACCAACTTCTGAATACCAGCTGGATAGGGAGTTGGAACTGATAGGACACCACATCCCTTTGCATGGATGGGGACTAGGAATCAGGCAGATGAAGATCACTAAAGCTTTAGCTTGACTGAAAAGACAAATGAAACAAGTGATAGGGGTAGTAAGTTAAAGTTCTGTTAAGTTGTAAAATGATGCAGCAAGAATGCAGAAGAAACAGATGACAGGGCCACAAAAAAAAAAAAAAAAGGAGCTGCAGGGAAACAGAAGATATAACTATACTGTCATTTCTACTTGTATCTGAGTTTGTACTGGATTCATCTTAGGTCCGTTCTTCTCAGACACTTGCTCGTTCTCAGCTGTAAGCTTCAGGATGGGACAGTCTGAGCCTGCAGGCAAAAGAGAAAAACAACAGGTCGACAGAATTGAAAGGCAGCGGATGTGTTTATGCCATCTGACAGATTAAGAAGGTAACTTGGCAGTTTCATTACTTTTTATCAGTTTTTTTTTTTTAGCTTAAAAAGTCTACGTGGATCCCATAACAACACCAAGGGAGAGAATTTCTCTTTGGATTGAGGTCTTAAGAATCTCTGCTTCATTTTGTTCTAAAGGATGGATATATCCTAGTGGTTAGACAGGATTGTGAAATTAAAAATTAAATAAATAAAATAATCCCATCCTCGTCTGTTGTAAATGGACACATGGAGTTAAAAGACAAGACACTGACCTATCTTGGAGATTAGGATTTTACCTTGTGTGTGCTGCACATGAAGAACTGAACTTCTCAGGTGTGGTCACTAATGGCTTCTTCCTCATTTTCTGGTGCCTGACTTCAGGCCCTGGGGTCTGATTTGTGAAGGTGTGTGCTGGGTCACAGCAGTAATAAAAGGAAAGAGGAACTGTGCACTCAGCATGTAAAATGTTATGTGAAGTAGTCTAAAAAAGGAAGCCCTGGGTGAGAGAGTTATTCAGTTCACTCAACTTTAAGCACAGAATACATCCCTGTACCCTCTCTCATGAGCCTGTGGAGAATTGTTCTCTGGAGAGGACTCTCTCCCTCCATTGATTATCGATGGCATGAGGTTAGATGGGCTCGATAGCTCTGCTAGCAAACACTAGTGCTGCAAGCTGGCTGATTTGAACCCTCTTGCCCATAGTGTGAATGTCTTACAGGAATCACTCAGGTGGTGTTACAGGGACAACCAGATTACCCATAGGACTGATAATATCTCTTTGTTTGGAACAGGGTTTAAAGACTATGTGCTAGATAACAGCTGGAGTCACATGCATTGGGAGGCATCATCAGTGCAGAGGGCTCTATCTGAGCTAGTCAAAGTCTCTTTATAGTCAAGGGAGAGAAGTGCTTCTCCTTAGGGGGTGATACATTTCACACTAAAAGACACATTTAAAATGGGTCAGCTCTTAAAATGCTTGTTTAGAAGGGGAGCCTGGAGCAGATATCTTACCCGTGGAATCCCTGTAAGGAGGCAAGGTGAATCCCGTGGTTGGTAATGAATGGTGGGAAAGCGCATATACAGGATCATTATGTACAAAATGAGGCCTATTCAACCTGAGTGTTGAGTGAGGCAGGACACCCATGGAGTGAACAACATGTCTTCATGTAATTAAAACTGCCCTCATAATCAACAGCCACAATGAGAAAAGGCAAATAACACTGGCAACCTTGTTTCTGGTGTTTACTAGTGCCTAAGTGCTTGACTTTATAAACTTAATAAGTACTATCTAGGTGTACAAGTTTATGTATATAAACAGATGCAAAAATTTGAAATTTTTTTTTGTTTCATCTTTCTCTCTGAGTTTATCATAAGCCAGTCCTTTTGCTGATGTAAACAAGGGCAGTTATATTTTCTTCCATATATTTACGACACTTTCCCCTAACCGAAGATCTAGCTTAGTTTATGCTGTATGTCTTCTTTTTTTAAGTACTAAAGACATAAAGTGAATCAATATTTCTGCAGTTATGCTGATGCACCTCCACTTATAATTGCTGACAAGATCCAAAACTAAGTGGCAATCTTCTGGTGAATTAAATCATTTTTCTTTCTGTTTTGCCTAAGCTTCTCTTGCCTGTGTGACTTAAAAATAAGTTCTGTCTGAGTACAGTAAAACTAACTCTCAGATGTATTGGAGAGCTGACTGACTATAAGCAGTACAAGTTCTGAATATGAGATATTGTAGTTCAAACTATTTTGAGGCGAAGGAAGGAATTTTCTTGCCAAAGGACAAGAGAGTTGGATAAAATTATGAAACAACTGGTCTTTACATCTGTCTTGCTGATTTTTAGAATAAAAACCTGGAAGTTCTTTAAAGACCCCAAACTGAAGCAATGTTATTTAATGCTTCCAAGCAGCCCTAGGCAGAAAATAGTGTTGGGCACTTAAATGTTTCTCTGGAGGATATTATGTGATGTATGCTATTTCTCAAAGTCATGAATCTCATGGACCTAGAGACAGACTGTTTGGTTCCCAACTTTCATTGGGCTTCTACGCACACAGGACTACACAGTACCAATTTACATTATGTTTTTGTGGTTTCATTTAGTATATTATTGTACTCTTGCATGTGACAGGGAATAGGCCTTAGTCTAAACAAGGGGCACTAACCTGCCCTGTAGCTACAGACTATGGCTTTATGGTCCTATTCTTAATTTTGTCACTAATATTTTTTTTTAAAAGGGGTGTTACTCATTTCAGCCCAAAGTCCAAACACTGTCATTGCTCAAGGGTGTTTCACAAACAAATTAATGCTAGAGATTTCTTTGAAAGCTTCTGGCTGCAGAGAAATAAAAACTCTAACAGAACCAGGTCATTCCACTGGTAAAAGACACATCCTGACTTTGTATGGGTGAATATCTAACAGTGGGTGAGAGAAACAGGGAATTCTGCCTCTCTTTCTCTCATCTCCTAAATGTGGTTCCCAGCAAAGGATAATGATGGGCAGTGGTGCTAGTGACTAGATTAAAGTGCAAGCCCAATTCCCAGTAAAGCTCTGGTCTTCCATTTCTAATCACAAGGTGATACTAATCATAAAGGATATGGTAGGAGGAATATTTACTCAACTTGGAGGAGGAGGAGAGAATAGTAGCATTAATGGTGGTCAGGGGAGTACTTTGCTTTCTCCAGTTTACACAGAGAAGGGAAGTCAAATCTTTATTAATACTTGAAATACTTTGTCATGTTTCACCAGCAGTGCTTGCAGACAACAGCAACAAGTTCCCATTGGAAATGGTACATAACATCACTCTGCCTTTTCCACATGTGAGACACATCCTTGGAAGACAAAATCCCTTATAACCCAGCCTGACCATGCTGTTTTTAATCACTGAAGTTTCTTCATTGCCATCACATCTGCTGCAATACGAAATTGCACTCCTCCAAATGTGGCCTTTAAAGGCAACTCACAGCACTCTTCCTGATCAGAGAGTGTGCTAGTGCTCTATAAGACAAAAACTCTCCTAGCTTCTTGGTCCAGTGCCAATTTACTTCAAAGTGCCAGTTTATTTCTTACATTAATACTGTCCATTCAGCAGGTCTTTGCATTGTGTTCCAAATAATTTGTCCAAATCCTCTTTTATGACTTAATTTTCCTTTAAAAAAAACTAAAAAACCCAGAAAAATACCAAAACCCAACTGTTTTCTTTCACAGGGGCTCCACTGAAGTTGTATTTCTAAGTGCATTTGTCTTTTTTTTCTTTTTTCCCCTAACAAAAACAGGTTTTTTGGCTTTGATCTGAGGTTTAGCCCTTTTTCAGCTTCTCCTGGGAAAATTTCTGCTGTGCTGGGAAAGTGCTGAAAATTAATGAGGAATTCTAGGTTCAGTTTTGCTAAGTATGGTCACACCTAGGCCTGTCTTATTCTGTACAATAAAGAATTGGAAATCAGGAAGTTTTGGGGCTTTCGTAGAGGATGCCTAATAGAGCTGTGTTTCTTCATTTCGACTCTTCCTACTCTGATGAATGGTGGATTATTTAGAGAAAGGAACAAGAAAATCTGCAGTAGTAAGCCAGGGAAAGAAAAGTTCCCTAACAGGCTTCAGAGTTTAAGTTTAAAAAGGATAGTCTGACCATTTGCTCCTCTTTCTACTTTCATTCTTGCCGGAATTGCTGCCAGTATATGTCTATGGTATCTCATTAATGGAAATGAAAACTGACAAGTTTTGAACCCAGTAAGGTCCAGGGGAAAACCATTCATCTAATTCAATTAGCTCAGGAATTCAAGTTACACCTTTTGAGTATGAAATCCAAAACTATCTTTTGGTCTGAATACAGTGTTCTTAACAAAGAACAGTCTGGGTGAGTGAGGACAGGAGAAAATAAGCTTCACACTGCCTGTTTTTAAAGTGATAGGTTAAATCCTCAAAGATGCTGCACACCTACAACTCCCATTGAGGTCTCCATAGGAAAAAGTTATCCTACTAAATGCTTAGCTTCTTCTAGTTTCCAGGGTTTGGACATTTCCTTTTATTTCAGAGAAATCTGTGCTGATAATGCTAGCTTTAATTCTACTGAAAGGAAGGAGGCACTGTTTAAGCCTGGAGGCCTGAATACAAGATGATTTTCTGTGCCTCGGTGTATGCAAAATAAGGATGATAATACCTGTGAGATATTGTGAAGATGGGTGCATCTGAGATTGATGTGTACAAATATTATGAAAAAGGTATTAGTGTACACTCATCTCTTTCATTCTGTCTACTTTGTTTTTAATATGAACCTTTGTAGGTTTTTAGTTATATCCAGTCTAATATATATTTACCAATGATTTTTTTTTTTTTTACCCCTTTCCACCAGGAGATTTAGCATGAACTGCTGTATTGGACACATCTTGATGTTATGCTTCTCATTGAAATTCTCCTAGTGTGAATTCTTATTCCCTTATCTGGGGTAAGATTTGCCCAGGAAGGACTTCTCTGAACCACTTTTCAGTGATTCACTCTTACATTCTATATCAGCAGTTTATCCAGTTTCCAGAAATGTTGGGCAGAGAAGTGGAACCATGAAAATTCACTAGTGGACAATTTGTTGCTGTTGCTGTTGTTATTTTTGCCTAAGATCCTATTAGAGTTAAATTTGCTATGACAGCTGGAGGTCTAATCTTTCGGCTAGAAAGTGCCAGATTTGAATATAACTACTGTAAAGAGGGAGACGAAAATACAAATCTGAGGGTTAAATCTCTGATGGTGTATCTTATCTCAGTGGCTGAATGCATCCATAGTAGCCTTGTGAAAATTGTTTCTTTTTCCTTGTTAATCAAAAAATAAACAAACGAAAACCAGCAATGATGGGGAATTGAATGGTGAAATGATTGCCTTATAAAAATATAATAAGTAAGGAAAAAAACTCCCAAGCTCCTATTAAAATCATAGGTTTAAAACAACACTAGGATTTCATCAGGCCAATCAGCTCTGAGATTCCAGTTTGTGATTGGTATACCAACATGACAAGTTCACTGTTGAATAGACCCTCCCATTCTTAAATTCTACATGCTTAATTAGAAAGGTCAGTCACGACACCTAAAGAATCTTGTTAATTTATAAAATATTTTCACTGATGAAAGTCCAGCAGAGTCATGCAGTTCTTTCCAAGGAAAACTTAAAGCAGAGAATATAGTGTCAGCATCCCATGTTTTTCAAGGCACTTGCATGACCATTATTAAATAGCCACCCCAATTCAACACTAACATTAACTGTGATTAGAGGAAAAAAGTAAGAAAAAAAAGTATTTTTTCCCCTCTGTCTCTTTCCTTAAGCATCTGGAGAGATCACAACAGTGACTTTCCCCCTCTGTTTCTTCATGACAGAGCAAGGATGGGTTCTTTAAATCCTTCAACTCCTGGAAGAAAAGAAGTCATAAAATAAGATAAATAGAAACCACCTAGATAAAATAGCCAAAGAGTGAAAGGATTTATTTTATTTTTTTTTAATATATTATACTTACCAAAGATCAAATTAAAAGGGTAACTGATGGATTGGAACTGCCAGTATTTTATACCAGGAAACTATTTAGGATATGTGAGACCATTAAACATAAATAGTTTTAGTGAAGTCAATGGAACTATTCAGGCAGTCCTGTTAGTTCAGAGAGTTGAAACTACGTGGCACAGTGGTTTGCTAGACTGAGTGGTGCATGTTGTGATAAATGGAAGAAAATTGCTAGTCAGAGGAAGTTTTCAAATAAGGCATAAATTGCAGATGGGAAAAAAAAAAATAGATATATACATATTTGATTCTATCTGAGCTCAAATCTTCTCTGTGGTTTTAGGCAGTCATTTCACTTACCCTGCCTCTCACGTGAAAACAAGGATAATAATTAAAATGTTATCAGGATAAAATCCCTTAATGTCTGGATTTCATATTGACAAGAAACCATGTCTCTATTGTATTTGTGATTTTCTTTTCACTTGAAAATGTCCTCCTTGATTTTATTTTTCCATTTAAAGAGGAACATTCCCAAACCAGTCGGCATTACCTCATTTATGTTTCTTTTTGAAAATTGTGAAGTTCTTTAAATTCTGAGATTTTGTGAATAAATACAAAAAGAAGAAAAAGAAAAAAAGGTGATCAACTTCACATTTTCTTTGTAAAATCCTTCCCTTGGCATCGTGTTCCAAATATAATGAATAGTGCATTCTGAGTTTCAAAGGTTCTGCTTTTAAATGTAGTACTTTAGGTTAGTAATCAGAGACTATTTTGAATATGTGGTGCCTACAGTACATATGAATATGCTAATCAGCTAAACTTAATAGTTCTCATTTGTATTAATGCAAATTAGGTGGCTGTACTTTCCACCAAATATTTTCCTCGGTATTTATTAGAGAAATCAAAATCTCTTTCCACCCATAATAAGTTCTAATATTTCATCTTAACACTTTAAAGGGCGTGTTTTATTTTAGCTTAATCTAATTTCGTTGAACAAAATTGCATCTAAAGGCAATATAAAGTTACAATTTGTTCCATGTCAAATAATAAAAATGGCCTTTAAATTTTACATGAATTTGACCTTTTGGTTTGTGCATTTCAATTAAACCTCCCTCATAATCCAAATGGTATAACGTATTTAGTGTGCATTTGGCCTTGTATAGAGGTATTCAGCTGTATTCCTGTTGCCTCCTTCCGTGTAGCTGTTGGCCTTTCTTGACTGTCAGTCTCATCCTGTTATCATTAAGAAAGGTGGGGGATTTTTCTGCTTACTACAAACAAGTCTGTTATGCATCTTGCACTAGCTGGAGTCAGCAATGAAACCATGTTGGATCGGATGTATCCAGTTTTTCAAAAGGAGAAAGGAATGGTATACAGTCCCAAAAATCTGGGCTTGTTCTTTGCAAGGTGGCCTGTAGACTCTGAATCACTAGCTGCTAATCCTTCAAGTTACCTTACTGAACTCTAGGAGATCCCTAGAGTTGAGTTGAAGCCCAAAGGCAACTCATAAGAACTGTGCAAGAGCAACCAACTCGGTTGTTCTAAGCACAGCAGCATGTTCAACCATGTCAAGGTCTTTTATGATCTTTGGCCATATAAATTATGTTTACTATTAATAGCAAAAATATTTTTGGTGTTAGTAACTTTCATTTGTTCATGGAAGAATTATAGAAAGGCATCTTACTTCGTCATTCTTCAGAATTATATTCATTCATTTTATTTCAGGATCACACCCCAGCCATTCTCTTCTGAAGCAGAAAAGTAAAAGGAACCTCACTGTCCAATATGTAGAAATTTTCCAGCATACTAATGCGCTGTATGATGAAGAGAAGGACCTGAGCGTAGCTACTGCCATTCTCAGCACAGATGGGAACATCACCACTGCCACATCTGACTCCACATTTTCCAGCTTCTCCCCATCCTCATACGTGACTTCTCTGATAATACTAAGAAGCTCTCCAGGGCCAGGACCAGCTACTATTCGGTGTTTATTCAGTGTCTAATTGCACAGTGCAGCCCCATACCTGATTGGCCCGTAGGCACTGTTGTAATTAACATGATTAATAATATGCGTTCTGTAGAGAAATAGCTGAGACTAGTTTCCAAGGCTTGAAGCCTTGAACTTCTTTTGCAGCTTTAAACGGGCTTTTAGACTCAATGGCTTAAAAACGACTCATTCTGTGATCAGCAGAGCTAATGAAGCCTGGTTTTCGCTGGCTTTGTGTCTCGTGGCAGGACTGTGCTGTGTCAGGGAAGGTGCAAACCCTGATCCTGTGGCTGAGATGTTCAAAACCACATTGTCCTGTGTGGGTTCTTTCGTGTCTAATGAGAGTGGGTTCACGCTGCAGCCTGCCTTTAACGGTGGTGCTCATAGAGTGTTTCTCTGCTACTCAGATGCCTCTTCTCTGAAGCTTGTAGTAATTTAATATCCTTGACACCTCCAACCCTCAGCTAAATTTGATTGAAATGAGCTAATCAGTCTGTAAAGTGAGACAGACAGACAGATAGGCAGAAGCGCACGTGCTCTTTGACCATGATAAACCCCATTTCCTTCAGAAACCAGGGTAAAAAAGAATAAAATCTGTGATGTTTTATGTTTAATTTTCCTTTGTTTTTTTCCCAGGGCAAACTAACTCTAGCATTAAAACCAGAATAACCCCCAAGTCACGCTTCGGGAAAAAGAAAAGGGCAAGCTATTCCAGGAAAAAATCCTCTTTTTTTTTCTTTTTTTTTTTTTTAAACTGCAGTAGAAATCAAACTCCAGAGCTTTAATGGAAAAAATCTTACATTTTTCTGGAAAGAAGGAGAAGATGGGAGAGAGGAAGGGGGAAAAAAAAAAGAAAAAAAGCTAAGCAACTGTCAGATCAGCTCAGGATCTCCATTAGAATGCAGAGTGCTCCAGAGTAATTACAAAACAGCTGTAATGGAAAATTGGTAGTCAAACCCATTTTCCACCAACTAGAACGGTGAATGGGCTCCATTATGTTCCTAATTCTCATTAACTTAATTTGCATAGGAAACAATGAAGGAATACCTAATGAGTTAGACTCAGCTAGCAGCAGATCGATACCCCTGTGAACAGGGGTTCGACCCATAATTACAGGACATGTGGCAAAGCCAGAATGTTTCTCCTCTTACATCGGGGAGATAGAAAGGTTGGCCTTGCTGTTGTTATTTATTTAAAGGCTGGAAATGTAGTGCCTACAGAGGTGGGAATTTGTTGCTGTTTGGAGGTGGTGGGGGAGGGAGGGTTCGTATTTTTTTTCCTTTCTTTCTCATTTTGTTCTGTGGCTTTTAGGAAGAAATGCATTATTTGACTTTCTCTTCTGCATTAAAGAAGAAATTTCTTAAAAGCTGGTTTTGTGGCCTAAGTTTAAGAGTTGGGATGTGCTGATGCTTTATGCTGAGGGCTGCCCAAGCTCTCTCGCTGTGTATATTCTGGGCCAACTAAAACCTATATAAATACACATCATGTGCCAGCATGACCGAGCCTTCAAGCCCAGCCAAGAGGCACAGCCTATTCACCTGGGCTCAGCTCTGTGCAAACACAATCACATGGTATTAGAGGACCAACAGATGTAAATACTGCTGTCTCAGAGTGTGCGTGTCTCTGTCTGCAGTGTAATCCGGGGAAGGTCTGGGTTCAATTCCCATTCTTGGCAGCATGACTGTATTTGCAGTCTTGGACATGTGCTTTCAGTTCTCTGGCCTTTAACACCTGTCTGTGCAACAAGGCTAGCAAATCTCTGCTCTGGTTTACACGCTAAGCTTTCTGGGGAAGGGTCTGGATGATCTAAAAATTAAGGCAATCTGAACAAAGAAGATTTTCTCTAACAAGTTAAGACTGTGAGCAAGGTGTGATGCTACTGCTTCTGTAAGTTAGGACAATTTTTCTGTTTTTCCAAATTTGCCAATCCTGTACCACTGTAGCTAGATCATGCATATAGATATCAATACAGTTACTTGAAATGGTTGAATCTCTCCCAATGGTCTTGCAGTTTAATTTAGTCTCTATTGTTCTTTCTGAGTGAAATTTCCCCCGTGAAGAAGACTTCCAAAAAAAAAAAAAAAGAGAGAAAATCCAAAACCAGCATTATGTGAGTCCTCAAAAGAGTTTTAAATTAATGTTACCATATTTTTGTATGTACTGCAGCTGTGCAGTCCTCACAATGCCAGAGGGAACATGCTGTGTCAGATTCTGTAAGAAATGCATAAAAAGAAATAGTGCTTGCCTGCCTGCCTTAACGAGCTCACAATCCACCCAGACAAGGCAAATAGAGGAAATATTCTTATCCCCGTTTTACAGATAGAGACCTGAGTCACTGGATGATTCGGTGACAAACCCAATGTCACACAAACAACCTGTGGCAAAGCTAGGACATAGAGAGCTCGTAGTTCAGTCCCAGGTTGATGTATTTATTGCTGTAATATCATTCATATATTATATAAGCAAAATTTAATGAATACATAGATTTTGGTGTCCCACTGTGTTATTTTTTTCCATATGACATAAGAAGAAGAGGTGGTTCTAGGTATGTCCTAGCTGCAGGAAATTCTAACAGACATGTTTGTAGGAGCTAAGGAAATCTTCAGGCTCATGTCAAGACAGTAAGTAAGGGTTGAGTGTTGGAATAGGCTTTTAGATTAAAAAGCAGTTGCAGCATAGAGTGGTTGCATGACTGTACAGTTATGAGCTTTTATGGGTAGACAATAAGTAGGAATAACTGGAGAAAGCACCTTCTTAGAGAATGTATTTTATTATGGGGAAGGTTAACAGGTTCGCTCTCAATATTGGCGGGGAGCATTTGCAGACCTGAAGGAACAGTGAGACCAGTGGGGTTTGCTTTGTTTTCCCATGGCAGGGGTCAGCAGATGGCACTCACACACAGCCTCAGGAGTTGCCAACACCACTGGAGTAGTGGCAAGTTTCTCTTTTTAGAAATGCTGCATCATCCTTCAATCTTTTCTGCAGTTCCTTTGTGGGGAGCTGTGGCAAATGGCTCAGGAAGGGTTTTTTTCTGTCATAGCTTTTCTAACTTAACACAGAATTGCATACAGTGAGGTGGATTGAAGTTTCTGAAATTGGGATTGTCCAAATTCTGATTTGATCAGGTCTGTTAAAAAACTAACTTACATAATATTAATACGTTATATGAGCTGAACCCTTATATGGAGTCATTGATTTCTCCTTCAGCAGAAGACTAACTGCAAGACCAAGATATCTGCCTGCAAGAAGTGGCACTGTTTAATCAATCCCTTTTAAAATTTCTTATGTTTTTTTTTTTTTTACAGGTATGCATTATTGTCCGATTTCTCATCTGTTTTAAAATAGAGAATCCTCTTGGAAGTCAATGGTGTTTTTTTTTTCACAGTTGATGAGCTGGTCTTATGTGATTATGGTAAGTTTTTGGCTTGGTTAAGAGGGTAAAACACTATTCTGGGCCTCTACAGAACTGAGGTCTACCTCCTGTGTAACTGACTTAGTGAGGGTCCTTGAGCAACAAATTTTGTCCTTCTTTGCTCCCTTTCTCCTTTCCAATTGTTTTTCGTCTTCTTTGTTTGGATGTCTCTGCTTCATGTTTTCATTCATCCTTACTTCGTCTGATTTCACCACTGCAAATAGAAAAATAATAATGATAATTTTAAATACATTATTCTAAGTTTTATCTCAGGGCAAAAATCTTTTATCCAGCTTTAGACTGTCGGCTTTGATTTGAAGAAACTCCAAGCAATCACTGCTGCTAAAATGTTTATGGAAACTGAAAGACAAATCCCTCTGCAAAACTAAGCCTCGAATTCACCCTTCACCGGTTAAACTAAAGTCAGGATCAATGGCCAGTGCTTGAGAATTTTGTGCCGAATAAACATTGCTCTGTATGACTAGTTGCATTTGTTCAATTAAAGTAACACATCTGTACAGTAAATAGCCTGTGGTCGGGCAGTAACATAATACTGTACAAGCACAGCAGTAATTGGATAATGTAATGAAATGCATGGTGGGTTTTTTAAAGAAAATATAATGAGATTTCATCATTTTATACACACAGGTAATTAGTTCTTAGAAATACTGGGAGAGTAAATTATCTGCAGATTTGAACTATCAGCAAGTATTTTAAATGGACCAGCTGAAGAGGTAAAAATGTTCTAGTTTAAATCTCTTGAAATTCAAACCAAAATGAGACCGGTATGAAATTAAGGTACTAATAAGAACTGAAAGGATTTTTGGAAATTAAGACCACCAAACCATCTGCCATAATGACTGCCAAGCTTACCAGTGAATCTGTGTAGGTGAAAACATGTTTCCCACTGACTGAGTGGCACTGCACATGACTGCAACCACCACCCATCCAGATCACTGTGTACGAACTTTGCTTTAGACTTTCCATGCTATCCTCTTTTAAAGCCCATTCAAGAAATGTGCCACAATTTGAAGTAACCTCTCATAGGCACATTTTCAAAACCTGGTGTATGTGGCAATATGAATATGGTGGAATAGTAGAACTACCTAAAGTGCTTGTGTTACCTGATCACACTTTTATCTATGTGTTATTTAACACATAACAGCTAAGCTGCACTTTGTAACTAGAATAGTTAATCGGAGGAGCTCCTCGTCACAGGGTATCATGGAAGTCAGAAGTTCACATGCATTCAAGGAAAAACAAGCTCATGGAAAATAACTCAATTAAGAGTTACTAAAGATATAGAAAATATTTTACATTCAGGACGTCATTCAGGAGTTTGTACAGAAGAAACATATATATATATTTATATATATTTTTTATATATATATATATGCACACATATATATATA
>VYZM01006246.1:0-20225 GCA_013398915.1 Dromas ardeola
TAATAATACTAAAGAACCAACATAAAATATGCAAGAATTATACTCAGTCAATTCTATCAGCAGGAAGCTGTGCACTCCCGGCAGTGGACAGAAAATGTCAGACACTGCGAGCGCTACGGCTTTGGGAGGAAGGGAAGGGCTCANGGAAGGGCTCAGGCATCCAGCATTGGGGCAAGAAGTTCTCATGATCACAGCCACCAAGGAAGAGAGAGACTGCCCAGCAAACTTTCTAATTTATATTGAATGTAACGTTCATGGCATGAAATAACCCTGTTGGCCAGCTTGGGTCAAGTGCCTGGGTCTTGCTCCTCCTCGTCCCCACAACCGGCAAGGCTCAGAAGCACTGAGACCTTGAAACCCACATTCCATATCTGGCTATAAGTAAGTTTTTTCACAAATTCAGACACTAGAGTCTTCTAAAAGTGCAGTTTTCTCGAGCATTAGAAGAGACCTTACTGAAAAGTTAAATTACTGAAAGAGAAATGAAACCTGTGTCGCTCAAACGCGGACAGCCGCCCAAGCTGGCTGCTTCCTACTGAATAAAACTGACTCTATAATTCAGATGTAACAGCGGTTCATACAGTAGAGCCAGTTTTCACTGCCAGCTTGGCTACTAACTGGTGTGTTGTGAGCAGCGTGACGTTTCATGCCAAGTACAAACTCGCCGAGAGGCTTGGGAAGGACCCGGACACTGAACCCACGGTAGCCATGGCTCTGCTGGTAGGAGTTGTGAGCTGGCAGCTGGCTCCGGTCTGCCTCCATCACCCTGGCAGCAAGGTGTCCGTGCGGTGAGAAGCGTTGCTGCTCGCTGTGTGCCAGTATGTTGGTGGTGTCATGTCATCTGTTCCCTGCAGGAGCCTGGGGTTGCGGTGCAGAAGGATGGGATAAGAGAGGAATTCATTCTTTCCACTTTTGCAGCCTCTTGGCTCACGTTCTGAGTAGCACCAAACACCTGCCTTTGGCAAAACCACCCAGTATTCAAAACAAAATCCAAACAAAGCGAGGAAACAAAAGATAAGTGCAGAGTTAACCCAGGTTAGCTCCCAGTCCTTGTAAAAACTAGGATTTATAAGGGGTTCATAGTGCTTGCCTAAAGGGAAAACCCTATATTTAAGAGGTGATCAAACTTGTAACAGGTAGTGGATAATTATAAGAACATGGAAACTTGGTGACAGCAGACCAAACTGGCAAATATATATACATTTGGCAAAGTGATGTAAATGGTAGCAGATCACCTTAATCAGATGGATAGATGAAGGAGGTGCATAAGTACATCCTTACAGATTCTTCACACGTGCAAGAGCTGGTCACCAGTGCCATTGCTGTGTCAGTATCTTTAATGTTTTATCTTTGATGTTGGCTCAGCACACTCTAGGACCTGCGGTTTCTGCATAGAAGCAGCTCCTTGGGCTGCCAAGCTGCCTCCAGGTCACGCAGAGGGAAGAACGTCCACAGAAATGGGAGTGGAAATCAGTGGAAAATCTATAAAGGGATGCTAAGTTATGAAAGATCTGCTAGAAAAGGGGTTCAAAATGTGCCAGCAAAGCTGAGCATGCTGTTTGTGTATTGCATTTGGTAGGAAGCTGTACAGAAAATTGTCTGCGGCCTGAAAGTACAGAAATATAAAGGATTATAGAAGGCACACCAGGGCTGAGCTGTCTGCTCCACAGAGGGCATGGGCAGAGCTTTCCCAGCCACAAGGCACTGCCGAGACTGCAGCGAAGGGCAGCAAGCGGAGTACCAGACACAGAAGACTTTAGCCTGAAGTCCAAATCATGGACATGTGAGCTGACGATGCGAAAGAAAGAACCAGGAAGCTGCTCAGGAGAAGCTTATCCTGGAACAGTTCACCAAACACCTTATCCCTTTTACCAGACATTCCATGGGCACTTTCTTTCTCTCACACGTTGCACATGCATATTTAAAGAGATGGCAAGATTTCTTCAAGAGATGGCAAACAAATTATATACTGAATAAAGACTCCACTGAGCTTCTAGCAACTGCGGATTTTGATTAGGTAAAAAAGTAGTCAGAAGCAGAATCTGGAGATATTTAGCCCTGGAAGGTGTTTGTTTTTTTTTTTTTCTGTCTACAACAGGACCTGATTACTGTTTCTGATATTATCATCTGCTTTAATAAGCAAATTCCCTCAAACAGCAGTTGGCCCTAATATATCCCTCTTCCATTCCCATCTCCTTGGCCACATATTGCTTACTCTGCTAAGTGCTAAATGGCTCTTGGAAAGTGCTAAGAGGGTGTTGTGAAAGGGCTAAGCTGAGCTTCACAAACAACTGCCTGTACAGAGAAACAGTCCCATTGGTAGGGTGGTGCCAGGAGGCCCAGCAGCAGTCTGGTTGAAGACCCTTGTTTTGACAAGGCTGGAGCACTGAACGTCATGGTTGCCTTCTTAAGGTAATTTAGATTAGACTTTTTCACCTTGTGGAAGTGAAGTTTTTTTGACCCGAACTGAAGTGAAACCACTGGATACTTCGTCAGAAATATTCTACAAGATCAGTATGTTCCTGCTAACCAGGTCAAGTTCATCCGCTCTGCCCGCTCCACCAGAAACCCGCTCAGCTGGCAATCTCGGCACTCGATAATTCTCAGAAGTGAAGAGCAGTTCCTGGAAGACAATGGGAACAAAGTCCCAGGCCCACCAGCCCTGGTGTGAACTTGGCTTCTGAAGCCTCAGTCAAAGTCAGGATGAAATCCAAAGCAGCCACCCTGCAAAGAGGCACCGAGTCACCAAAGCCAATTCAAATGTTCCCCAACTAATCACCATTGTCTGGGCATGGGCAGAAAGTAAGACATCCAATGTTTTTTATCTTCTCCAACAAGCTGCAGCATGTTGGGGCCACCAACAAGCACTGGCCAGTGTATAAACTTCAACCTGCAAGTAAAGGGGAAGCTTCACCATATGAGAAGCCACTTCCTTGCAAGAACGTTTCAAGAAAGGAGAGTGGACGGGGTCTTTTAAGCTAAGCAATTTCCTAAGTGAACCAGCTCAGTCTGTGCTCTTGCCGTGTTTACCTGCTTAACTGCTGGAAGATGTGGATCTTGCCCTCCCTGCACATGAATTGGGATCACAAGACACCTCTTTGCCCCGTTAGTCACTGTCACTTGGGGGATCTCTGCTACGCTGGACTGTAGCATGTGGTTTTGATCCAGTGAGTGTTGGCATGGACTGGCTTCCAGCCCGAGCAAGCAGCCACTCTGTGACTAATGGGTAAAGTTACTTGTTTTAACTCTAAACCAACAGGTCTGCAAAAAACTCCTCTGTCTTTGGTTAGTCATTTTTTTGTTTATTTTATAGGGTGCTTCAGATACTATCAATTTCTATGTAAAATAGATGTAGTATCATGAACATTGAGGGCTGCCTTGCTAATTGTTTTAATTTTGCAATTAAATTTTTGCAATTAAATTACTGCAGGTTAGGTGCTAGCTAATACATTTAAATCAGCCCAATGAATTGGTTTTTTATACTAACAACGCGTTTTGAAAGCACATGTTTCCCTTAAGAAAAATAGCATCTGCAACTGTTTTACTGAGCTATTTGGGTTCTAAAATGTGTTTATTACAAAAAATGCCACAGAGCCTGTTATGTCCTATGTAGTATTTGCCATGCAAGCTATTTATAAGGCAAGTTATTTATAAGGAAAGTCATTCATAAGGAAAGTTAGTTTAAGTTATTTATAAGGAAAAGCCAGGCTCATTATCTCGTTTTTATAGTTGGAGATGCTGTGGCACAGGGACAGGTGAAACAGTTTCCCCAGTGTCATGCAGCAAGTCCAATTGGTCCCAGCTCCCGCTACCTGCCTCTCCAGCCCTCTGCCCGCTGAGCCACGTGCTCCTCCGCAGTGATATTTGTTCTTCTCCCCCCAACTCCACAGCAAACAGGACAGTTCAGTTTTGTTGCATTCTTCCAGCTACGGGTCTTCTGCAGAGGATACAGCTTCCTGCATACTGGTGGATCTCCACAGAACTTCCCAACTTTTACTAGAACCCTAGGTTTCTTGATTGATTTTCAAGACCAATATGCATCTGCTAATCCCATTTCATCCAAAAGAAAGGAGACATTAGTCCTTGGCCGGTGGAGGTTAGCAAACCCATATTTGCCACTTGCCATTGGCTATGCTTTCCTTCTCCTGGTTGAGAAGCAGGGTGAAAAACTCAGCGGGTTCCAGGATTGTTCTGTGGTTTAGGTTGTTTTGTTTCCTCAATGAAATTCAAAGAAACTGCAGCCAGCTCCAGGGAGAATTGAAAATGCGGAGGAAAATACTGTCAATTTTTTCCCCAGTTAAATCACAACAGAGACTAGCAGCTACTGAAAGGCAAAATGTCCACATAGATGTAGGCAAGACACAGCTGACAAGCAGAGACTGCCTGCACTGACAAGGGCTTAGGCACTTTATATTGCCTCCTGGAAGCCTCCTGGGATCTTCTGGCCAAGGTGTTCAGAAACGGTTTAACAGGAGAGGCCAGGGACATAATTCACGGCCTTTTCCCACCAGCTGCCATACGGTTCCTCTGCAGCTTGGTAGGTAGGAGGAAGTTGCTCTGCTTTCATTGTCAAACTGAACGTTGGCGTCTTGGGGGTCTACAGCAAAATAAGTCATCTTGTCTTCATGTCTGAGGTGGCACAGTTCAGCTGTGGCCACTCTGTGCAGATGCCTTGGGCTTTTTTCTATCTGCGTCCTGCATTCGCCTCTCACTGTCAGGCCTGGACATACCTACAGCATCCCTGAAGGAAGCTGGTCACAACTTGTTGAAGGACGCAGTGCACGGCTACCTCGGTAGCTCCACAACTTCGTTCCCTTATGCCTAAATGGCAGGAGTTTTCATACCTTCCTGGGGTCTCTTTTTTGAATCAGAAGTGTCTTCTTGTCGTACTCCTAGCTGTCAGTGAGAACATTTCATCTTTACAAGCCAACAGTTTACCACATCATTCTGTAGTCTTGCCTTTTTTAAACAAACCTTCTTAATCTTTCTTTGCGGGAACGTGCTTTCAAAGCCTCTTCTCAAGTTTGCTGCTCAGCTGTGAAACCTTCAGTTTGTGTCCGGCCTTTCCCATGCCAGGAAGAGCGAACCGGTCACCTGCTGCGTCGTGCACCCAACACCCCGCATTAGCTCTGCCTTTTTTTTGGAGCAGCATCGTACTGTTGACTCCTATTCAGCTCATGGCTCACACCTCGAGCTGGCTTTCTGCAGTACTGCCGCCTGGCCACTTATTCCCCCATTTTCTCTTTGTGCTTTTGATTTCCTCCTCTTAAGTGTAGCACTTTGCACTTTTCTTTACTGAGTCGTTGATTTTCTCCAATTTAGCAAGATCATTTTGAATTCTCAGTCCATCCGCCAAACTGTTTGCATCCTCTCCCAGCTAGATGATGTCTGCAGATTTTATGAGTACTCTTTATTCCCTCGTCACAGGTTGTTAATGAAAATACTGCATAAAATGGATTCCACACAGATGTTGGAAGGACCCCGTTTGAAACTCCCTCTAAGTCTGACAGAGAACAATTGACAACTAGGTTTTAAAGCTATTTTTTTTTCACCAGCCATGTGTCTACTTTATGAGGATTTAATCTAAACTATATTTTCTTTGTTTGCTTAGGAGAATGCCATGTGGAATGGTGTCAAAACCTCCTAAGAATCAAGATGTACGAAAACTGTTACTTCCTGCTTACCTGTGAAGAAGGGTGTATAAAGCCCACACTGACCTAAGCTGAGAAAGGTATTTTTATACAGGCTTGAACTGCTTTATCAGTTTCCAATCTTCTTCACTTCAATCGCTGCAATTTTGTGTGTAGCCATAGCCCGAGTAATTGTCTCCAGTATCTCAGTGATTAAAGCTCATTCAAAATTCCAGCAAGCTTCAATAAAACATTTTCCTCCCTCGCTAGGACAATATATAGTCAGAGATAAGAGACTTCTTTATAATCCCAAATTCAGTGAGGGAGAAGTTGGCACTAATACACACGTAACAGTGAAAAACTTATTTGCAAAAACACGAAGATGTAGGTAGATTCTTGAAGATATTTCCTACTTTGTGAAATCCAGATTCAAGGAAGCACACTGACGTGTGCAAATAGTTTTATATCCCATCAGTCTAATGATTTTAATTTATGTACTGTTCTGCACTACTATGAAATTCCTGATGCAATCAGTATCATTGCAAGAAAGTAAAGCTGTTCTTGTAGATGAGTTACAAATCCTCATTAGCCATCAGATGTTACATTAGAGAAGCGTTTGTTATATCCTCAATATATTATGCACTTTTTAGTGCTGTTTATTGGTCACCTCTGTACTTAATAGCCTCCGTCACCCCAGTATCTAAGCAACTTGATCCCGCATAACCTTGCGTGAAGTAGTGGCCCACCTCTAAGAGTCGCTTTTCTTTTTAGGGAAACTAGTACTTCATCCGAAGGAATGAATGGTTATGATTCTGTAACATTGGAAGTGACTAATCCAGTGTTGTAAATGGGATAAAGGGAAATGGAATGTATTTTGAGAACAAACAGTAATCATTGACACAGTAATTTGCATCCCTAGATGTTATAATAATGACTAAGTATCACTTCCCCTTGTTTGCATAAGGAAGAGCAGGCAGAGAAATCCAGTGATTTGGCTAGCACACCACCAGCAAGCCACTGAAAAAGAGAAGATCTTGAGCGTAGATCGCTTTTATTGCAGCTTGTTTTCCTGTAATCCGCTACATGTTCGAAATACAGGGTTACAAAGGGTGTCATCCCTTCCAGTACTAAAAACTGTAAGGGTTTCACTGGTTCATGCCAGAAATAGCCAACAAGAGTTGGTCAAGGCTTGTGGCAGATTTGAGAGATGGGGTGCAGTGCATTGCCTTCAGAAGGGCTGGTTTGGATGGGTGACTTGGGATTCCCGACAATTTACATATATTAAGTGCCAACAGCCTCAATCTGTGCTGTCTTGCTGATGAAGCTAACATATTTTTGCTGCCTAAGGAAATTTCCTGCTCTTCAGAAAGTGATTGCAGTTGTAAGGACCAAAGTATATTCAGTGACCCTTCTACTTCGTGACCAACTTACGTGGATTTAAACGGGGAGTACTCACTATGAGTGGATCCTAACGATGTATTTGTACAGTGAGCAGCTCTGCGCAAACGTTTCTAGACAGGCAGTCCCCAGGAAGTCAGAACCACTGCATAGGGGGATGGAGTGTTTGCAAGCTGAAAAGCAAATATGTTCAATGTCTTAATTTTTTTAGAACAAAATTAAGCACCTGAGGTACGATTTGCTTTGTACGAAATAAAGGGAGTGTAAAATACCATCAGTAGGACCGGTGATACCATTCTGAATTGCCTTTGAATTTCATGCTGGCTGCATGTCACAGGACCAGGGCAAATAGCAGTTAATGCAACCTTTACTTAGCTTCTCCTGGCAAATAAAAAGTAAAGGGTGAGGCAGTCTCACACTAACATATGGCCAGATATAGGCAAAACATACCTAGAAAAGGTAATCACTCCTTATCATAACTATTTATTTGTCTTTTCATGTGGCTATGGGTCCAAAGAGAAGAGCAAAATGGGTAGATCTTACAGACTTCACAGTCCGAGAGTACAATAATCTTTAACGAAGGTCAGTCCAGCACTTCTCTCTAGTTCACATATCTAAACACAGGGGTTAGACTTTACCAAATACACGAGGTAAGAGTTATTGGGAGCGTGTAGGGTTCAGTTATGGGAAGGAAAGGGCAGAGGAGCAGAATATCTGAACAAAGAGGAGTACCAGAGCTGGTGAGGGCAGGGCTCTCCTGCCAGAGGGGTCATCTTGGCTCATCTGTGGGCAAGCATCTTCATATGTTTCAGGTTTGGTGGAAAAAACCAAAAAAACTCAACTAGTTATTAAGCCCCCACCTGACACCCACCTGACAGCTTTGCAGGTGTGCCGTAGCTTCCACCCTGCTCTTTGCCTTTGTGTTACAGCAAAGATGCTGACGGGGTTGCAAAGTCTCTCATGTGCGAATAACCCTGCCGTGCTGTGCGTTGATTGGCACCCTTTGGGCACCACTGCAATACAGATGAAGAAATATCTGTTTACATTTGAATAGGAGATCGGAAACTCAGTGATTCTGACTCATTGCCACAGCGCCAGATAACTAGGAACACCCTTATCTTTTCTGCTGCATTTTCCAGCTGGGGTTTTTTTTTGTCTCTCTCTCCCCCTACCGTGTCCGAGTGTTTTCATGACTCTTAGTTCTTCTCTCTGGTTTTGCCTCCCTGGTCTCATTTCCCTTCCTTTACTTTCTTCCTACACACTTGGCTTCCTCTTCAGCTTTCCTCGTGGCTTGTTCTTCTCAAGTTCTCATTGTAAGTGCTTCTTTTCAGGCTTGTCCCTCTCACAGGCTCTCCCAAGCCTGTCCTCCCACAAGGAGAAGGAGAGATGGAGACATTTTGGCTGGAGGGGAGCATTGGCAGCAAGGGAAAGCTGGGAGCCAGGGGAGTTGCAAGCGAGCAAGGAAGAGGATGGAGGGAGAAGAACGCAGGGAGGGCCACTCCCCAGGGTACAGGCAGGAACAAGGAGAGGAAAGAAGATGTCAAGGAAGGGTAGGGGAAAAACAATGGGAAGGTAGGGGAAATACACAAGAATATACACTTGCAAGAGTGAGGGGAAATAGAAGGGTATGAGAGAAAATGTGCATTAGGAGGCAAGAGAGAAGGGAGATTTCACGGAGGGGAGCAATTGAAGGTAGAATTACACTTGCAATGAGGTAAGCACTTGGGACTGAAGGGAAAGAAAGGGGGAAAAGATGGAATGAAAGAAAAAAAGAAATTCAAATTGTAGAGCGGATGAGGAAGAGTCCATGAGGGGGAAAAAAAGAGCTAGAAAGCCGAAGACAACAGTAATTCTAAAACATAGCATGAAAAAAGGAGAAGATTGTTTGAATCTTGGGGGAAGACAGAAATACAGGAGGAAAGGAGGAGAGCCTTGGAGTATTTCAGAATTCTTCCCTAAAACAGCTCTGAACTGAATATTTATAAAAAATATCGCAACAATATGAACACGTACTTTCTTAAGCATTTAAATGTTTTCAAGCACACTCAGTCACCTTTCCTGGTCCCATCCGTTACTGCCCTGACTTCACTATAAAATCCGTGACGTACTGTAGAGCCCTTGCCTATACAGAAGATGTAATGTAAAGCCACACACTTGTTACTGAAACAGCAGTGGGGAGGCAAGAAGATCCCTCCATGTGTAAACCCCATTATCCTCCCCATTACTTAACATAATTTGCCTCAGGCAGCAAGTCAAATCCTCCAAATACTCACTGCAGTGAGAGATAGGGAGTGGGGAACTCACTTATCTTTTCAGGTGGATTTCACAGTCTGGTTTTCTCTCTTTGTTCTCACTTTCTCCCTGGTTCTGTTGTTTTTCTTTTATCTCTCCCTTTCACATTTTTCAGCCCATTTCACTTTCTGCCTACTGTTCTCAAACAACTTACTTGGGTTTGGATTGTATTTTCTTCACCCACCCTATTCTGATGCCCTCTGGGTGTCCCTCTGTTGCCCATGCCTTCTCTTCATCTCTCTCCCTCTCTCTCTCCAGGTGCCCACCTCTAGAAGCCATCTCCTACCTACCCCTGCCAAAGCACATGCCCCACACATATCAGTGAGACTGGGTACTCTCCCTGATTATCTCATGAAAGGGAAATATCTAAAACATTACAGTTGCTCTTTGAACATCCGTAGAAAGGAATATCCCCCTCCACCATGTGTAGGCCCATCGCACGTCTATTCGCTTTCAACACTTGACCTTATGGTCTCTGTTCCCCTTTGCTTCATATTCAAACATCCCTAATCTCTTTTGACCCTCTGTTTTGATCCAAATATTTGACGTGAATTTAAAAAAAGTGCAGGTTCCTTTTACTCTTTTCACCCCATTATTGCTGGCAGGCCTTCCCCAACCCTGGGGTGCTCTGCTATGCTTTTGAACTGCAAGAAATGATAAGGCTGGAAGATCAGGAGCCAGGCAGCAATGACAGTGCCTCACCAGGACACTTTCTGAGCCTCACCCTGGCTTGCAATGCAAGCCCCCACCTTGCTCTGCAGCATGGGGACTATTGCACAGCAAACCACCCTCTTGGCTTTGACCATGGAGGTGCTTGCCATACCCAAGAACGCTGCTCAGTCCTCCGTTTCCCAGCCCTCAGCCAAGCCCCGCTGCTAGGCCTGGGTGCAGACATGAGAAGCCCATATAAATTTGGACTTGGATATTTTCCTACACTCCTCCCATCAATTGCATAAAGGTTGCCAGGAGTACCGTTTGGACCAGGGTTTTCACAGGGGATGAAGGCAAAATGGATCCTCCCAAATTAAGAAGCCAGCGACACAGTTGACGTGCTGCTCAGCACCATGCGTGCCTTCCAGCTGAGTTGCCCGGTACCCTCCCAAATCCAGACACCCAGAGATCTCCACGCCCTGCTCTTCTGCCACCCACCATACTCGGGTATCCTGGCAGCGCCATGGAGGTGCCCTTGGGCAACCTCTCCTCCATAAACTGAGGTTCTCTGGTCCTGTCTATGTCACACAGTCCTGCACTCCAAAAACTGGTGTGCCTTGAGCTAATTCCCCATCCAGATGGTTATATCCTGACCCTCAGTACTGGCATATTGAGACCAATGGACTGAGGTCTGGAGCCCTCTCCGAATGTTGGGTGCCCCCTGCGTACCCCTCACAGAACCAACGCACTGCAGCGAATCTGAGGTGTCCTGTCAACGCCAAACTGAGAGATCCCACATCACCCCAAATGGAGGCTTAAGGGACACTTCTGAATTGTGGCAGTCTGGCATCTCTTTCTTGAGGCATCGTCCATATCCCTGGGCCTGAAGAACCTCTGGTGGTCCCAAAGCAAGCATCTCAGTCCCCTTGTAATTGAGGTGACCAGTCCTCACCTTAAAACGCTGAGGAATCTCAGCCTCCAAATTACTCTCTTCTGGGCCTCACCGCATGGCAGCACCCTCGACCACTCCAGATGCAAATGTACCCCCCAGGCACCACCCTGCTCCAGCACACACACTGTTGAGGTATCCCAGACCCTCACAGACAAAGGTGTCACAGGCACCTTCCTCATGCCACCCCACTTGGAGTCTCCCTCAAACTGACACATCCTGAGATGCCCCCAGCTGAAGTCAAGGGAGAGGATCTTTCTGCATGTACGAAGCTGTGGCAACACGGAAAGCAGCAGCCAGCAGTTGTAGAGGACTCCTTATTACTGTACCCAGTTTCTTCTTCCAGGTGAAGATAAGGACCGTATCTGAATAATCCTAATGCTGCACGTTCTGTTCTGGCACAGGCACATCCCCTCTGCAGATGTTAAGCCCAGGGTTAGGGGTGGCAGTAGCAGTAAGACAGGTAAGTCTACAAGTAGCAGTAAGACAGCAAAGGGCACGTTTTCTCACTGCATGCAGTTTCAGACTGAGATAAGGGCTGGAGTTTCTTAATACCAATGCTGCATAATAAGTTTTTAGGGGTGGAAATAGTCAGTCTTTTCCTTAATGGTTTGGAGAGCGCTGAAAAAACATGACTCTCATCTGAATCAGGGGTTGGTGCTGCTGTACCATGACAAGCATTGGACATCTGGGAGAATCCCCCTGCTTCCCAGCACAACCTCCTGTGCCTGTATCATTTCAAAGCACATCTAGGGGGCAGCTGTATCTTGAGCCACAGGATGCAAAATGACACTATTGTTTATCTATCTAATCACAGCATTTTGGCCTCAAAACTGAAACAAAGAAGGAGCCTCTAAACTTTTCAGGTGCGTAGCAGAGAAGCAGGACAGACTGGCCTCAGAGGCAGATTCCCCACCAAGCAGTTCACACCAGCAACCTAAGGAAGAGACACAATGAACTAGGAAGCCAAAAATCAGAAAAAAAAAACCAACCAAACCTCTGCTGCTTCTGCAGCTGCCTGATGGTGAAAAGGAGCCATCTCGATGCCAGAAGGAGATAATCCGCTGACAGCCGGTTATGCTAGTAAAGATAAATAAACACAAGCTATTCGATCCCCTCTAAGGACTCCACGGTAGAAGGGGTGTAACTTCCTATCCCTTAGCTCTTTACAAATAGCAGAGAAACATTTGTTTCTGGGGAATAATTAATTTCTTGCAGGTCTGGGTGAAAGTAGAATTGCTGAGGGGCGCGGTGGGCTGGAAATGGTGTTTTAGCACCTTTACGTATTTGGACGTTTTCCTTAAATTTCTCTCTAAATTTGTAGAGGAGGCATTCTCCATGAAGGCAGGCAGAGTTTGAGGTCTCTCATTTTATCCATCGAGGTTAATATTCCTCATACAGTCTTCTCATCTCTGCCAGGAGGGATTCCCTAAAGAATTTTAAACTTTTGAATGAATTCCCCAGAAATATCCATTGATATAATTACTCCCTGGCCCTGCAAGTTCAGTTTTGCTCATACTGAAGCCCTAGAAAGCAGCAAGCATCCCATGCAAGTGAGGAGAGACATGGTTCATGTGAAACTAGGGAGTTAAAAATATATTTTGCCAAGTCTCAATATTATATTTAGTAGTGCTGTAGTTGCCATGGTCTAAGAATAAAGAAGGGCAAGTCTTGAAGGTAATATATGTATATAATATAAACCAGTATCACTGGAAAACATGAACAAGCTTTTAGGCACACAGACCTTTGTTTAGGAACTGGAAGCAGAACATTTCTTACAGATATTTGTAAATATAACATCATTGTTGTCATAACATACATTGCTTCCTCTCTGAAGTGCTGTTGCATAGAACATTTCACCTCCCCAACCTCGGATATCCCCTCAGGAACGAGGGATCTGCTGCTCCTCTAAATTCATATGATGAAGGGAGAAGGGTTTGGATCGAGGGGTGACTTTTCATTCCCTGCCAGTAACATCTGAGGTGGAAACCAACCAGTGCCTGCAGCTCCCAATGGCCATCCCTTTTCTCTTGTGTGCCTCAACAAAAATAGTAGTACGTCGTACACATTTGCCAAGCGGTTTACAAGCAGATGTGCTCATGCCCGGAAATAACACCTCAAGACTGCAGCGCTTTCTGAACTCTTCCTGCTCCTCTTCCTCCTTTTGCTCCTCTATGTCGCAGTAGCCCCTAGTGGAAGCTGCTTTGTGGGTTGACCCTGGTCTCCATCTCTCCAGGGAAAAGGTTGTCTGGGATGGGTGCGTGCCGGTGTGTGGCCCGGCAGAACCACACTGGGCACCACTGGGCACTACCGGGCAGTCCCCCGCCTAGCGCCAGCTGTCTGCAAACAGTATCTCAAGCAGCAGAGAATGAGGATGCTGTTTGGGTTCGTAGGGACATGTAGCACAGTTCCTCCCCGGCCTTCAAACAGCCCCCTTATGTGATTGTCGATTGAACAATCTGTTTTTATTAAAAGATAAACTGCCTCCCATTCCAGTAAATGTGATATGAATGACAATGAGAGGCCTGTTTTCATTCTTGGAAGAAAAAAAGCACCAACCCTCAGTACAAGAAGTTTCACTCTATTCAAGTAAAGAGCAAAGCCCATATACCGTCGGCACACATGAATAGAGAAGAAGCCTCTTGCACTGATTTGTTTTTCTCCTACACCAAAATATTACCACTTCCTTTATTCCTGAACTCATAAAAGTGACAATGGTGAAGGAGACCAAAGATGCATCATCTAGCCCAGCCCTCCTCTGATAATGTCTCGACTCGGCTATTTAAGGAGGACTGTAAGAAATGGGGTGCAACCAGAAGCATCTTCCTCCTGGAAGCCCCTGGCAATTAGTGAAAGGGCTTGCTGAGTCAGGTGTGGCATCCTTCAGTAGATTGTTTCACACCTTTCTGAACACATTTTTACTTTCAGGCTCCATGAAATCTTGCGGCAATGAGTACCAAATGTAACTACACGTTAGGCGAAAAAGTATCACTTTCTTTGGGTTTTAAACATTGTCTAATCATTAGACTTAGTGCTACTTACTCTTCCATTTTGAGGAATGGCGAACAATTGTTTCCTACACTCCTCCATGCCGCCCTCCATCTAGCAGGCTTCTTATGTTCCCTCTCAGTTTTCTCTTTTTTCAGCTGAAAAGTCCTAGTCCCCACTTGTTTTTTTCTCAAGGTGAAAGTTATTCCCTATCCCTTCTGCTGCCTTTCTAATTCTAATGCATCTTCTTTGAAACAATGTCCTTCAGCTTGCTCTGAGGAGGTGGGCACACAATGGCTTCGTAAATAGACAAAATACAAGTTTCCACCGAATTTTATAGGCTCCGGATAACTTCCAGCTCCTTGTTTAACTGCCTGGCTGATGGCAAGCACTGTGTTGATGCTTTCAGGAGCCCCACTAACATTACCGGTGAGACTAAGGTGAACAGGAACATCGCAATGTTTTCAAACTATCGTAGGCTTTTATTCAAATTCACTAAGGTGTTTCCAAGTCCACTGTGAGAGAAACTAATCAAATTATGTCATGTTTCCACTTGATTGCCTAATAGAGTTTTGAATGAAACAGCCTTTTCATTCTGCCCCTCCTAGTGAGAGAAAAATACGTTTATGCTTACGTGTACTATTCATATAGGGAAGCGATGTCAATGAGATCTATGAATATATTGACATTATCTAACTGTCTTTTAGCTGAAAAGCATAATGTTGGTGTATCTTACTGTTATTAATCAATTTTGATCACAAAGAATACACAAACAGGCTTAATTGCCGAATTCCCTAACTCTTGAGTGATATATTTTCCAACTTGCCTATCACTCAAACAACAGAAGACTTGAGTGGAAGATATTAAAATTAATTATAAATAAAATATCTGTGTAGACCTCTCTCTACATATATGTGTCTCTGAATTTACAATGCGGTAGCTATATTGTAAGACATGACTAAGTAAAAAGGGCATTGTCTCGCTGTGTGGTTGCCTTCCATGTCCGTCAGGTTTATTGACTCTTTTTTGATCTTTACTTTGCCCCTTCCCACTCCGTTTGAAATGCAGCCGCATTCAACTCCAGATTATCTGAGAAAGCAGCAAGACAAGATAACGCAGCCAAAGCAGAAACCCAGAAAGAGCCAGACCTGCCCGGGAAGCTCGGAGAAGGGGGTGTCATGCCATTGGGAAGGATTGGTGACTCCAGGGGCTGCGAAGGGCAAGGGGTCACAGCTCCTCACAAGATGCAATGCTGTGTGGCACAGTGCTGTGTGAGCACAGCAGCGAGCCCACGCTAGTTCGGCATCAGTCACCTCGAGGGTATCTGCACCCACGATACACTTAATCCCAGATAATCTAGAGTTGACTAACACTATTTATTGTTAGGCCATGAAAACCCACTCTGAATCCCTGCACTGGCACTGACCTCTCTGTCCTCTCAGTCATCATTAACTCTCTTCTCACATGCGAGGCCAGGCACAGCTCCGCTCCTGGATTCCCCGTCCCCATCCCTCCTTCACAGGAGTTGGTTCACAGCTCCTCTTCCCACCCCTGTCCCTGTGCCTATGCTGGGCTACTTTTCAGCACAGTAAAGTCAGGACAACATGCAATAAATACAAAGGATTCCAGTCGTTTAATACTTTCCAAAGCTTACTACTTCTGCACTGCTCTCAAACACTGTTATTCTATAGGAGAAGATGCTGCTCAGCTGGTAGTCCCAAACTGGCAGCTCAAATACATGCCTAGTTAAACACTTAAAGAGAACTGAATTGCTTTTTAGGTGCTCCATCTACTCAAACCCCAGGGTCTTTATGTATGCGGTGATATGGAAGGACTTGGGGGCCAAATTTATGCAAATATTTTGAAAACCACAATCAGCACTTATACATGAAGCACTTAACACCCTGAAATTATCATCATCACCTAGTTTTCCTAAGGCACCTTGGTTCCCCACCTCTCCCCTGTAGTGACCTTTTAAATTGCGCGTTCCTTGGGGCAGGCTCTGCTTTAACACGTCTCTCCTGCAAGGTGCCAAAATGACCACCAACACCTGAAAGAACTAAAAAGACGTGACGTCCTGCCTACTGGTGGTGTACTGTTTATGGGAATGGACATTTTTTGGTGGACGCTGTTTGCCGCAACGTCCAATTTCTGTGCATGTAGGAGGTCTACCTGTTGAGATGTCTACATGCCTGCGTCACAACCTGGTAGTTGCTGTCATGGTCTATGGCTTATGCCCTTGGTTTACCACTCTGCACTTCTATTTGCTTATCAGGTTAGTGACACACTGAAATGCTCTGTTACAAAAGTTGCCATTTCCTTTCAGTGGGTCCTTGAAAACTTACCACAGCTTTCCAGTTGTACTAAACTTTCTCCCCTCCAAGCTCCTCAAAAATAAAAGGGAGAGAATTCTGCTGAAGGCATCTGGAAAAGGGTATTTTGATGGAAACTAGATATTCCTAATTACTCGTGGTCCAACAATCTCCAGCTGAAAAAATTAGCAGGGTGACCAATATTACAACAAATCATCCTGAATTAAGGGGCATTACATTGTTTAACAAAAAGGGCGATGAGCCAAAGAGGAGCTTCTTTTACCTGATAATGGAGCTGCAATTGCTCCTAAGATACTTCGTAGTGCTGGCTTAAAAATGAGTAACTGTTCCCTGGACCGTTTGCATCTTGGCACGCAATTTCTAGCTCATTGTGATTCTAAACAGTGTATGGGATCCGTAAGCGTGCTTAGTCAGCCTGGCCAGCCACCTGAGAGCCATGAGCAATGTCCCCTTTATGACTGCTCACATCTTCTTAAAGAGGAAAAGATAAAAAAAGTGCAAGGAAACCCATTCCTCTTGATTCCCAGAGAGAGTGTCACTGCTCAGGTCTTCCTTCAATCTGGAAGCGGCCAGGCCACCAGACTCTCTGGAAGCAGATGCACCTCCAGAAGCAGAGAGCAATGGCTTGTGAAAGGTAAGATACACTCTGGCCTCCCCAAATTGCAGATATCGTACAGAATTACTGGTTGAAATAGCCAGCATTTTGCCGGAGGTCAAATTAGATTAGATAAGGAGCCGCTAACCTTCCTGACTTCACATACCAAAACCTTAACATGACTGAAACGCTGAGAGGGGAGCCAGGGAAGAAGAGCTCTGGGATCTGCTGGCAGGTACGAGACGATGGTGGGTTCTCACAGGTCCCCCCTGCTCTCTGGTGCAACACAGGCCAGGCTATCCCCTCTGAGCTACGCTCCTCTACTTTCTGTATGAAATAGCCGGTATCTCCAGTAAGCAAAACAATAAGCGAGCAGGGGAAGAGAAAGCGAGACGGAGTCACCCTTTCAAAGCTAACCTTGGAAGGGCTCGCATCCCCAGTGAAATCCCACTACAGGCGCGATGCTGTGGTGCTCTGACAGACCCTCCCTGGCTCTGCTGCCAGGGGCAGCCCGGACAACACAAATTTTGCAAAAGGAACAACAGGGCAGCCCCGAGGCTGAATTACGTTTCCTGGAATATCAATCCCGGGCAATGCCCTCCTACGACGTCTTTTAGCTCACCCAGCCAACGCTGCCTCCCAGGTAGAGCATGGGAAGAGCAAGATCTGCGGCTGCACCACTCCCGGCTGGACCGACTGACAGCTGCCGAGCAAGTCCTTTCGGATGGGCCAGGGTAGACAGGGGTCTGCTTCACTGGCCGCTGGAAGCAACAGCTCCTATGTAAGGCAATAATCCGTGGTCGAAGTCGGAGGTGGTTGTGTTAAGCAACGCCGTTTGTACTTAGGCTGATGTCCTTAACGGCGAGTGTCTCATGTGCGTCATGTCTCCAGGCTCTGGCCCCAACCGGTGGTCTAAACCGTCTGCTTAATTTTCCTTATCGTCTGGAAGTGAGTGATGCCCTGTCCTTCCCTGACCCTGGGAAGAGGGAGGTATTTGCTTGTAGAAGGAGCTCTTCGCCTGGATCCTGCCAGAGAGATAACCCCGTGCTCAAACACCAATGAGAAAAACAGGCAGGTTCCCGACTGTTTTCTTAGGCCGGGGTACGTCTTGCCTGAAACGGTCTTGTGGCTTTCTCTTCCAAGCACGGCTGCACAGGCTACCTCCCCTCTTATTTGCAGCCATCTAGCAGCCCTGCCAAAAGCACAGTGAAAAACAGCAATAGGCAAGTAACTAACTCGTAGTTTATTTTTTTAAGGTAATTTTGTTGCTGAAAAACCAGGGGAAGAGAAAGTGCTGCGTGGAGACTCCGCTGTCGACTTAATCTGTGACCTATAGTTTAGGAATCTTTGCATTTGCTGCTATTTCCTTTTAACACGAGCTGCTTGCTACAAGACCAATTTCTGCACGTTAACTAACGTTGTCGTGGATTTTGCTCTAAGTATGCTCAGCAAACAGCACTGTAAGATGGGCTGGATACAGCAAAGCTAGCACGTTATGATGTAACTTGTTATTTTGAACGCTTATCACAATAATTGTCAGTAATGACAATCGATTACTCTTGAGACGCCCCTGCATTAATACTTTACACGGACTGTGCTGCTTTCTCTGAAATTCACCCAAGCTGGTGAAATAACATTCACTGAGAAACATCATCATTGAGCAGCTGCTTACAAATTCTCATCGAAAGCCCGTTGATTTTTGTGACTTTTCCACTAACTTTGGAAAGGCTTCGGATTTGCCTTGTTCTTAAAAGTGCTTTTCAGAAACAAACTCGGAGAAGGGGGCTGGGTGAGTATCCAGGTTGATGCGATCAAGCAGAAAGTGGAAAATCTGGACAAACCGAACTATGACTTTTGACGAGCAGCATGAACACCACGTTTGGAGGCAGAGATGCGGAGGGCAACTTTGTGGACAAACATTCAGAAAGCAAAGGAGGGATTTTTTTTTTCCTAGGCAAAATTTCCTTTCACTGCAAGGAGAGCGTGCTAGGTATCCCTGTATGAAGCCAACAAACAAAACCAGACAGTTTATTCAAGCATTTAGCTGTGCAACTGATGGTATCATTGCTTCCAATTTCATACATGAAACCACTTCTGATGTTACTAGAAGGTGAATGCTTCCTCCAGACATCTATGGAGGACTTTTTTGCTGAGGTGGAAGCAAAGACGAGTAGCACAGAGCCTGGGACCACCCCTCTTCATCGTTGCGATTCTGAGCAAAGCAGGGTTGTACGTGTGCTGTTTTTTAAAGGAAAAACTTTCAGCATATCTGTGATAATCAGAATCCGTGTCTTAAACAGCTGAGTTCAGGGTAGAAAATGGTCTGAGCCACTCTACACACCTGTGATTCAAAGACCACTCTGGGTAGCGTGCACCAAATACAACCGGGTATCGCGAGATACCCATCATGGTCTGAGTTCTAAGACAAACTACGCAAAATTTCTTTGCACATCTACCGTAACAGCTAATGATTATTTTTTTCTTTGAACTTTGTCCAAAGTTCATGTCTAAAACAAACTTTAGCCAAACTGCGCGTATTGACTCCTCAGCAGAATAAACATGCAGAATCTCTAATAATGCTTCATCACTCATTCTAGCTTCTTTTAACTTGCTTGTTAACCAGTAAGATAAAAACCAGTGAAATAAACAGGCTTTACTCAGTATTTATTTTTCTGGTGCCCCTATCAAAAACTCTGAAGGACAAAAGCAACTCGGGTCTGATTGTTTTCTGAGTCAGCTGCCTCCTCTTCTTGCTTCAAACCCTAACTGAACGTAAAATTAAAATCCAGGCTGTTGTCTGGGTTGTAACACTCGGCCTCCATGACTTGAACTGCCGGTAGTAAAAGTTTACATGAAGAGGGGAGAAAAAAACCTGAGTATCGGGGCTGGGTTTAAAAATTGGCTCCGGACTGGAGACTGGAGGGGTGAGAGGAGGGAGGGGGCCGGACAGTCCTCCAGCCCCAAGAGAAATCTCAGTAAACTAACAGTAATTGACCTGATCCCTCAATGACTTGATCTATGGAGCGGCTGTAGAAATAAAGTAGAAAGAAGTCTAAAAAGCAAATATACATTTATTAAAAATTGTGTAATATTTTTATTATGCTGACACTTCTTGTCACAGCTGGACACACGTTAGAAAACTTCCTGCGATGGCTGTGAGCTATTTTGGTAGTGCCATGCATGTGACCTTACCTGTTAACCCATGAACTGTGCACCTATCAGTAACTACTTGACGAGCACCCTGATATTTTCTGTGGGTTTATTTTTTTAGTGCTCCATCAACCCTGCCATTCAGAATCATACCCAGCCTGGGGAAAAAAAAAAAAAAAGAGGAAAAAAAAGAGGAAAGGGGAAAAAAAAAAAGGGGGGGGTTTAGGGGCGAAGGGGAG
>VYZM01006249.1:33072-48159 GCA_013398915.1 Dromas ardeola
AAAAAAAAAAAAACAGAAGGAAGAAGAGACATATGTTTAAGTGTGAAAGGTCTATTATACTGTTATATAGATTAGGCTAAAGCCAAAAACCTGTTGCTGAACTTATTCCCGCAAATGAGGTATTTAGAATATATTGTTCAGAAATAACAATTTTAATTAAAAAAACAGAGATATATTCAACAATACTCAAAGGACATCCAGTAGAAATTATGCAAAACCAGAACACAACTTCTGTACCAACGACACTGCTATGTATGAAAAAATTTTGGGAGTATTTCCATATAAAACATTCTAGTTGATCAGTTGATCTACAATTACCTGCAATTTGAGACACTGTAATATGTAGTAAATAGATAAGCAGAGGATCTTACTTTAGCTTACTTTCTTCACTTACATCATTTTATTACTTTATTTCAAAAATAATATAATTGAGTTCTTATCATACCAAATGAGATGGAAACCAAGCTTGCAATACTGCATCCCACAAACATGCTTGTGAAAGTCCCTTTCACAAACCCAGAAATGCTGCATTATACAATTATCACTAGTAGCTACTGCTACATGGCATCTTAAATGCACACATTAGAGATTTGCCTTTTTTAAAAAAATTTTGCTGCTTTAAAGTGCATGACATTTAGCTTCTACCTTCTTCTATGTTATGCTTTCTATCAACACCACTGTGTGGTTTATTCCTTCAAAAAATTAATACTTTTTATTTTTCCAAATGCTAATCATTATTGGAAACTAGATTTTTAAATTATCGGAGGGGTAATTATAATGAAGTTCACATTATTTTTATAGAACCTGCCTCTGCTGTTAGTCTCAGGTAAGATGAAAAAAATAAAAATCAAGCAGTCTGATAAAAGGCATGCAAGTAATAAACTCCCTAGATAAGACACGATGACTAATGCTCACTAAGAATTTCACCCAAAGCAAGTAAATCATGATAGCTTCTATGAAAATTTAAAACTGGAAAAAAAAATTGTGTGTAAACCCCTAAGAAACCCTAGTAGTGCCATTTGTGTAGGCATCACTAAATAAAAATACAGCAAGATGCAGTTACAGAAGAGAAAAGAACACACGTTGAAAAGCATTTTAAAATCTCAAAAATCACAGGAAGTCTTTTTAGAGATTTTTCTTCTTCAATAAAAGTACCATGTAAGCTGTAAATGATCCAGTACTCCCAAGGTTAATTTTCAATTTTCACAGTGAAAGGTTACTATTACAATCTGACCTGTAAATTGCATCTTTCTACTAATACCCTATCATCTCATTTGTGTCCCTCTGCAGCTAGGACTTAAGTGTTCTATATTTGGTGACTCACATCTGTTTATTATTTCGTTTATGCTTGGCTTCACTTACCATTTGAATTAGCATATTGCAGCACAGTCATTTTGGATTCTTCTACCTGGCCTACACACAACTGCGTATTTATGATTTTTTTTTTCTTTTAAATTGATCAGTGCCAATACCATAGCAGAAATAGTCAATAAGGCTCAGGAGTCAAATAGATGCCTAAAAGGCAACTAAACGAACTTGAGAGCAAGGCATTAAGTTTGACTCCCGTTATTCAGAATGAATCAGAGCACCTAGACCTTATCAGCTTCCAGAACAGAGCCAGACCTTACCATTAAATACCTGAAGCTTTTAAAATATAGAAAAAAAAAAAAGTACTTCACAAATGTCATGAAAATTTAAATTATTAATCTTAAATAAATATATACTGAATGGCTGTCTAAACAGAGTCCAGAAGAAGGATTCTTCGGTTAAGTCTCTCTTCTTGAGGTTTCCCTTCCACAAGTATATTCTCTTATCTTCAATATATTTCTGAAACCTTGTATTAAAATGGTCTTGCAGTCTAGTGTGCATACATCAAGAACCCCTAGAATGCCAGATAAACGCCACAGCTGTGGCTTCTACAGAGCTTGACATATTGGATGGAGTCAGACAAAGCAAAGGCTGGACAAACACAAAACTCTTTGCTGGTCATGCTACCATTTTGCTTTAAAAAAATCCATTCTAATTATAATCATTTATTTTCAGATAACCATTAATTTCCTAACACACACAGAGGAAATGTATCAAGTTTCCTAAATCCAGGTTAGGGACTTACTTGAGTATTTTGTGGATCTTGCCTGGCTTATCACCAGTCTTCCCTTCTATGGAAACTGCCTGGGAAACAGGAGTACACCACCAGATATAGGGTCCTCCCACTACTAAGACACAGGTGTGCACCTGAACACATTAACTGTGTAGCATTCTCACAATAGGTAATGTAGGTGCAGTCTAAGGGAGCTTCTGTGGTGTCTTCCTCCTCAGTAGCAATCCAAAGGTAAAGACAGCTATCCACCTCTTGCGTGACAAGGTCAAAGCAGCAACTTCCAAATTAGGAATGAAGGTAGCAAATATTTGCATTATGAAATGGAAATGCAACAGATCTGACAAAAGCTACTGAGAAACACCTCTTGTTTAGTGTTTCTCGCCCAAAATCTTTCAGATGTTTCTATTTATCACATCCCCACTGTTGAGCTCTGGTTTCCCATCAGCAGTGTCTCTCCACTAGAGGCCACCCGATCCTCAGAGCTTCTATAGTTCACAGCCCCAAATATCAAACCCTTCAATTACCACAGCACAGATTCCCATTTAAAGTCAAATTCAGAGACTTCATAAGGGAACTGTCTCAACTCAAGCAGTAACTGCATGACCCGCAACGTAACCTACAGCAGTACCAGCTCAGGAGGTAGAAGTAGCTTCTCTGAGCAGGAAAGCATGTCTAGCTCAGTTGCCTGAGGAACATGTGTGTCTTGAGAGGGGCACAAAGAAGGAAAACTTCAGAAGCACTGTCGTTACAGACCATGGCAGCCCTACATACTAATTCCATGTTTTGAGGAAATAATCACCGCATTTGTTTAGAAATGTTCATTTATGGAACTAAATCAAAACAAGTAGCTTACAAATATCTTAGGTAGTTTCTAGAAGTTCCATAAAGTACACAAGGTTGTTAAGTGACAATGATGCAGTTGCCTATTTTATCAGTCACAAAACCTAAGCCCACCAGAGCCAGGAAAATGAATAGTTAAGGACTTGATAAATCCCACATCAGGTACAGAAAAAAAAAACCCAAAACCATTATTCCCATTGCGGATTCAGAACTGCATATTTAATTAGAACATTAGACTGATTTTAAAATAAATACTAATCAACAACATGTAAATTAACAGGCCACAAAAAGCTGTGTATATTTAATTTTGTCATAGATCAATTACATTCTAAATGATATTTTTCAGCTATGCTGACAACCTTTTTTTTAAAAAAAAGGAAAAATCTCTTCTACAATAAGTTCTATTAGTCTATGACTCCCAATTAATAACCCCAATGAAACTAATTATGTGGCAGAAAATGCTAAAAATATCTAAGCACACACATCAATAGTCAAAATTAAGGTCGATATGTAAGATGAAACAGATTGTCCATAGAAAGCATATAAAGGAACAGTCGTATCTTTATTTACTTTCAACTCTGAGGATGAAAGAGTTAAGTACCTCCCTGCCCTATCAAATAACATGAGTTTGCTTCTCTCTGGAGTGGTGTTAGATGGCTTTAGGCCATTCAGTCAGTACTACAGGACTGTTCCTTACATAGCCCAGCTCAAAGCCAATGTCTGAATTCTCCTGACTTTTCCCTGTGAGAGTGAACTACTTACACAAGGAAGGGCACTCTCATTTTCTCTCAGACTAACATCTTCCTCAGCTTCCTCTGGACCAACAGGAAGTATCACTTATCACCCAGCTGTCTTACTAATTTTCAGTTTGCGGAATTGCAACACTGAGTCCCTTTGCTCTGTGGAAAATGTAACTACCTCTTACTTGTAATTTTGGGAACATTATGGCATGAAGAAGTCCCAGTTAAAGAAAACCTGATATGGTCACTTGAAAAAGTGAAACTCGCCTTTGGACACATAGGATTATAAATCCACAAAGTGAGGTATTTGAAGCACCCTGCCAAATCCTCAAGACCTTCAGTTACTGGATTAATCCTGAAAGGCTGCTACTGCTTGGTAGAAGACCAAAAAAATGCCCAAAGGCTGTTCTTGCTTGCTTTAGATACTACATCAATCAGCACTGGAACATACAAACCATCATACTACTACTGCTCCCTTTGAATTCTGGGCTATTTGGAACTTAGCTGGTTTTAGGAACCTAATCTACTAATTTTGTTTTTTAGAATAGAATATTTTTATAATAGAATATTTTGAGAGAGAAAGCAGAAGTGAAAAAAAGAAACAACAGTGCACCACACTCTTAGCTTGGGTAAACTGAAACAGAGATTTGATAATTACTTGACTCAAACATAACCTTTTATCAACCAAGACAGAATAGCAATGTATTTCTACAAAAAAATATTCAAAACCCTATTTAGACTGAAACTGTCAAGTCCCTGAGTGCATCCTCGTTCCCAGGAGTTTGACCAGCTGCGTCCAAGGCCAGCTCACTGTTAAAAGCTATGATGAAGAAACAGCTCGAAGAAACCTCCATGGAGGCTGCCCTCCCTCTTTACCTTGGCACTCACGCTTGGTCCTGTGAGCTACCTTGCAGTCAGGTTGCCGCTATGCCCACACTTGGCCACGTACCCCGCTGACCTGGCCCCGATAGGCAGACACGACCTCCTGGCTTTGGACCTGCCTCACTGCCGCAAGCTTTCCTTGCAATCACCAGACTGTGGCTAATGCTGGTTGTTGTCTCAAGACCTGATCCCGACTTAATGATTTGACTTCTTGGCTTGAATTCAGACATGCCTTATCACCACAGACCTGTACAACAATCTATACTCTTGACTGTCTCTGGTTTCCATCGTGGAACATGCTCCTTTCACCTTGCTTGGATATTGTGTGGCTGTACACCTCATCACTGAGGCCACTGCCTCTAGCAGCCTGGCTATGCACAGCTCCTGGCTTCTCTTTCCTTGCAGGCCAGCCTGCCATTGCTGCTCCCTAGCAGAAACATCTAACTACTTAATATTTACAAAATGTTGCTCCAAACAGTTTATGACCAACTAATTGTCACTTTCAAGACACAATGTTCCCTTTTGAGCTAACATCAGTTTAAGAAAAAGATCCACCGCCTTGCGGCTGGTGTTGGTCACCCCATCCAGCAGTTTGGGAGTTCCTCCACGGTTGTGCTGACAGCCTTTCTGGTGCCATGCTATGAACCTGACCACTTAAAACTGAAAAACAACCCATATAAATAAAGGCTTTCAAGCTTTTGGCATCTATGAGGGAGCAATCTGTAGGGCGAGAAGGAAGGACTAGGGATGGAAATTTTGTAAGCTAGTTTTGCTGCTTAGAAGAACTCTCATATAACCAACCTTCATTTATTTCAGAGTATTTAAGAGCATCTTCACTTCAGACAATAGATCTACTTTCAGAGTCAGGTTGCCATGTAAGGTATACAGAGGTTATATGTGTAGTAGTTTGAAGTTAAGGCTATTGGTTTGGAAACAGGGAAGAAGCAGTGAGATTTCTTTTTCCCACTGCCTGAGTGTTCCCAACAGCTTCTGTTTGGATTGTTCAACAACTACTCACATGTTTCCAATCAGCACTGGCTTGTTTATGTTTATAAACAATGATTTGATAGCTAACATTTGCAGTCCATCGCTCCTCATCGAGAAACTTCATAATTAAAATAAAATTATTAACTTAAAAATATAGCTTGATCATGTGAAAAAACTGCCAATCAATATTCAAGACAAGCTATGGAGTAGTTATTCTTTGTGGGTCTCGAAGGTCATGAAAGTGATGGTTTTATGCTACTGAGTGATTTGCTTTTCACAATACATTGACAAAACAACACAATTAGTCTTGCTTCAATAAGCACACACAATAAAATGAATTAAACAATACAACATGTCTCATACATTACAGCTTCACTTTTGTAAACACAAAAGCTGCTTCACTAAGGGCATATCATTTCCCTGTCTGTTTTTAAATGATTGGCTTTGTATCCTTGTAATTAATTTTAGCAACTCTGTTGTCTCTGGACAGAAACGTTGGAATTAAATAACTGACCACACTTTAAGGTAGTATTTAAATATTCAAAATCCTGGAATTAGAAATGCTTGAGAATATAACAGTGCAGGACAAAGCATAACCAATAAATAGCTGGTTTATGAGAGTAAGCAGTCATTAAAAATCGTGACTGATCAATCTTTTCTGACCAAGGGGAGCAAAGGTCTTCAAAGGCCCCTGTTCATAGCATGCCCCTGAATTGCTTGGGTCTGTCACCTTTGAACTCCATTGCTTTACCTACTTAGCTTATATCCTTTTATGATTGTTCATTACATTAAGGTAGCTGGCTTTCTACAGATGAGCTGAACCCATACCTATGATGGCCAAGAAGGGGCTGTTTTCATTTTTTTCAGTGAGTTCTCAGTGAATGTTTATTGTTTGCTATGCTACAGCTGTAGAGGACAAGTGACAGACAAATGAAACTTTCCACTCTTTCAGAGAAAATGAAATATTGATCACTTATCATAAGAAACAAAGAGCCTGGCATAAGTAGAGTTCACATTATGAATACAAAATCAGTTACTTATCTCAGGTTACTCTAACAATAGATAAATACATCTTTTATGATGAATGTACCTACTTCTAAATGTGCATACTTTGTTACGGTTATATTTTATCTGTATATGGATGCTCACATACACACAGATGTGAACAATTTCAAATGAATTCCTCAAGCCAATTCATTAAGGGTACTGTGTGTCAATGTATCACTAAACTGCTTCTTATACTTTCCTACATGGAAGAATAGTTTATACTTACACATTGTTCTCTGCTCTTTATATGCTGTGGTGCTATCACACAATATTATATAATGCAACAGACAACCGTGCAAATAACACCTTCTTTCAAAAGACTGCAAACAAGCCAGAACCATAAACAAAATCTGAGAGAACAGAGTTGTAATGTTGAGAAAGTACAATGCATAAAACTGGTTAAGTCTATTAAATGATAATGTTGCTTATTAACCAAATATGTTGTGATAGGTCAGTGCTGAGGTTAAACAGAAAACATCAATTGAACCATTTCCCTAAATAAAGCTCCAGGGTGCAATATTCAAAGCACTTTATTCAATAAAAAATGCTTTTAAAATGGTACTTTGGTGATTGGGAAACATTGGCATCATCCGTCAACCTAACTGCAGGAAAGTTCAATAAGCTAAATAATGAACCATTTACATTATTTTCCTTAGGCTCCAGTGATTTGCAAACATTGCATCAATAGAACTCTTTAAAAAATTATGATAAAGACCTGCTATTCTTTCAACTCTTAGGCTTTTTGCTGTCATGCTGCAATTTTTATGCTGTTTAAATGTTTTTTGTAGCTTCATCTTTTTATAAGACTCCATTTAGCATCAATTTCTCATTACATTAAAGCATATTTGTTCAATATAATTTTACTAGTGTTTTAAGCATTATCTTTGAAATAAATTAATGCTTTCTGTTCTAAAATGCAAGTTTTTCATTTCACCGTCATATAGTTTGAATGCATGAGTTGAGATGATTAACAAAAAATTCGTTATTAAAAGGATACCTGTGATTTCTTTTCCTTGAAACACTAACAGTTTCTTTGTTGCTGATTTCCTCTTCCACTTCCCTTTCCACCCTGAGTCCCAGAACTGTCATATTGGCACTTTATCAACTTTCCTTTCCTCTTTCCAGGGTCAAATTCCCTACTGTCTTCGCAGGGCACCACTTGCATAATTCTCAAGTCTTACAGCTGTTTCCTTTAGCAAATATGGGAGGAGAATTGCTCTTTATGGTAGTATTTTCAAGTTCCAAACAACAGAATGAATATACAAAAGCCCACAGAGAGACAAGAGGAAACGGGAGAAAACACTCACATAGTCTCTCTCAATTGCACATCTCTTCAACCTGATTTAGTAATACCTTTGGGTGTTAAAGCAGAATGTTTACTTAATCCATAGCTGTCATGGTATCTTCATACATAGATACTAAATATACTAAAAGACTGCAAAACCAAGTAATACCTAACAGGCTTATTACACCGATCTATTTAGTGAATATGAATATACGTGCATATGAAAATTTGCACACGTGCACAATACAAGTCAAACATCATACAACTACACTAAAAAACTATATTTAGAGAGTATCCCTGGCATAAACAAATGGACTTCCAGCATTCTCTATACATAATGCAGATCAACCCACACTATGTAACACCACATATAATATTGTGGATTATTTATTTTAGCCAAAGAGCAGCATCTCAAGTCCTGCCTAGAATTTATTTTTAAAAATGTTCTGATTGCCATGTTTTAATCACTGAGAACCAGGCACTTCCTTATATTCTACAATCCTTTGACAGTATGAACTGTGTTTATAGCATCTGAAATGCATGCAATGCCTGCTAGTTTAGTACTACCTGAAGTCAGACTTAAATTTATTTCTTGCATTCCTAAAAATACTTGTTACAGACTTGTTACTTTTAGCGATTACAGCTTGCAGTTCGAATTGCTAAAGTTTTGTTAGTATTACATATGGTGATATATTAGACATGTAAATCAAACATATACCAAGAATAACAGGCTATGCCGTGGCAAGATGAGGTTTGTGGAAGAAATATTATCTTGTATCAGATCAACGCATATAGCCAGAAAAACATACAGGGTTTCAGATACACACTCCCTCCTTCACACCTTACAACAACCTTGTTTTGATTAGGACTAAGCTACTGTGGCTACACCACCAAGAGTACATCCAAGCTTCAGACGCTGCCAGAATTTCTTTAAAATAAAGATGCCCCTCAACCTGCTCACTTTGAGGCAAACCAACCTCAAAATACTCTATTTCTCTATTATACTGTATCAAGTACATACATGTTTTCATAAAGTGTATGGGCTATAATTATTTTTTATGCTTACTTTGCAATATCTTGAAACTTGGGCTTTGCCTCTCTCTTCTAATATCTTTTTAGATTGAATTTTAGACAATCAACTTAGGCCCCAAAACAGGATTATTCAGAACAGTAACTCAAGTCCACTGAATGCAGTGGGATTTGTTTAAAATTTGGATTTCAGTGGAAGTCAAATGTATGTTTTTATTGAAATGGGGTTTTACATTCGCGCTAAAATTGATGCAATTTTGACTGAATCCTGAACATTATGATGTTGCCTAGGATTTGACACTCAAAAGCTTTTCTACAGGAGTATTTGAGGTTTGGGTTTCTTTTTTTTCCTCTGTTAGGAATCTATACATTCCACTTACTGGTAGTGTCTCTAGCTAATGTACCTGGTTGTCCATCACTCAAAGCAATTTCACATTCCCCTGTGTATGTATATGCTATGATTCATACATGGATTAATGTTTTAAGAATATACCTAATAACTTTAATTGCAATACTCAAAACAGTATTGATCTCAAAGCACTGATTTCACAGACCTTTTAGTTAAATAACTGAAAAAACTTTCATGTAACAAAGAAACACCAGATCTTTCCTACAGCTGTAGAGGAAATAAAACCAGATTATGGCTAATTTCAAAGAAACCCCAGCCCCAAAACACTCTTCTTTCGCAGATCTGCTCTTTTTAACTTAACATCCTGTTCTTTGTGAGGTATTAATTTTTCCACCCTTACATACTAACCTCATCAGGGCTGGAAGCCTGGTAAGTGCGATTTTCATCGCTGAAGTCCTGATCCACCTCTGCATATTCTGTTTCTCCAGACACACCAGCCCGGGATTCATATACTGGGGTGACATTGTGGCACAGTGCAATGGCCTTCACTGCTTCGTGTATCCGACTGCTGACACTCTTGCGGACTTTGGGTGCAGACGACTGAGGTTTCCTAGATGGTGTTGAACTCGTACTGTTTCCACTATTCTGTGAGTGCACCTTTAAAACCCAACGCAATGAATAGTAAAACAAAGTTCAATAATGGAAATAAAGCATGAAAATTAATATATATATCCAATTGATCCCTTTAAAAAGGTTGACAAATAATAAGCGTAGTAACCATTTATTTATTTTATATAACCTGCTGTTAAGTCATTCAGTTTATGATTCATAAAACCCCTCATCTACTTTTCTGTAGAACTGACACTTAACTGGGTTCATCACCTTGCATTTGTAGTCAGATTTCAGTAACAGAGCCTGAATTTTCAACTGCAGACAGCTGAAAACGTGAAATGAAAACAAGTATGCAGTAAAAGGGGTGAACAGGCTGAATGGATTCTGCAGAAAACCCTGCCTCCTCACTTCAGAATTCACCCTTTTCAGTAATCTGTCACAACAGTCCTTTAATGTCTTTTTACATTCTATGAATTGTTTTTTAAAAATTATTTAAGCCAGCAACCAATTGGATGAGTTCATGAACACCAAAACAAACTGCAATTGTTGTGTTGCTGTTCTTCAGTCTCTTTGTCACCCATGTACATTCAGAGATTGGAAACTCAAATGCCATCAAATTGGAAAAAAACCTTTTCTTTTAAATCTTCACCTGAATCTCTGTATTTTAAAGACCACCACATTGGTATGGAACAAAAGAACAAAAGCAACTATCATTGTTAAGTATAAATATTAGGAGTCATTAAAATACAAATATTGTTGATTTAATTTATAACCTACACAATTTCTATATTGTTTGTGAACTAACGCAGTTTGTATGATTTTGCCGCAGGCTGAAATCTGTTTGGCCTTACAAGAATGCAACAATCTAATAAAATAATGCAAAAATAATAGTTTGGCACATTTTTGAAGATCACATTACCATTGCATAGCCGCTAAGCTAGCAGTATTTTAAGTTATCCTTCAGAAATGCCCAAGGTATGTGATTTAATTAATCTTTTAAGAGAAAGTATTATATGTTTGTAACAGTTGAGAAGAAGTAGGTTTGGGTTTTTTTGGTTTGAGTTTTTTGTTGTTGTGGGTTTTTTTAAAGCAAGCACATTAAATATATCAGCAGTACTACCAAAGACTCTTCTGTTCACTCCAGAGTAACTCAGAAAACCTCTTCAGAAACCACGCTTTTTTCCTCCTGACTGCAATCTGCTGAACCGTGAACATTCTGCCCATCAAATTACAGTGTTGTCTAATAAAGGGTTTAACTTTCTGCTCATCTGGCACTGCTTTTCAGCTACTGCTTTAAACCTCTGCATTTGCATTCTGCTAACGCTGATGCCATTACAGCCGCAAATAAATTAAGCTGATTTACTCCTTCTGAATTATGTTATGTTTATTGATGCTTGTATAATTTAATTTCACACAAATTCCATTAAAGATTATGCCCTCTATCACAAAATGCTTCCAGTGGGGAAATATAATCAGGTTATAATAGATTTGTGTGTTACATTAAGATGACAATAGTCTAGTAGGTCCACTGTAATAATAAAACAGAACACAAACAAGGGATAAAATCAATGTCACACAAGAACCACTGCCTAGCTAACTGGCAGCTTCTATTATCATAGATTAAATAAAAACCTCACCATACTTTTTCAGATTGAAACAATTGTTTAATAGTTACATGTTTTGTTACTGAGACGCCTTCATTTTTCTGTTTTAAAGAGCTACTACCAACACACGCATAATTAAAGCATTATTTAAACATCAAGAATTGTTTATATAAAGCTGAAAAAAAAGGAAGTTCCAAGTAAGTTCTTTTCATCACCTACGAACAACAAACCTAGATTTGGGAAACCTTTTCCCACAATTGAGAAAAAAAGCTTTCCTCACATTTCTCACTTTTAAAAATTTCAGTGCCAAATATGTTACAGTTATTAAAAACTTAATTAACCATGGGTACCACTCATTAAATTTTGCAGCAAACTAGTAAAAGCTTTACGCAAGTAAGAATTCCAGGAATCATGCAATTCTTTTCAGATAGCATATTTAACCGCAAAATACGAAAACTATTAATGAACATGCCTCCTCTAGAAGACTGATGCTTAGTCACCAAACTCAGTCAGATCCAGGTGCCCAAGCTCAAGACTGTCAGTTATTATTATTTATTGCTACAGTTGTTACTGTGAATACCCAAGCAACCCATTATAACAAAACTAAGTTTGGGTGATTTTTATAAACATAGTCAGGTAGCAATTACTTTCAGTAACCCATTCTGAACCAAAATTTGGACTGCTGATCATTAGGTAAAAGAGCTCCATATCTCATTTCCAAGGCATATTGTTGCATCTCAGTTGCTATTCATCACTGTACCTACTCAGAATTAAGCTGAAATAGATTTAGCCAAGGAAAATGAATTCAGGAAGTGGATTTGTTAATCTGTTTAGATGTGTAATAATACAGAAATTGAAGTTGCAGACTAAAAACTTATAACATACATTGCTTATTCACTGCTTTCCATCCTGCATCTCTTCCCAAAAGCTACATAACATTAACTGAGTCTAGAGTGGTGTCAAAGAGCTACTTTTTCATTTTTATTTCTATTTTAAGCAAATGTGAAGGGAGCCACAGTCCAAACCACCTCACAACTAAAGATTCAAATCAATCGTTGATCCTACAATCCTTTTACAACAGAAAATGAGGACACAGACAAGGAGGTCAGTCTACAAACATAACTGGGTCAGCCAGTCATGTTCGAGTATCCAAGTTAACTATGGTAAATATTTTTTTATATAAAGTGTTATTATCATACCGTAAACAACAAATTGAAATATTAGTTAACCTATAATTTATGTCCTCTTCTGTCAATTTATTTCTTTTTTGTTTCAAATAATAGAAATAAAAAACAAAGTAAAAAATCCTTCCTAATCTCAGAGTGGAATCCGGTGCCTAGAAAGGTTTGCAGAAAGCACTCAAATAGTTTACATACACAGGAGATGCAAATGATGCTTGCAGAATTCCATCTTCCTCCATCCCACAACTGACCCACAGATAGATGGACAGTCAGTCACAGTCCAGACCAAGCACTGTTATATATCACAGGAACACTTCCCTCTTAAGGAATATGGAATTTTCCATTTTCTCCCCCACCCAGTTTCATGCTGTTTGCAATCATCTTAATTTTTTTAAAACACTTTTTAGATACGCATTTCTAAATTTTATTTTAACAACTATTTTTTTTACTTTTTGGTTATACCAATTAATGTGGCTTTTCGATGTCTATTCTTGATGAGTATCTTCAAAGACACAATTACTGCTCATCTTGTTCCGGACACTTACTTGTAATTTGTAATCTCAGTAATGAATAGCTTGATCTTACATGATTTTGCAGGAGCAAGACTGCACTGCACAGACAGTTTAACACAGATTTCTGCTAGTGGGAAACAGAAAAGTAAACTCCTTTAAGTGGGTATTATGAGGAACTTCAGAATCAGGACAGAACTACATACTGTCTCACATTTTTTCCTTTCATCGTATCTGTTAAAAGATAACCTACAAATGAAAGAACTTTCATAGCATCTCAAATTTCTAAACATAATCAGTAACAACACTGCTAAAAAAATCTTAATATTAATGGTAAATAATTTATGAAATGAGATACCTGTGAATAAGAGTTTATAATATGACTCTGAATTTCATCCATTGTGTCTGTTCCATAGGACACAGTACCTAAGTGGAGGCGCTTAAATATCATCTCATTCTGTGTAAGTGTTCCTGTAATAAAGAAGTAGTATATCACAAAGGAGAAAAAAATACCGTGAGAAGGCCACAAAAACCCCACCAAAATCTTTCTTTTGGAAAGAAGGAATGAATCATGAGTTAGCATCTGTTTAGTTAATTAAAGGAACATTTTTGGAGAAAGATCAGGGTTAGTCATACTGGAAGAAATCCCTGGTTCCACCTTCAAGCTGATTCTGCCAACACAACTAAATATACAAGCTCAAAAAAAGACAAAAAACTTTTTTCTTCATATGAAAGATAGAAAATGCAGTATCTGGATGGAACTGACTTTCAAAAGCCAATGCAAGAGTTTGCAACATCAAAAAATCTAAAGCAAAAAAAGAAAAAACAAACTCCCAAAATTCATCCAGATATCTCGCACTTAGTGTACAAAGGCAGACATTCTGGCAAACTGGCACATTCAATGTTATTTAGAGTAAGTCATTAAGACCTAACATCACTTCCAAACTTGACAGGTTTAGCCTCCAACCGGAATAAGCCAGAATGAACAAAATCAGTGTTTTCAGAACTCACTTCACATTCATAAGAAACTACAGGGTGTCAGTCACAGATTGACATTTTGTGTCCACCTCTGCCAACCAGCCACATCCTCTGGTTTGGAAAAGCTCTAATTGAGGGGTGGGGGCTTCAGCCTTCCATGATGGGGCACATCAGACAAAAAGAGGTCACTACTGCCTAGCTTCCCATGGTCAGCTCACAAAAGATTGTTTTGATAACGGCCCTTCCTAAAACTTTTTTTCCTATGGTTACTCAGCTGAGGTGAAACTGATACAGTGTAAAGCTATTCTTATATTTAACCACTCAGGTTTGAGTAATTAAATTACATAAATCTGATGATTAAAAAAATAAACAAAACACGGTACCAAAAGTGACATTCTTAAAGCTTCTACAATATTTTTAATATGGAGGATATAGTAATTATCTATAAAAAAATTGCAGAATAAAATATTTCATATTTATTTATTTATCTAGACTATTTTTGTATCATGTCTTTGTCCCAGTATGCCAAAATACACAGTAAGCCACAGGAAAAGAGAAGACTAAAAGCATGACATATACTATAATTACTATCTGGAAAACAGAACTGTTTGGACAGCTAGCATCTAGTTTATGTATTTAACAGGGCTAGAACCATTAGTGCTCTTCAAAGATTTGGTAGAGCTGTAGAAGTCTCACGTCTTTCTCAGTTATACTTGAGATGTCTACCACACCTACTCCCTGGTAATATCTGAACAGTGACGCTTCATCTCAATTGTACCATCATATTGCACTATCAAACCATGTCTTCCTGTATCACCAGCACTAGATGATCATTCCAAATTCCCCCTCTCCCATTAAAAAATGACACTTCACATCCACTTTTCCTTACATGTTGTTGAGGATTTTTTTTTTTCCTAGTAATATCATTTGTATTAAAAAAAAA
>VYZM01006251.1:12731-118421 GCA_013398915.1 Dromas ardeola
CCAGGCGCGGCCGTCGGGGCGTTGGCTGAAGCGAGCTTGGGTCGGGGCCCCTCCAGGTCCGGGGAAACGAGTCACTCCGGCAGTTCTCCGTTAGTTCTCCCTCAGTTCCAAAATGTCGGTGCTAACGTAGGGAGGAAGAGAAGGGGTGAAGGGGGCCGAGGGGCAGCGGGGCCGGGGGCCACCCTCTTCCGAGGGACAGGCCCCTCCGTGGCCCCTCGAACAGGACCTTCCGTGGCCCCTCCGTGGTCCCCGGGACAGGCCTCCCCTCAGGGACTCCCACCGAGGGAACGAAGCAGCGTGCGGGTGGGAGACATCCTGGCTTTGTTTGTTAGAACAGCCATATTGAAACAATGGGAAAAAATGGGGAATTATCTCAGGAAAAGATAATGCACTGAGATGACAGTTGAGCCATCAAAATCGGCCTAATGCAGGATTTGGTGGTTCAGTTTACCAGCGCTAAGTTTAGGTGCTAAAAAGACGCTTGGCTCAGGAGGCTCTTCATGCTAATCACCTCTTCTGGCTAATGGAGAAAGGTGCTTAAAACCAGCTGGAATTAATCCAAATCTATTAGAAAGATCCCAGTTCTTCAGTCCCTGAGAATAATTTGTCCCTGGCATCACATTTAATAATTAATTTCATAAAGGCGGGGGGGGGGGTTGGGGGGAGAAAATCCACTGCAAATGGCATAATGTCAACTTCTACCCTCAGTACAACGTTGAAGAAAAAATAGCAAATCTGGCTGTCAGCAGATCAGTGACACAAACTCCTCTAGGAAGCAGCATGACGGAGAGGGCAAGGATCACATCAAAGACGCCAGTCTCAGAAGCTCAGTTCAAAGCCAGCAGGGATATCGCTGGGACAGCAGACTTGGGGAAGACACTAGAAGGGCAAGTTTATATTTTAGTTTCATTTCATGTCCCCCTGTTTTAATTTAACAAAAGATAAAGAAGACATAAAGCTTATTGAGTACTGAACAGCTGTCAGGATTTTGATTTAAAGTCTTCCCGATCTATTTAGGGTTAGGTGTCTATTTAGATTTCTGGTTACCAAGGTGGAAAAAACCCATGAAGGCTAGATGGAAATTTCTAGACATTAAGACTGATGAGAGACAGATTGACATGGAAAGGTTAATGCACCTGCAAAGATCCGGTGCAGAAAGGGAGCCTTTCCGGGATGAGTCACACTGCAAGTGCCATGTCCTGAACTGTGTTGCACAATTGCAAATAATGGCAGTTTTATTTGAGGGAATGGTATTTTGAGGAAGAGTTAATTTGTGTTGCTTAGCAAAGACAAAGAGCTAGCAATAAAAAAAGTTTCAGGAGGCACAGACTGCTTGTGTAAGCATTTCTCCAGTCTAATATGCAGATACACACACACACAATGTACAAGAAGTAAGGCATTATGAATAAATACTTTACATGTGTCGTGGCTTCTGGACTTAACAAACCAGGAAAAAATCCTGGCAAAAGCTGAGCCACTTACAGTTATGGACTCTTCTTACAGACATTTTCTTCTATGAGTAGAAATCAATTGCGTTTTAGGAAATTCAGTAATTTATATTATAGTAATACAGAGAATGTAGATTGGTTGCCCCTGAACATGAGGGTTAACTTCATATTTATAGTGACCCTTTCCTTAACTGGGCCCAACAAATTCTGAAGTTATCTCAATCAAACAAACTATAATATTCCAAATAATTCCATCTTCAGAAATAGCTTTGCAGGAGCAGGATAAGTGAGCACGAACGTGTAATTTTCTTTCCTGTTTTTCAGGTTATAGTAAAGAACACGGAAGCAAAGCAAGGCTATGGCATGTTATGCATTGTTCCACCGTGCTCCGGGCACACACAAGCCTTTGCCATCCTTTTCTCTCATGGGATACTGCCGGGATATTCACTGTGCTCTTAAAAATATCTCTACATGTTTTCAGTGGTGGATATTTTTATTTTTCTTTTCAATTTTGGCTTCTTTTAATTCAGTTACCCAATAGGAAAAATTTTTGATAAAAGGATGTAGCAGCCACCACGGTTCTGGCAGGGATAATGCTAGATGGACCAGTATGGAATAGACCCAAGGGTGTATATACAGCTCGAGAGACCCCAGGCCTGCGGAGGAGGAATGCTCCATACGCTACGATGTCATTAATCCTCTGTTCCATTGACTTAGGAACTGCCTGGATGAATAGTGCTTCCTCCCATATGCTAAATAAAGAGGGTGGGCAGGAAGTGTCCTGATTCCGCAGGAGAAAGTGATACAAGTCAACACTTCGCCCTGCTCGAAGAGGAGCATTCCAGATACTCTGAAACCAGACATGTCTGAATGAGATTGATGTAAATTTTCTGACAGGTCGGGTCAGTGCATGATAAAACACCGCTCCCAAAGTCCATCGTGCAGCCTGGAACTCCCACAATACAAAGCTTAAGAATTGACACCGAGCTGGCTTTGAACCCAGGGTCAAACTCACAGCGACAGGGCCCCCGAACAACCCAAAAACTGATAGGGATGGTAGGATTTCAAAGTGGATATGTGAAATACTAAGCAGATTTGCATCAAACTCCAGTAAGCGCAGTTTGAGTGCAACAAGGTCAAGCTGCTTTTCAGACGTTCCCAAGGATCCAGCATCAGTGATAAAGCTTACAAGAAAATTGCATCGAAGAAAGGATTTTGTGTTGAGTCACATTTTACCACTGACGAAAAGATTAGATCCTCCAAGATCACGTTTGTCAAAGTACTATTTTCTGCAAAGTTTGGGCAGATTCGAGATAAATTTTAGCCTATTGCAAATGGGAGTGAAATGTTCAATTAAATATGTTCTTTGGGCAAAGAAAGATGAAACTAATAGTACTAATGAGAATTAACATGAAGAGCTATATTTCCAGCTGTGTTGTCAGAATTTTGGCAAATTCTGCAAAAAGCAGTCCTGCTGCCTAGACTTCGTTAGTTTATGAAGCAGCAAAGTTAAAAGATGACATGATATCCAAGATACTTTAGCTCAAGAGTGATGAAGGGAAGTACAGCACAAAATAATTGCTAGCCAGTTAGTAGCTCTGCTTTGAGGAAAACATTATCTCTGCAGGCATAATGACCAAACATGATGGAGGAGGTACGAAAGCAACGCGTGCCCATTCAGGCATTTCTCTTTTTAACAATTTCATCATTAAGTCCAGCTTTGGCATGGTCTGTGAGACAGAGCACGTTTCAGTGACATGTGGACTCACCTGGAGATACGTCATGGACCTTTGCACTTCTCAGATTTCTGGAAATGTGTAGACAAAGACTAGTCAGTCGCATGCAATAAATATGCAAAGATGGACTGTGGAAACTGCCCGGGCTCTGAATCAACAATTAGACCCTGTTGGAATACAACAGAAATAATAGTTAAGAAATGTCAACTGAGAACCCCCCCTGACTTGTGGCGATTTCTGTCAAACCGCAGGCAGTGGCACTGCTGAGCCTTTGTGTGCTCTAAAGATCAGCTTGTGCACTTAGTGCAGCGTTTTGTGCCTGCAGAGTAGTGACAAGTGTTTGAAGGCTTCAGGTGAGACTGAAAACATTACTGAAGGAAACATTGCCATTGACATTTTTTTACCTACATATGAAAAACCAGGCTGTTGTGAATGAAGGTTTGCTGATCTGACAGGAACACCAGTCAGGCAACTTAGTGGTAATCATGACACAGACAATATGCGTACGCCCACCTGTACAGCTTGCAGCATTATCTAGAAATACTGCCTACAGAGCAAATTCCTATCATACGAGGCACTCAGCAAAAGGCAGGTTTTTGTGTTTTTTTCATGAATTTTCCAGCTTCACACACTCCACAGACTGATAGTACCTACTGCCTTATAGCAAGGGAGAGTCAGCCTGGTTTCTGAGTTTTAGAGTAAGTCATTGCAACTTACAGTCAGCAACGGCAACTTTCCAGTCAGCAGAGTAGATTATTACTTACAAACCAAAATTATACTTCCAGTCTATAGCAAAATACAGTAAGAATATTTGATCTCAAGTCTGCAAGCACTACAGGGAGATGCTCAGCTTTAAGCATGCAGCTACTCTCAATTATGAAGTCTCTCATCCATAGTAGGCCAGTATTCATGTTTTCAGTGTAAAGTTCTTTCTCCAACAATTCTCATCTTTCTAAATTGTCATGTCACATGTATGAACTTTCCAAAGGTGTTCAAAGTAGTCTTTAAAATATTTTGAAGATCCAAACCAGTTGGAGTTCTTCTTTTCTTAGTAAAACAACTTTCTTCTTTTTGTATCTCATGGTCAGTTGCTCTAATACTCCATTTGTGCAGCATGCATAATAAATACTGGCTAAAGAGCAATTCACCAATGTCAGAAGTTGTTTTCTTAATTGCTCGCAATTAACCAGGCATGTAACCATTGTCACAAACTAATTAGCAGCCTCTTCACTTCTTTAAAATTTGTCACTATTTAACCTACACCAAAATTTAAAAGTTGAAACTTTTCATTAACTCACGAAGAGTTAAATAATTGGCAACTTGACAGTACAGATTAATTATATTCATGTTTGCTCACATGTAATGCACGAGCATACCTTTATTTAAAACAAATAAAATCAAAACATGAGTTTTGTCCTAACTAGGTGAAACTCCCATTAAAGCTGCTAAGCTGATTTGATGTGATATGATTTACAGTTAATTTTTATCTCAATAAGAATTGTCTGGAAACGCAGTGTTTAACAAACACTTTTGCCAATAGAAAGAGAAGGTAATTCCAGTATTATCTGGATGGTATAAGTCCAGTCACTAACAGCTGTAAGTAGTGACCCTCACATGTAGACGTTCATAAGTCTCCCAAGTTTTTCCAATCCACAACCAAAAGCGGAGGCCAAAAGGAATAGTGACATGCCAAACTCATGTATGTATATGGTATGTGTTTGTTTAAACATTTGGTGAATTCCTTGCATGTGAAATCCAGGAAGCTGGACTGATTCGCAAGTAAATTAACAAGCCATGAAAAAAAATAAATCTGCTTTGAAATTCATAATTATCCTTAGGTTTATAATGTATTATTGGAGGTTTCCAGTTTGTATCATAAAACTTTTAAAGTCTGTAAGTAAAATCTGTTGCCTGGTGTTCCAGTCTGCCTTTTGGCTCCACGAACAAGTCACAAAGGCTGAGACAGAAACAACTGCCACTGTTTGTAATGGGAATTTAAGTGCCCCTGATGGATTTTGGATGGAGACTTTTGAGGGCTTCTGTTGACTTCAGCAGGTTTCAGGTCAAGCGTGAAAATCAGAAATCAGCCATTAAACTTTCTGTGCTTGCATTGCTGTCTACAATTAGGAAAGCATTGATCACAACACATCAGTGCAATCAAGTGTCAAAGTCCAGCTGTTGAACTATAAGTCATATACATCTGTTGATTGTCTCTAAGATTCTTATTAAGGCAGTTGAACTCAAATACCTAATCACAGGGAACAGAAACTCTGAAACAAAGGAAAATCTAAAGCAGAAACAAGAAAAGAGGAGGCAGCTTGAAATGTGAAAAAGTAATACTTCTGTGAAAGAAAGAAGCGTATGTGTGCAGCTAACAATCACAGACTTGGAGCAGAAGTAAGGGACCCGTATCAAAAGCACAGCAAGAGCCAGAATTTCTCTCTTAAAAATAACAACAACCAACCAACTTCTAATATCATGTCCCAAATCAAATGCAGAGACAAACTGAAATGAAAATCATGCATTCCATTCATCTCTCTTTTGTAGCATATTCTACGACACTGATACCGAATCCTCTGTTTTTAAAGGTATTGGCAGCTAAAGTCACACAATGCTGCCTAAGAAGGTTTCAAAAAACACAGAAGTAGGTTAGGCATGTAACTACCTTTGCAAGTTCTGCCCTAAAAAAGGATGCGAATTAGTACCACAAATAAAGTTCTTACATATGCAAATGAATTGTTTGCTGTTGCAACTAATTACAGATGTAAGTCTGTGCTGAGTTGATTGTGAGTGCAAAATAAACATACAAATTCAAAACAGTGGTGTTTAAAACTCCCCTCTTGTAATTGTGATGATCTGATCCTGCTAAAACTGGCAAATATATACATGAGGGACTGTGTGTACGTGTGTAGGAGAACAGTAAGTGGGAGAAAGAAATCCAGATTTTTCCATCTGTACAAAATGTCAACATACTGTCTATAAAAATCTGTCAACAGAATGCTTATAAGCACAATTCGGTCTGGTCGAGTTCTAATCTGTGTCTTATGTTAACTTACGTATGACAGTGAAAGTTAACCAAAGCTCCAAGATAAATGTTTCCTTAACTTGAGAAGTTGGAAGGAAACGATGTAGCACTTTCAAAAATGCTCTAAGGCTTGGGTAACGCTAGATAGGATACGTGCAGTCACAAGTTTAACCAGCAGGTTAATAGTCCAGGAGGAGGTTGGTCCTGAAAAGTAACACTGAATGCAGATGTGGTTGAACTGTCTTGTCAGCTCCCACCACCAGAATGTGCCCCGGAGAAATTTAAGTGACAGCTGGGGAAATAGATTATTGTCGTCAGGCCCTTACATACGGTGTTCCAGTATTTTTTATCTTTCGCTCCTCTAACTTGTTTTTTAATCTCATAATGCAAATGTAGCACTTTGCTTCTCTAAAATGGAGAAAGTCTGCCTTGTGTTTGGAGTGATCACAAAGTACATCTGAAAAATACAAGGAAGAGTTTTTCTCAAAATCAGTGAATTCAAATAACGTACGGCATCCAAACGGCATTTTGGGTCCTGCAATCCAGAAGAGGTTTGGAAATTTCAAAACGTGAGAAGTGTTTCTCGCTGGACTGCAAGGGTCATTTTGGCATGGAGTGCCAAGATAAAAGGAAAGGTTTTCCCTAACTAGAGGCAACAGCGCCTTCTTGTAAGGGGCGGGCAGCAGGGAAACGATTCACAGTATCAGGGGGTTGGAAACTATCTATAGTCTTGCACAAATCATTTGTTGCTAAGTGCTATCAAAAAAAGCCCCCAACAACAAGTAAAGAGAGGATATAGGGCAGGGAAATTGTCGGGAAAAATAGGTTATGATACATAGTCTCTTCAGTGGGGGCAAATGGAGCTATCAAAATAACAAGGGCTGTAAAGAGAAGCCTAAGATACTGTAATTGCAGACCCTGAGCAATAGTAAGTTCCTGTTGGTACCTAAAATGGGCCGTAATCCTCTGTATTCTACTTCAGAAACTGTCTCGCGCAGCTGGGAGATGAAACACTCATTTGGTCTCTAAGAGCTACGGCAGACGCCAGAAAGAGCAGGAGAAAGCAGCAGCTTGGCCAGTGCGATACACAAATCTTTTTTTTCACAGGGAAAACATATTATTGCCTTCATGCTTTAAAATAATGATCATAGAGAAGAAAAATATATTGTAACATAAGATAAGGGTATAAGAGCTGTTTGGCTTCACTCATACCAGAAGGGAAATGCAGACGCTTTTTTGTAATTTAGCTGGAAAAAAGAAAAGCCATTACTAGCAAAAATCTGTAGATTCCTTAGGTAGAAAAATATACAGCATAAATAGTTTACATTTTCAGTGGGGAGCATCCTTTGGTGCATCAAGCTGTCATGCAGCTTAGCAGCATGACACATCCTAGTGATTAAATGCCGGTTCCTGGGAAAAGCCAAAAAACAAAAGAAATGAATTTTTCAGTGGAGAAAGCCGCCGTTCTCTACTCTTGCAGGGAGGCTCTCACAGCTGAAAGGCACAGCAGCAGGATGGCAGAAATTAAAGTCTCTCCTCAGGTGAACTGTAGTTTGACGATACCACCTCACAGGGCATCTCTGTCTGCCTTCAGTCTCACTTATCTGTAAGATTCACCCAGATTCTAGTTTTCACCCGTACGTTGGCCCTATAATGGTAGACTCAAGCCACGCAGGATACATGGATAAACCTCTTGCAACACATAAGAGGTAGGCAAAATACACCATTACTTACAAATGTGACTTCTGTTGTTGACTGCAACACGCTGGACCTTGGAAAGTAATTATAATGGAAGGCCACATATTTATTTTTTTTTTGTACTCCCAAAACGAGCAGGGTTAACTCAGTTACCCAGGTAGATGAAACCAGTGAAGTGACAAACTGTCAGAGAGCAGCGAGGGCCACCTGGCTGTGGAAGGGAAGGTGAGCTGGGTGGGGAGCAGTGACCCCACCAAGGAGCCGGGATGTCAACCAGCAAGTCAGCGTCAGGGCCAGGGCTGGGGACAGTGACCAGGGCCAGACACAGCCCAGCGATCGCCCAGTGAGCCCTCGGTGAGGAGGCAGCTCCAAGCCAGGAGGCCCCGCTGCTGGGTCTGGATCCAGGTCCGAGTTTGGAGCTCAGAGTTTGGTGCAGACGCAGCTGCAACATGGCTGCAAAGTAATGTGGGGAAAGCGGCAGCAAACCCTCAGCTTAAAAGCAACTCCCAAGGGAACGGAGGGGCAGGGCCTCACCTCTAGTTTTCTTTGCAGTAGTTCTTGTCAGCAAAGGGGCTGATCTTGGGCTCAGCCCACGAAACCCCTTTTTTCTGAGCCAACTGAACTCCAGACGGACACGTACTCGAGGCCCTGGCACAAAGTCGGGCTTTGTGCTTTGCCCAGTGCACCAGCAGCTGTAGCATACGGTCCAGGTCCATTTCATCACGCAGGTGCCTTGTGTGTGACTCATCGACCAGTCTGAAAAGCAGAATTATCTGTATTTCTTGAGAAGTTCACACTTTGTTATGCCTCAGCTTGTTCACTATTACCGGTCCCATCAATGCGGTGCCGTCTGAAAAGTCAGCTAAGGTTTACTTCAAATGGCACAAAAAAAGTACTAGTTTTTGGGTGACTTAGTAGTGTTTATCCACCTTTGTTTTCTTTACGCTGTTTGCAGTTCTGAAGGGGTCACATTCAGCAGCTGACCGTGAAAAATATTCTCCTTAGATCAAAGCGACCGGGAGGTCAGCGCAGGAGCCGCAGTCACATGGGGGCTGATGAAACGCACGCTCTGACACTTGACAGGACAGCGATTATCCCGTAGTTTAATAATAACATGTTAATCATCTTAGAGTCATTATTCGCTCCCAGGCACACACTGTACTCCCATATTGACACTAAAAAAAACCAAACAAAAAAACCCCACCAGAGGACATTTCTACTGGGAAAAACACACTTGAAAACTAAAAGGATCCTGTCAGTGAAAACGGTCTCTTCATCTGTCCTAGAAAACAAAACCAACAGAAAGGTGGTGTACTTCTGTGCTACTTCATGCTAGTCACTCCAAATTATTTTGGATATAATTGCATAGACTTTTATTTAATAAATCTTATATATAAATATATATAAATATATATAAATATATATAAATATAAATAAATAAAATAAAATTTTATTTAATAAATAAATAATGTGAATGTAAAGGTATAACTTAGTCTTGGCATTATATGAACACACCATGGCAGCATCAGCATAAACTTCCCCCACACCAGTTTCTTGCTGGGTTGCAAAGGCTGCTGTGGGAAATCTGTCTTTGATTCATCTTTAGGTGACGCACCTAAACTGCCGCTTCCAACAGAGCTGTCAGTGCCAGGTGCAGCAGTAGCTTTTAGTATTTTTTATCTGGATCATCTGTGATTTGAGGTTGCAACTACTTCTGCATATGTTACCAAACAGGCCAGAGGCTTTTCATTTTGGCTGAACCTGCCTGAACTAGAGGTGGGCTATGAGCACTGTGGGAGGTTGCAGTGGACAGTAAGTGCTGGATTTGGGCGTTCTCAGGCTGCGAATATTCCTTAAAAGTGTGTCTGAGTTCGATGGACCCATCTAGCCCGTGGGGAGACTGCTCCTTCCCATGAAGCAACTGAGCCTGTTTGGTGAAGATGGTCCCGCTGGCACAATATGGCAAAAGGAGAAAGAGCAAATCACAGTAAGGAGCTTTGCCTGCAGCCCAAACAAAGACAGTGAGACACTTACGGTCCCATGAAGAAAATTCCTAAGGACCAGAACAGAAAGTCATCAAGTTGTCAAAAAGTAAATCCGGAAGGAAAGACACAATCTGTGAACTCACAAGCAGCAAAGACAGGCATTATTTTTTAAATTTGTGTTCACTTTAGAGTTGGTTATAGATAAAGAAGTTAATTGCTGTAGTTTATATTTTAATACAACCTGACTTACGAGTTTAAAAGTTTTTTGGGGGTACTCACTCAATGTAGATCTGTACAGACTCATCTTGGAGGTCGGGCTGGTCCCAGGTTCTGTCATGGGTCCGAACTGCATTTGTTTGGAGTTCCCTGTACCCAGCCAAGTGTAACAGCCAGCCCGGCCCCCGCGGCTGCTTCACATATAAAACGCACTGACGTTAACGGGAGTTTGAGAGAAGATCGTGTCCTGATGCTAACAGAAATAAATTATGCACTGAAATATATTTAGTCAAGACTTCGTCCAAGTCGTCAAGCAATGAGGTTTAAGTAGTTCCTGGGAGAATTTTACACTTTTTCATTTCTGTATCAGAGTTTTTATCTTAGTATCCAGCTTAAATTTCCATTTCTTCCTTCCTTCTGCCTCCGAATATCCTAAATAATTCCTCATCCTTCTTGCTGCTTATCCCATTTTTAGATTGTTGGCAAATTTTTTGACTCTTAACCACTTAACCTTTCTTTCACCGAACTACAAATATTGATCCATTCCAATCTTCCCTCTTTTGTCTATTCAGAAATCCCAGGAGTTATTTCTGCAGTAGACTGAATGACCTTCAATTTGTTTGTTGTAATGAGCTGCCTAGAAATGCATGTATTCTGTCAGAGTTGTATGGAGGAACAATTACCTCCTAATTCATGTTGCACGAGCACAGGCACTCCAACAATTTCTCAGTCCTTGCTTTCCAGATTTGTCCCTCACAGTAAGTATGTACACCTTGAACTATTTTTCTTGAGATAGATTAGTGGGCATTCTTCTGTGCAGAATCCAATTTTTGTTGCATTTCATCACGCTATCCTTTTTTTCATAACTCATCCAGACCACATCCAAAGCACAGGTAGGAGGCTTTATTAACATGTGAGTTACTTCTTTGTCTAGGTTATTAGTGACTGTATTTTCCCAGGAGCTACCAGTGATCTCTACTGTACAATTAGCCACCTTATTCTAACCCAGCATTCACCCATTTATCAAATTGGATCTTGATGTTACTCTTGACTCACCATTAGCTTTAGGAAATAACTGTTTGGCTTACATTAAAAGGTATCATATCAACTGAATCCTACTGCAGGAATGGAGACAACTACAATTTTGGTGTATATATGCACAGGTATATGTATGATAATGAGTGTGATTCACTGCAGAGATTATAATTTTATATTTCATACTCAAAATTATTTCAATCAGTTTCTAGTAATATAGTAGATACTGCAGCCTTCAGCAATAGCTCTTGCAAGCTTGCAGGTTAGACGTTATTATAATACACTATGCAACCGTAGTATAAACTGCCCTGGATGGTGAACTGAAATTGTCAAGAACTTTCTGCAAATTCCTAACAACAAAATTTGTCTCAGTAATCATAGAATCCCTTCTGTTTAATATCTATGTACAAAAGAAGCCTCAAAGTCTGTTTGAGGGAGTTATTCTTAGATCAGTTGTTTGTTAAGAAGAAATTTTCCCTCTGCATTCCAGCCAGAGCAAATGAGATGCCACTGAGCTTTTGGAAGCAAAGCCCATAGCCACCAGCATCTTTCTGGCCTTAGTCTAAGTCTTTTTTTTGATTTAGGCAAATAAGACATCATGGAGCAAAATCCCACTGTTCAAGGCTTACAGGACCTGCTAAAAACATCTGGTTATTGCTATTTAGCTAGAGCTCAGAGTCTTTTCTTTTCTGTCTCATGTGTTTCCTCAAGTTTGTCCTCAGAAAAGGTCACTGAATAGAAGAAAGTCCTCCCTTTTTGTGACCCTTCTATAATCCTATTGATTTACCCTGTGTTCAACCCAGTTAATTTCAATTTACCCTTTTATGATTTGTTTTCCTCAAAGTTAATAAACCTATGCTAACCTTTTTAGTTCCAGCTCTTATTTGTTTGTGCCAAACCACAGGGGAGAAAAATGAATGGTGATCTCCGGAGCTGTGCCTCCAAGCGATGCAGCACAGAAGTCCCAGCGCGTGGCACGGCAAGCCCTGATGGCTTACACAGAGCTGGAGGCAGCTGCCATGATGCTGCTGGTCCGTGCAGCTGCTCCCAGTACGTGACCACACCAGGTGATACCTGTGGTTGGTTCGTGTCGCCCAGTCCCCTCGGGAACACCTGCCTTTTTTGGCTTGATGGGGGATTTATGGCTTGATGGGGGATTCAACTTAGGTTTGATGAGCTCTCTGGGCTGTGACATAATTCGGGATCTACACATGAATATACAGTCTGATCTACGACATACCTCTCAACTTTATTGTGCCTTTTACACACAAGTCCTGCAGGCAGCTTTCTGTGGCAGTGGGCGCACCGTTAGGAGAACCCATCGCTCCTGCTGCCCAGCACGAGGACATTCAGACAGTTCACACAGCACCAAGGTCTTGACCGCAACGTGGCCGCTTTGGTGTGGTGCCAGATCTGAGGTGACACTACCAGCTTCGCAGGCAGACTCATTAGTTCAGGAACATTGCCTTAAAGAAGTTAGACTGCTCTCAATTTCGTGGTGTGGTGTAGATTTGCCCTTCACGACACCTGAGCGTGGGAAGTCCTCTCCTGACTGGCACCCTCCTCCGCTATCGTACCACTTTTGGACAGATGTAACGAGAACCTACAGATTTCATCACATACAAGAGAAAAGAAATCAGGAGAGATCAGGTTCTATGACAATGTAATGTGTAAGCCTCTGGGCCAAGCATACGTTTAAGTGGTGTGTCGAGCAGGGGTGTATTGTTAAGGAATCGCCTCTGCATTCTCTTGTGACCATCCCTGGATGTGCTGCGCAGTGTTCTGGGACCTCCTCAAAACATGCTGAAATCTCCATGAATTCTGAAAGCTACGTCACCCTCCACAAGTTTTCTGATAATATTGATATAGGAAGGTCATAATTTCACAACAGCAAACACCGCTGAAGTCACAGCACTTGGGGCAGCAGTGAATTTAGCCCAAATGCATTAGTCCACAGTTACGATTTTCAAAACATTTACAGGGAACTGTATCCATGTCTAATGCCATATAAATGTGGTGTTCCTTTCTGTATAACCTGAATGTTCTCTCTAAAATCCAGTTCCAGTGGATATCTGTATCATCTATAACTTTTTCAGCCAGCAGTTATTTCATCTCGTCTCTGAATTTGAGGCCTGTGGTTTAGAGCAAAAGAAACATTTGAGAAAAGAAAATCTCAAAAGTACAGTATTAGGTGGCAAAGTAGAGCTGGAATTTATCACGCTGTGGCCTCCATGTTACCCCGATTTCAGCTAAAGCAAACATTTTTTCAAGAAAAACAAATATGTAACTATAGATCCTGTACCAGTATTATTTTAATTAGGTTTGTAGCAAAGAGAAGGCACAATATAAGATTGCTGACTGACTCAAAAACAGTTGCAACTAAAAATAATAAGAAACAGGTTAGAGGAGGGCATAGTGCCTGGAGATGTGGCCAGGCAGCAGATCAAAGAGCTGCACTCCTGACAGCCTCCGCAGCTTTCCTTCACCTGCTGTTTCCCAGAACAGCAAATTCGAGCGCCATTTGTGAGTCACTGGCCAGTTCATCTTCACAAACCCTTAATGTCACATCTGAACTTTCAAATGTCACAATGGAAACAGCTACCATTAAAAAAAACAAAAAAAAACCAACTCAGAACGTTCCTGTTTCTCAATGAATAGTTACATTGTATATTGTATTTTTTGGAAACAATTTTGGAGTGTGCCTTTCAGGCGATTGACAGGACATTGTCTGACAAGTTTGGGTGGAAAAAATCTATATAAAAGCCCTTAAAATGTTCTCTGACAGTTATTCTTCCACCGAATAAATATTTTTATGACGATCAAGCATCAAATGCGAAGTGCCATTTCCTGAGTGCTTGCTGAGGGCTTTTAAATTTTCTTTTATTGAGAAAATTAGAACAGCAGTTGTAATTTCCCACAGTTCCCCAGGGAACTAATGCATTTTACTCCAGCAAGAAGCACAAGGACCTAAAGCTCTACAGACATGTATTTTTTAAACAATTTTACTCATTGATTTTGTGCCGTAAGGAGCCCTGAGTTCAGAACAGCCTTTTGTGTGCCACAACAATGAAGATACCAGCCAGTGGCATTTATAAATCTACTATTAATTGCACGTGTAGGGGCTCTAATGCGTACTGGTTTGAATCACATATCTAACAAGGGCCAAACTAAATCATGCCAAAGATGAGGAGGATGAGAAATCCCCATACAGGGATAAAGGGCCAGCCCCTCTCCTGGCTGCCGGCTCTCCAAGGCTCTGCTGATTGATCAGCGAAGCCGAAGGCGGAGAAGGGTCACCTGTAACACTCCTGCTGCTGCTCTCGTGCCGTCTAGTGCTACCAGGGCACTATTTATCTCCAGAACAGTCTTGTTAATGCTGGCTCCCCAGCTGTGAAAAGCAGGCAAAGATGCGAACAACAGGAGCTCACCTCTCTCATGCTTATGAGCAAACTCTTAAGAGGAGCCCGGCTCCTCAGATCTAATTATAGTCAAAAATCCCCTCTGCACTGAGTGTGAAGAGGGATGGAGTAAATCTTACCCGACTCAGAGCTAGATTACTGCCTGCTGGAGGCAGAGAATATAACTTTTCTTTAGGTACTTTAATCTCTGTTTTTTTGGATAGTCTGCATCTTTAAAAATTTAAAAATATTATCAATGCTCTGAAATGATTAAAAAGAGGCTTCTAAGAATACCATTAGATGCTTCTCAGGGCAGCATACAGTCTGATCTGTTGCACAGAGCAGTAATTTACAGTAAAGGGAGGTGAGAACTCTCGTATACGTTCATATGGAAAAGAATTAAATATGAAAAAAATTATTCTTGTATATCCACAAACTGCCCTGTTTCATTTAAGTCTCTTCTTATCACTTTAAGTTAAAACCAAACTGTTCTGAATGCACAAAACAAATTCTTATAAAAATAGCACTGTTCTCATACAGCACTTGCAATCAGCGGGTCTCAAAGTAAGATACAGATGTATTATTATCCTCAATTTCTAGATGGGGAAATTGAGGTACATGGAGGTGAAGTCACTTGCCTAAAATCCTCAAGCGGGTCAGAAATCTCAGCGAAAAGAGCAGATTTCAAAGCCATTCCAACAGTTCGATCTGCCAAAGAATTCCAAAGAGAAACTACTGATATCCAGGTCCATTAATAACCTGAAAATGAAATTCGGTATCATGAAAAACTCAAAACAACCACCTGGTATTGCCACTGAAAGTTATCCGCCTTAACTAGGTAGAAGAACCTAATGTGCTAGGTATGTTACATAAAATCAGTAAAGATTATTGTTTGCCATGAAGAGATAAAGTTATAGCCCTTCTTGTTATCAAAAATTCTTTCTTACATCTTAAGTTTCACAATTTTGGCTCCCTTGCTATTAATTACATATCTATTTCTTAAAGTTTTCAAGTAACAGCTGCCTCAGAGATCAAAGCCGATCAAAATAAGAGGGGGTGCAGGGAAGGAGCTGTGTTCTCTTCAGTACATTCCTGTAGTTTTGATCAAAGCATGTGGAGAATCACATTAAGCAGAGACTAAATTTAGTGGAATGCAACTGTATTCAGCTGACAAATAGAAAAGTAATCTCCTCTAGTTTATTGGATACCTAGGTCTGTGTTTATCCTCTTTCTGTCTCTCATCCCCATTTTTTCTTACAAAGTTTTCATTATATATGTGCAAACTGAATGGGTTCAGGGGTGTTCAAGAGCAGAATCTAGCCCATAAACCGATTCGGGTCACAACTGCTTTCACTGTACCTTCTCCATTATGTTCGCAATTGCCGAACTCTGTAACCACCAAAGCCTGGCTCTAACAGCACAGTGACGAGTTGCAACAAGGTCTCTAGCAAATATCAGAGAGTAATTGTTAATGCAGAGTGCCCCAGGCTTTGCTTTTGTGAGCAGAAGTGTTACCTCTGTGCAGAAATCCACACTTTGAGGGCAGAATGTATTGCTCGGATATGTCTTGTGTTGCTTAGGAAAGGGTCCAGCATACTGTTGTATATGTTTGGGATGGAAAAAATCAGCCTTTATATGACTACTCAGATTCACCTAAACAGAAAATTGACTGCCAAGCAGATAAAATAGCCTTTGCCTTCTTAAGGCTGTATTGTTTCCCAGTGCCAAATGTTCGCAAATAGATCCATCAACAGAAAAAAGGAAATCTACAGATTTCTTCAAAGCGGTGCACACAGGACAATTATATGAGAAAGTAGCATTCATATAATTTCAACCAGATTTTCTACCCGTCTAATTAAATCAACGCAAAAGATTTTGCATATCCTACTGTTTTAGGGAGAAGAGTAGCTTGTTGCCAACTAGAGGAAAATGTTTCTAACAATGTAACATAAAATGAAAAAAATAAGCCACTCAAATTGAACTAACAGAAAGATTTTTCTGCACTAGTTTACTCAGATTAGATTAAATTCGTATTTTAAATTATACCAGTGCAATTCTGTGGGTAAAATAAGACTGTAAGTATGTTCATTAAAACCATGGAAAAATGAATGGAATACCAATTAAATGAAACGTGGTCAAGGGCAAAGTCTATGCATCCATCAGGCTTCATAAAAAAACCTGATCTATTCCTAAAGTTAAAGAAAACAAACACGCGGTCAAGGTCCCCGACATTTTTGTAAAAACTCTGAAAGTCTGAAGACTTAATTATTAGAAAAACAGAGAGAAGCCCGGTTTTGAGGTATTAGATATTACACCAAAGCAATAATTCTTGAAGAAAATACTTTTTTCCTTTGGAAAAAAAAACAACATTAAAATTCTATTTTCAGGGTGAGAATAGAAATGTCAACATTTCCTGTGACGACTGATTTTTTTTTTTTTTTCCCCAATTTTAGAGAAATGGGGGGAAATTCCATTCAACTTTTTATCCAGTGAGGAGCAGCTGTCTGGCCCATCTCTGGGAGCCTCTGCAGGCCAGCAGCTCTTCAGGAGCTGCTCAGCGTTCAGGCCATCTCAGTTTGCTCCCAAGAACACAGAAGCCCTTTGAGCACACGGGACAAGGCGGGGAATCGTGTGGGATGTGCCCAGCACCACGGCATGTGGCACAGGATGTGTCCCAGCTGCTTAGGGCTGCCTGACAGTGGCGCGCTCGGTGCACTGGGATGTGGTGGTGGAGTGGAGATGGGGGCTGGGGTCCTGCCACGGTGCTGCCAACACCTGCACCAGTTTTTGACAGTAGGTTGCAAAGGGGAGGTGTGGATAATTCTGTATGCTGGCGTGCAGAGCAGTTATTTGTTCTGTGCCTAAAACTCAGGGAAAAAACCAGCTAGGCAAAGGGTGAGCTCTGGCCTGGGCGACGCAGGACATGGGATCCAGGGTGCCCGAGACCAGGCAGGTTTCCCTCCCTCCCTGATTTCTGGGGAGGGTGCTGCCATAGTTCACAGTCCAGCCAAATGCTCACATTTTGACATTATCCTCATTTTCCAAAGGAAACATATTCATCCAGAAAATTTTCAATGAGCTCTTATTATGTGCTCATATTGAAATGGCAGCAGAGCCAAACTGCATTTTTCTAATTTAATTTTATCTGTGCACCTAAATTCTCCCTCTTCCATTTGGGATCTCCTCCTCTTCCTCTTCTGAACTCGGCTGTGACAGTCGTTATACAACACTGCAGTGCTCTTTTGCCCTCTCAAAGGCTTTTGTTAAGTGGTGGATTATTATTCATTTATAGTTAGATAGCTACTCGCTTATAAAGGGCCTAATTCTGCTTCTACAGTCCCCTTAATTGTGAGACACTGCATAGAAAATACATAAGTGGTGAACAAATGGGGAGAAAGATAAGGTCAAGCCCAAACTGATGAGGTTCTCTAGAATAAAAAGAGTTATATAATTAGAAGATTATATTTTCTCATTAACAAAAAAGTATTTTCAGTTTCTTTCCGAGGCCTTGAATCTGCTATTCAAGTCAGTGTGAACTTTTGTTTGCAGTGCCTAACTTTGGTGTTTCTCCAAAACTTTCAATAAACAGTTTAGCTTGCAATTTACTTGCTGGCAGATGGAGAGCGCTGGGATCAATGTTAGTGGGCACGGGCCGAACACGTTTCTCAGGCTGAAGAGCTCTCTGAAGAGGAGTATTCTGTCTTAATGCCTACTGGCCAAATTCTGCTTGCAGATTCCTCAGTGTAAATCAAAAGCAACATTATCACAATCATAGGTATTAGAAAGGTAAAATCCTAATAAACAAGAGGAAAACAAAGCCTTAGGGGGTTTTAAGAAAGTGGATTAGTTTAGGTAATTTTGAACAAGTATTCTCAAGAAAGCACTTGGGGAGAGTTAAGTTTAATTAGGCTACAGCTTGTCCTAGCCGCGGGTGGTTTTGTTTCTGCCACAAACCTCTTTTCTTCTCCTCTCACGTGTAGCAGTGAGCAGCACTGATAAACCCTGAAACTGCTCCCGTTGGCCAACGAAGGAAGGGAGAGGTGACTGGGCCTTTCTATAACAGAGGTGCCAGCGGAATCACCCTTGTTGCTTTTCAATTAACTAGAGCTAAATCTTACCGCAAGGGCTGGGCTGGGTGGGAAGATGTACTTACAGGTATGACCTGATCTGAAGAATACACTTTGTCTGCCTTAAGCAGCATCGGCAGCGCGAGAAGAGCTGGGATCGGGACTACTCCTTTCATTCAACCATTATTTCAGCCTGGGCATCCCCCAGAGTGTTTTGTGCTCTGCCAGGATAAGACTATATTCTTCACATTTCCCTACTGGGACCTTTATGAAAATGCCGTATTTTCCTGCTGGAACCTTCACTGCTATTACCTCTTTGGAGTCAACACAGCTATGGGAAGAAAACCTCAAGTGAGTGTACAAGGCTTAGGAAAAGGCTTCAGGTTTCTGGGGGATTTTTTCAATTAATTTTAATTTACTTGGGTTAAATTTTAATCAGGCAGACAAATGTGAGTCTAACAGCAGCCAGAGTTAATTATATTTTGTGTTTTCTGTATTCACACACAATTTTTTTTTTTATGTGGTGTCCTTGACATGTTGCATTTGTGACAACAATGTGGTGGAATGACTCAATTTCATACATAATTTATTGAAATTTTTTAAACCGTACATTCCTTGAGTCATTTTCATGTATAATTGAGCTTAACTTACATTTGGCTTATTCTGAATTAGGAAATCTTGCATTGGATCAGGTCAGATTTATACACGCTTGGCATCTCAATAAGAAGCCAATTCTAGGTCCTCACTAATTTTTAAAATATCCTTGAATCTTATTAAAATGAAATAGAATTGCTGTGATTTTAAAATCTAAACTTGGGGTCTAAATATATGAAGATGAATTTTTTTTTTCACTAAGTATTTTTTTTCTTTCTCTTGAATTATGAATTTCTCCAAAAAATCTTTCTGATTACATTGTCTGGTTTTAAAGTATTTATGCTAATTTTAAAGAAATGTCAGAAAACCGGTAAACTTCTAGTAAAACAAACAAACAAAATATATTTCAGGCCTAACTGTAACCTTAATACTATTAAGCACTCCGAAGTGCTTGCTGAGGAAATCTGTTTAGATGCTTAGAGATTCTACAATAGATAACACTGCAGACGTACGGACGGCACCTTCTTTATAGCCTTGCAAGGGCAGCTGGTCTCGCACAAAATGGGACAAAGAGCAGAAAAATGGGTGTGTAGAGGGTGCTAATTTGGGAAGAGGTGAATTTGCCTTCCCAGTCTTCCTTATCACACAAACTCTCACTGTAGTCACTGAAGTATCCAAAAATAGGAGCTTGCAGCCCTAACTATAGCCTTGTAAAACAACTAGGAACTTGTAACTTCTCTCCTATTGGAAAGACTTGCAGTTTAGAAAGCAGATCATTTAAAACAGCACATTTCATCCACTTTCAATAAATTCGCAGAATATCTCAAAGCACAGTGGAGCTCAGCAATACAGTTCTATCATTTTAATTGTACTTCATCTTAGGTTTTATCACCTCAAATCCTTGTGGCCTAATTTTGATTCATATTTACATGCTTACAGGAAGTGAGGACAATGAGGAAAAAGAAAGGAGGAGAGAAGAAACTCGACAAGATGTTAATAGTCATGTCAGTAAACAATTCCGAAAGTCATGCTAGTCTATGGTGTGACCTTGTACCGCCAAAGTGTAAATACAAGGAAAAATAAACATTAATAGCAAAGGCAGCACTTGGGAATGTCACCGTGTTGATACAGCATTTCTATGGGACATCATTTGCTTTCTTTTTTGCATTATAATCGGATCTTAAACACTTCCTCAGTTCTGCAACTTGGAATTTCAGTATCAGCCCAGCAGAAACTTCTCTTAGCAAAAAGTCTGGAAAGTCCTATCTGTTCTGAACATTAAATAAAGCACAGTTATTTAAACCCTTTAAAGCAGTCTTGATCTGCTAAGCAGTCATGGCACCTTCTTGTTCAACAAGGCCGCTCTCTGATACGGCTGCTCACTTAAATGCTAACAGTAAACTTTTGCTCTCCCATCACTCCTGGAATCGATGCCTCTAAGAGGATGAAAAGTTGTTTCTATTACTACTTTGTACAGCAGCAGAATTACTACGTTTTCATTACCTCCCTTTGAAGGGTCTCCCTGAAGGCACTGGGGTTGCATAGATCTAGATGTCTCAAGAGTCTGGTCTTCAGAAATCTTGATCTTGGCAATAACGTATTTGTCTTTTTATTCCTGACCTGTCACTTCATAAAAGATATTTTAAAATATAAAGTGAGTGTATTTGATATAGCAAATCAGTAGGCTAAGCAAGCAAAACACCAACAATATTTACTTAGAGCAGAATTATACTTCACAGGTTTTTTGTTCTGCATCAGTGTAACTGTAAAAAAAAACATTAGCTGTAACTAATAGTGTTGAAATGTTTATATTCTGGGATTGCAGATTTCTCTGCAATATGACTTTTTTTTTTTTTTCAGATTAGAAGTTCAAAATTCCTGAAAAAGTAGATATCAAACAATGATAGTGAATTTGCAGAACTTGCAAGAGTTCAGGATGCTGAGAAAAGAGCATTTTTGAAATCCGGCCATTGATGTCACACGACATCTGAGGTTTTGAAAATTAGGCCCTGAATTTTTTGTTTCAGCTTTACAAAGCATTTGTGTGCCTAAAGATGAAGAGAGACAGCTAGGGAGATTTACAGAAGCACCTGAACATTGGTGGTTAGTCATTGAAAATTACGCATATAAGCTAGTCAGATGCTTCTGTAAATCATACTAGATGTCCAGCTGCATCTTTAAAAATAGAAAACATTTATAAATCAATTCCTTTGAAGCTACAACCTCTCATAAACCACATCCGCTATCTGGCATCTCAGTATCCAGGGATGGATTGCTCTCAGCCCAGACCCTTATTTTAAAGATGTCCTTTACCTGTATGATGGACCAATGAAACACAGATGGACAAATCACAACCGAAGCATCGGTTGTGATGTCACTGGTTACTAAATTTCTATGCCTTTTTGATTGATTTTCCCCTCAGGACAAATTGTATGGTTTTTACCATCACATTCTGGAAAACATATGAAAATATGTTTCTCCTAAGGGATAGTATGTGAGCTACAATAACCTTTCATATGGCACTGAAATATGGTGAGGTATTTTGAGATGTTTTCTCCACTGAGATTTTATATTCATGTAAAGCCAGGTAAAAATGACAGTGATTTGCGATTAATTTTCCCATAATATAAAAAGGACTTTTCCCGTTTAACTTTCAGCTTACTCGTGTTGTCTAATATAGACTTGCTAGGAATATACAGGGAGATGGCACATGTTTTGCTCGGAACAGATGCAAACTTGGATCTAAAATGAGAGGTGTGTTTTGTAAGTTGTTACTGATGACATATGGGCATGACAAATTCAGGACAGATTGTCATTTAACACCACCAAGAACCTTCCCCTGCGAATGAGGCGGGATATGACCCTAACTGATGACATCACCGCCTGCACTCATGTCAGCGTGTCCAGGAGGAATTGTTTCAGCTCCCTTGGCATTGGGACAAAATCACAAGATCACACATGTAATTTAAAAGAATGACTTTGATGACCTCTATACTGCTGCAAGTGCCCTTGCTCTCATGAGGCTATGCATGTCTTTATGCTCCATTGTATCTGCATGCGTACAGCACACAGAGACAGCGACGAGGAAGAGGAGAGCACAAGATCCTCCATCCACTGTGATTCTGAGGCTTACATGAGTAATTCTAACATGGAACACCCTGATGCTGACATCTGATTCCCCAGTACTTCATTTCCAGTTTTATGTGGTATAAAGCAAGGGAGAGCCGCTCTGCCTTGCCACTGCTAAATGATGAAAGGAAACCTCACGCAGGCAACGGTATGATCATTCTTATCAGCAGCTTAGAAATGCTGATTAGAAGAAAGGCATTAGGCTTTAGTTGCAAATCTGAAACTCTTGGCTTGACAGACAGTCACCTGTAGGTGACTATGGATCAATGATGGGAGAGGTGGCTGCTTTCCATGGACCTGCTTTCTGGCTTGTAATCAGCTCCTTATTACCTTACCAGCCTAAGCAAATTTCCAGAGCGAGCTGTGCTGACCTTTACTCTAGAGAGACATGAGGAAGAGCTATCAGAAGAAAGGAGAAAAAAAGACATCAGTAATAAGTCACTTACTATTCTGCCTGGCAGACAAAGCAGCTTAGAGAGGGATGAGCAGAGTTGGGTGAGTGGTCCAGTTACCAGGGAAGGAGACGGTGCCATCATCAGAGTGTCTGAGCGTGCACAGGATACCTGGCTTCATGCAACTGCACGTTTTGTTTGCACGTGAGACTAGTCCTAAGTGATGTTCTCAATTTCCATATTAATTCAAGGACTGCAGCCAAAGGTAAGAACCCAAAGTCTCCAGGGAAGGGAAACAAATCGCTTTGACTTCTGAAGGAAATCAATATCAGACGGTGCATTGATTAAAGTGCGGAAACCCATGGATCAGTTCCAGGTTCTGTGTGAAGAGATCCCTTAGGAATACTTAGAATAGATCTTCATTATATTCAGCTTAGAAACACTTCAAGCAGGAAACAAAGTAAAGCTGGACAATTCTGCAAGTAGCTTGCCTTTTGGCTGAGAAACCAAACTATATTTTAGCGTGATTTAAAACAGCCTGCTAAACCTGTGAACTCTGCCGGCAAAAACACCACTCTGCCCACACAATCTCCTACCTGGGAAAATAATGAGCAAAAGAACAAACCTCAATAGTGAAAAATTCCCCTTTCCCAATGAAAGGTTACAAGGCACTTGGATACTGCATGATAGGAGAAATTACATAAAATGAGATACAAGAAGACCATCTTCAATTACATTCCAACTCACAAAGCTGGATTCTGGAAGACCACTCTGTGGCCTTATGAAATAATGTGAAATTAGAAGCAAAGTCACAGGTGAGTTACAGGAATATGAACTTCAAGGAGACAGAAGACACTGTATTGGTTTAACCACTCTTAGTCAGTAAAAGGACATTCTCTTCTGGTTCCAGCAGTGCCAGTGGACATGCTGCCACCTCAATCTAATCCTCACTGCAAACCATCAAATCTCCTGTGGTGGGAACGATGCTGCCTCAGATCTGCTGCCAGAGCTGCTCATGCGGCTTTTCCTTAACCTGTATCAGTCTAAATAAGACACATTAGTTGAGACAGTACATTTTTTCAGTAATCCATCTAATTTTGAATAAAATGGGTTAGGGAGCACATGCACAGGCAGTCCTGCTGGCAGGTTTGAGGGGGCTGTTACCTTCAGCACAGGAACGGTAAGTAGGTGCTGGAGACTGCTGAACTTTCGACAGCTCGACAGAACTGTTTGCAAAGTGAACCTCGGATCTCACCCTTCTTCACTTACCTCTTGGCTCTTTTGTCTTTCAGTTTTGTTGAAATCTTAATGCCCTGGGCAGTCAGGAAAGTTAAGCCTAATGGCGGAGAAACAAAACCAGAAAAGGGGAAAAAAATTAAAGACTGTAATAAAATCTTGCTTTGTCCAGTGCCACACTCAAGGCTTGTGGCTACTCCCATTTAACTAAAAATCAACACCAAAATACCCCTTTTACAAAGACAGTGTCAGTTTCAGAAATCAGTAAACAAACTAAATTTTCAAGGACTTCCAAAATCTTTAAAGAGCCAGTAAAATCCAAATCATCATCCTGACGCATGGTTTCATAATGAACACTTTTTAAAACCTAAAAGCACACATACACACTCTGAAAGTCAAAAAGCATACAGAGATCCATGCCACACTCCATTTACACAAAAGCCTGGTTAAAAAAGGAGCAAGTCACCATCTGCTGAACCATCTGCTTCATCCAAGTCCTGTTCTTCATTTACGGTCACTGGGATAGGAGCTTCGACAAAAAAAATGTTCAACATCATCAGAATCCCCAAATAAATATTTAATACCTTCTTAATACCACCCTCAGCTTAGTCACAATAGCGGTTTCAGGACAGAATTTTGGCTCAGGACACAGCTTTGATTTAGCTGGCTGTATACTTGAGCACTGAGGACGTGTTTTTAAATGCACTTCAAGTGCTAGCGAGTCGATCCGAGGGGTTCTGCTATGTCTGCTTTAATGCTTGCCATGGGATGAGTAGTCCGTAACCCTGGCAGAGAGCCGTTAGGTGAAAATTGCATTGTTTGAGCCTGTGGGACTGTGGCCATTTGCAAAAATGCTGAGTTTTGCCTGTTGATCCTGCTGTGCTTTCAGTTTAAAAAGGAAAAGAAGTGAGACTTGCAAGCTATATATTTCTTTCCATATAACCAGGCAACTACATAATATTTTGCTACATAATATCTGTTTTAATCTAAGCCAACGTAATGTTTAGCCTACCAAAACATTTGCACACTCAGAAAGAATTCCTTTCCCGCCCTTCTCCTAAAACAAGCTGCCTGTGGAAGAACTGTCTCTCTGAATGTGACATGAGCACAGAAGGGTAGAAGTTTCCTTTGACAGTTCAACATTTCTTCATCGGTTCACTCCTGCCTGTGTCTTAGAAGCCTGCCCAGGCCAGCAGCAAAGCAGGCTTTACACTTTTCCACATTGAGAACACCTGCCTATCCAGGGGATAGCTGTGTGCCTGCGCTATTGACTGTCAAACATTGACAGTTGACTGACTGTCTGATAGCCTTCTATGAAGGCGTGACTGGATGGATAGATGAGGGGAGAGCGGTAGATGTGGTCTACCTTGACTTCAGCAAGGCGTTCGACACGGTCTCCCACAGCATCCTCATAGGGAAGCTTAGGAAGAGTGGGTTAGATGAATGGACAGTCAGGTGGATAGAAAACTGGTTGAAAGACAGAGCTCAGAGGGTCGTGGTTAGGGGCACAGAGTCCAGTTGGAGATCAGTGACGAGTGGTGTTCCCCAGGGGTCAGTACTGGGCCCAGTCCTCTTCAATATATTCATCAACGACTTGGATGAGGGGATAGAGAGCACCCTCAGCAAGTTTGCTGATGACACAAAGCTGGGGGGGGTGGCTGACACACCGGAAGGCTGTGCCGCCATACAGAGAGACCTGGACAGGCTGGAGAGTTGGGCGGAGAGAAACCTTATGAAATTCAATAAGGGCAAGTGTAGGGTGCTGCACCTGGGGAGGAATAACCCCCTGCACCAGTACAGGTTGGGGGCCGACCTGCTGGAGAGCAGCTCGGTGGAAAGAGACCTGGGAGTCCTGGTGGACAACAGGATGACCATGAGCCAGCAATGTGCCCTTGTGGCCAAGAAGGCCAATGGCATCCTGGGGTGCATCAAGAAGAGTGTGGCCAGCAGGTCGAGGGAGGTCATCCTCCCCCTCTACTCTGCCTTGGTGAGGCCACACCTGGAGTACTGTGTCCAGTTCTGGGCTCCCCAGCTCAAGAAGGACAGGGAACTGCTGGAGAGGGTGCAGCATAGGGCTACCAAGATGATTAGGGGACTGGAACACCTCTCTTATGAGGAAAGACTGAGGGAATTGGGTCTGTTTAGTCTGGAAAAGAGACGGCTGAGGGGTGACCTAATTAATGTGTACAAATACTTAAAGGGTGGGTGTCAGGAGGATGGGGCCAGGCTCTTTTCAATGGTGCCCAGCAACAGGACAAGAGGTAATGGGTACAAACTTGAGTGTAGGGAGTTCCATCTCAACATGAGGAGGAACTTCTTTACTTTGAGGGTGGCAGAGCCCTGGCACAGGCTGCCCAGAGAGGTGGTGGAGTCTCCATCTCTGGAGACATTCAAAACCCGCCTGGACGCGTTCCTGTGCAACCTGCTCTAAGGTGACCCTGCTCTGGCAGGGGGGTTGGACTAGATGATCTCCGGAGGTCCCTTCCAACCCTATGATTCTATGATTCTATGATTCTAGGTGGAGCAGACGGCTATTCCCGTACCTTTCTCCGTAAACAGTTCGGTAAACTTTTACCAAAATGGTGCATTCCCTGATTCCCAGATGCAGATGTTACTACAGTGGTCAGAATTTAACGGAGCTGGGAATAGGCATTATAAAGGGCTTGTGACTATGGTGGCAGAGAGATTTGTTTTTGTTAGCGCCTCTGAAGCAGTTCCCACTCCTACCTCTGTGCTTCACCCTCCATTGGACTTTACTCCAGCAAAGTAGCAAAATGGATCAAATGAGCATTGCTTATCTGCTCTGATGCGAAGCAGACGAGTTAAAAATCCCAGTCCGAACCTCTCTGCTGACGCCCCATGTCACCTGAGCTGTCACGGGGCACCCAGGCACAGCAAGTCGGCTTCCTGCTGCTCCTCGTTAGGATGTTCTGCACAGCCTTTCTTTTCCTGTCCAAATCATGCTTTCTTCACTTTCCAATTTTTCCAGTTAAACTAATTCATCTTGCCTTCAAACACTGAAAAAGAGAAAACAAGTATTGAAAAAACTAAATAAAAAAATGTCCCCTTTCCTGCCCTAACTCTTACTCTTCCTTTTGACCCATCCTTTTCTGAATCCATTTCAGTGGATTCTCCCATCAGGGATTAACTGCAACAGCCCATCAGCCCAGTTCCCATTTTCCCATGTAAATTAGTGGATTTGTTATGGGATTGAAAATGACACTTGAACAAAAGGGAATCTCGGGTGCTTTCACCAGGTTCCTATAGCAACTCTGCACTCGAGCAGGTACAGCTTAAGATAAAGTGGCCATAAATCTTTTGCACTCTGATTTTTGTCTTCAGCTTGAGGTTGGCTTGGCTTCGTGTCACAAAGCCATCTCATAGAGGTTGTTCTGGTGCATCATGGGCTGGCACAGCCCCAAAGGGATATTCTTGCAGAAAAGGAGATGCTGTGGCTGACAGGTATTTCCCTGATCACATTTCAAGGACAGGAGCTGGAAGGCCAGTAATGTGCTGTCACCTTGTCACTCTCCCACCTCAAAGGCACACTTACTAAGAAGAAATTCCCAGAATACACACTGGTATTTTGTTAAGTTTAAGCCCTGGAATGTCGGAATGGAGCTAGAAAGAGTCATTATCTAACTCAGTGGGCTTTATTTTCCATAGTTTCGTAAGCTGCTCCCTAGAGCTGTGCAATGCAAAGGTAATGCGGTTGGAAGCCTTTTCCAGTCATATTTCATAAATATAAATGATAATACAATGTGTAAAGCATAAACAACCAGGTTTGAAGTTCACGCTAATAATGTATTCTTCAGTACAAAAGGAAACCATTTGCATAACTCCATTGGCCATCGTTTATATAAGTATTGTACAAATTTATCATAAACTCCCAATCTTGAGCAATGATGAACTATGATAGCGATTATTGCTGAGCAATTCTCAAGGTACCTATTTACTAGAAAGATAATCAAGACCTAAAATGAGCAAAATGTTGTACTTAGAGGGGGAGCCCAGAGCAGCGTGCTCATTTAAAGCAGGAAGGGTGAATGCTAATTGCAGCTAGTAGCCAAAGCAGCCTCCCTTTCCACAGCAAAATGATTTAGTGCTTCCATTAGAATTTCCACAAAGCCTGAAAGCAAGACTGAGAACACTGGCATGGAGCTGTGAACTGGGGTAGGGAAAACACAGCTCTGCTTTGAGCGTAGGAACCTGCGGAGGTAATGGTAAGTGGATAATGGACAGGATTAGCACAAAAACTCACTGCCCCACAGACACAGTTCAGAGCCGTCGTTTATTCCTCTCTCGAAGGAGAGGGAAGGCACGCAGGACGATATACCTGAGCTGGGGAATGTACATCCAAAAAGAGATTATGGGTCTTACTCTGGGTGTCCTTTCTTAAGGGTGAAATTCTGCAGCAGCAAAAATGTGGTAACTTACAGTTCACTCCTGTAGTGACTGGCACATTTGGGACCCTTTTTTGTTGAAAAATGGAAACAGGAAATTTACCTTTCCGTACTAAAACAACATGAATATATTTTTTGCTTCACAGTGCGTAGGCTTGCCTGAGTCAGCACCATTTTAGTGAAAATGGCGAGCAATAGGACAAGTGGTAGTGATAGGACGAGGGGGAACGGTTTTAAACTGAAAGAGGGGAGATTTAGATGAGATATCAGGAAGAAATTCTTTGCTGTGAGGGCGGTGAGCCCCTGGCCCAGGTTGCCCAGAGAAGCTGTGGCTGCCCCATCCCTGGAGGGGTTCAAAGGCCAGGCTGGACGGGGCTTGGAGCAACCTGGGCTGGTGGGAGGTGTCCCTGCCCAGGGCAGGGGGGTGGAATGAGATGGTCTTTAAGGTCCCTTCCAACCAAACTTATTCTATGAAAAAGAGATAGGACTCTGTCACAATGAGGAATATTCAGGCCACAAAAATAGACAATACTCCTCTCTGGTTCTTTAAATCCCCAAAGGAATAAGCAAACATGATCCATATTTCCTGATCATTTGATAACCATCTCTCTCAGCCTTGGCTTCTGGTGAAAGCCTATTCCACTGCCCAGCCAAGAGGGCTGACACATATCCTTAGTTTCTGCACTTCATTTATATGGAGGATAAGGATAGTGAGGATTTTTGGAGACAGTAGTTTAGGGGACCAACCCTTCTGAAAGCTATGCATTTGGCAACATTTTCAGGAAAACACAACTCTCTGTAACTCTGTTTTATCCTCCTGCCTTGTGCATTTTTCCAAAGACACGGCAATATGCAGCCCCCTGGGTGATGAGCCTTTTCGCAAGTTCATCATTGTTTGCCTGATATATCACTAAGTACCCTCATATTCAAAAGCCACCAAAATAAATTAATTCCGTTCTACTCTACAACTAGATATTTAAGAATGTTGACTTTGCATACCAAAGATCTGTTACTGCTGCTTTTCCAGATTACAGCTTGTTTCTGCTAGTCACAAACCCAAAGTCTCACTGAAGAGTCGCAGCTGAAGGATGGGGACCTGACTGCTGTTCCAATTCTTGCTTTTCCACCAGATTTGCTTCCAGAATCTAAGCCATTTGTTTTGCATTGGCAATAAAGAAGCCCCAAAGGCATCAGAAGTGGCACTGTCTGGCTTGTAGCATTGCCATTACCTACAATAATGATGAAGAAACCTGAGTCAGGTTCACTGGCAACACCTAAACACTGCAGTGTAGCTCCGTTTGGCTGGGGTGAAGGGAAGAAAAAACACATTTAGATGAAGTTCAAATTCCTTCTGCAAAGCAAGAGAAGATTAACCCTGTATCTCTAAAGCTTCATCACTCTGTTAGGAAAGTTATAAATAATTTCTTATCTTTTAACCAATCCCATTCCAGAGCTTTTTTTTTTTTAATGAGGAGTTTTAATTTTGAAAAGCAAGGTCCCTTGTGAAGATTAAAATTAACTAAATCATTAGGAAATAATTTCTGCTTCCTTTTCACGCTTACTCAACTGCTACATTCATTATTTTTTGAAAATTCTGGTTGTAAAGATCATAAGTCCTGGAATTAAAGGCTAAAGAACTTTATAGCTTGCTGCACTCCATCATAAATCATGCCAGGCTACATGGCCCACCTCATTTTCCATCATTAGCAAAAGTGATATTGCATCCTCTGTGATGAAACTATTTAACAAAATTCAAATTCCTATGCCACCAATCCTGCAAATTTGTCATCATTTGAACCAGGAGGATGCTTAAGTAAAAACCTGTTTCTTTTACTTTTCAATTATAACCTAGTAGAGGGCTTGAACTGGATGACTCAGTAAGTTCTTACCATTTCTAACTGATGTGATTCTATTTAGCAACTGCCTTACAACAGACGTATAAATGCAGCCTGCAGAAAGATTTCAAACTTGCAGTGGAAAAGGGAGCAAACCCATAATTTTTATAATTTGAAAATTAAAATTTATTGGGTTGATTTTGCCAGATTTTCTCAAGAAAAAGGGACTGAATAAGATAGCATGTAAGGAATGGATTTTGGGTTTTGTGCTGTCTGTGGAAAACACGTGAATATCCCTAACTGACACCTGCTGCACCTAACTGACATCTTCTGCACCGAAAAATCGAGACCAGCTCAGGATTAGAGGTAGAGATGATAAAAATGTTTTAATCTTTTTTTTTTTGTTGAAAAATACCTGTTTATCAAAACAGAGATTATATCAATAGAGACCTGCTGGAAGCTGCTGGGCTTCCAAAAAAATTTTCTGGATGGTTTCTTGCAAAGCCCCGGCTTCCCGGATGGCCCTGGGATTGTGATTCCAGACTTTGCATTACAGATAACCTGAGGACTAGGCACATTTCAGCGTTTCTCTGGAGTCCCTTGGTTCTGGAGTCCTAATTCAGAAGGTTAAATTTGGTGATGCTGCTGCTGTGAGATTTTCAGTTTCCATCAGAATCCCCCCATTTCCAGCTGCTCGTTACAGATTTCTACAGGCTGCAGCTGTACAGGACCTGGAGCTCAGGCAGGACACACAGACACCACTGAAATAAGTGACTTATCAGTGAATACAGCTGTGGGTGAGACCTTCCAGAAGCACACAACACCACACAGCAGATGAAGGAGCAGTTGATTCAAGTGAAACTGCCAAGGGAATTTATGAAACAGTCCTACTGCCCAAGGGATCAGCTTGGTCTATCCTTGCAAGAAATCTTATAGAATCCTTATTGACTTTAAATTAAACTGTCCTTAGGCATACACGAGGCATACTAAGATATCAGAATCCTATACCTGTATCCTTATAGAAAGTTTCTTGGTGTCTTCGCTGATGATAAACTGCCCAGATCTAGTCTGAGAAAGAAAAAATTCTTCCTGCATTGACTCAGGATGTATCTTTATTAGTTAACTCCAAAGCTGCAATTCACTATGGCCCCAGGATTACTGGTCTGTAAAAACTGTAACACAGTCAGGAATTGAGCATTTTTGCCTCCTGCTGTCTTGCCTTTTTCTCATTGCCATCAACCGTATGACAGTGGTGCTTAAGGAAAACCTTGCAGAGGCCACTGATGAAATATTTTAGGCATGTCAATTGCCATGCTGGTAAAACACTCAAACTCTGTCCCTACCATTGATTACACAATTGCTACCAAGAGCTGCATATTATGGATATGAAGTTCATAAGTCTCAGTGCAGCCTCTTGTAAAACTTACTCAAGTTTTCCTGGGAGTTCTCAGTCCAAACACTAGCCATGCTTGCCACTCTCAATTTGAGAAGGCTCAGAGATTTCAGGAATGACAGCAGCATGATTCAGACTTCTTTCTTCAAACCTTCCTGCGTATTGACATTACAGTAAATGCCAAGTGTCAGAGGAACTGCCTTTGTCAATCCTGACTTATTGCTACTGTTATCTATCACTATTACTGAACTACAGCAGTACCTAGATCCCAACTTTAGATCAGGGGTTTAGAGCTCAAGGAAAATACACATAAAGCCAGAGAAAAAGACTTTACCCTGAAAAATAGTTTAAGTAGAAAAAACCAAAATGGGATAAAAATGAAACACAGATACCCAGAAATTTGGTGCAATTTGCTGAGGCTTATAAAGCAAGAGTGGCAAAGCAGGAAAAAGAGCCAGTACTTCTGCGCAGCTACATTATGCTTCAATAACAAATTTATCACTTTCTTGTTGTGATATGACCGGTATTCCCTGTTTAACAGACACCAAATAGAGACTGTTTAATAGAGACTCCAAATACAGTCGAGGATTGTTTCATAAAACCTGTCTCTAACTGGCAAAAGGGTTTTTAACGTCCTAATCATTAAATGCACAGAGAAATTTTACATATATATATATATATATATATAGAGAGAGAGAGAGAGAGAGAGAGAGAGAGGAGGTAAAACAGAAAGAAAAGGGAAGGGAAGGCACAAATCTGTTTTGCAGAGTTACAGTATATTACAAGACCATATATGAACTACCCAGACAGAAAAACAATAAATCACACAGCATCTGCCTTCAACTCCTGCATGCTGCTGAACTGCAGTGATGGAAAGGTTTTATCTTTTATATCTTTCATTTCCAGTGATGCTGATCTCCTCTTCTCTTCCTCCCTGGTGGTTCTTTCAATTAAAACCTTTTGAATGTTCCTTTCCTGCAGAGACTTCATCTTTCCATGAATTTTCCTGTAGCATTTACATCGTATGTGATACTAGCAGAGATGACAAGCGAGGCCTGCAATTCAAAGTACTGAACTCTCTTTACGCTAATGTCTCTTAATAGTACTCTGGCAACAAAAGGGCCATAAAGAAGGGGAGATTAATTTGCTGAAGTGTCAGCACAGGGACTCCTCTTTTCTGTGCAGAGACCTGGAACCGACTGTTGGCAGTGGCGTAGGCTACGGCCAGACTCCACTGCGCTGCGTGTTTTCCCCCATCTCCTGAGACCCACAAGGATCCTGGGGTAAAAAACTGAATTGCTGCGCCTCCAAATCAGATCAATACATGCCAAAGACCATGCACGTTCCCCGGTCTTTCCAGAGCAAGGGTATGTAAAGGATGCCTGGGTCCTTCTGCCCTTCGCTTGCATAAGATCTCAGGGTGCGATTGATTTTCTAACTGTGTAATTCCACGGACTTCTATGCACTCATTTCTGCTTTCAAACAAAAATTGGGTCTAAGAACTCAGATTTGATAGAAAAGTGTCCTAAAATATTCTAGTAGGCCAACCCTGCAGTCCCTGGCACCGCTTTTGATGGAAATTTGCATGTGCATACAAAAGTGGATTTAGAAGTTATTAGTTAGATTTGAGACTAAATGTAAAACATCTGATTTAACATTACACATTCCCATGAGTTTTGTTTGTTTATACGCCTAAGCAAAATTCAATGATTGCCTGTTAACATATTATTCAAAACATGAAAATCAATTAAAATCATTTTCTACAATTCACTCATAGCCAAATGCTGACACAGTTTAAACTGGCTCTCTACCTCCCTCAAAAGCAATGGGAAAACCAAGTGAAAGATGAATATGGATTTAGCCACTTTAAAAAAAACCAAACACTTCAAGTGTTTTTCCTCCCACATTACAAAGTAACTGAAGAACAATGAATAATTAAAAAGATTGGTCAGCTTTTAAATAAGCTTTGCTCATCCTTGCTCGAGATTAAATAAAGCTGTTGTGATAATTTAAATAAAATCAATTCTATTTTCAGAGGATTTAGTCCAACTGATTGTAGCTGGTAATTAAGGAAATAGCAGTTCTCAGTTCTAGCACTTGCTCTTCCTTGTATTTCCTCACAGGCAAAGAATACGCAATTTCTTACAGCCCAGGACCTGCAGACCTTCCTGGGATGAAAAAGTAACTGTGGCCTGCAAACCCCTGTCACTGTGGCTGCAAAGGAACCTGCCGGCAGGATACACCACAGGGGATATCAGAGACGACACTGGCTTCAACTTTTCATGGAGATAACTTTGCAATTCCCAAGGATTCTCATATTTTTTGTAGAACGTGATGCTCCCTGGAGTTTATAGGTTTTGTTTCCCCCTTCTTCATGGATTAAGAGCATTGTCTCTAATTCACCTCTTCCTTGATGGACAAGAGATTTAGCTACTCCAGTCACAGCAGAATTTAGGCCTAGGAAGTAGGTGTGATGTGGTAAAGACTGAGCCAGGACTCAGATTTCAAGCTTAAGACTTATTTGTTGTCCTTCTGACAGGATATGCCTTGTTCTTCTTTTGTTAGGGAGATATATCTTTAAAAGCACTGAACTCTCCACTGATCCTATATTCAAAAGCCAGTGAGAGCCTATTATTAAGTAGGAATTAAAATTCAGTATGGAAATAATTTTCCTTTTCATGACTTGACTAGTCATTTTAAGTAGCAAGTAACTTATTTCAATAATCAAGAGAAATTAAATGGAGAGAACACAATGGTTGATTTTCAAAGGCATTTTGTTAGAGAAAGGAGTTAAGCACTTCTGTATCGTTATAAATCTGCCCCACAGCGCACTTCCTAGTAATAAATGAACTAAAATAATATTAATCTGTGTTGGAAACGGGGAGCGGTGCTATGTTTCCACGATCAGCAGGTCCCAGGTGGGGTGTCAGGCTGCAACGGAGACAACTCGTCCCTGCTCCAGCTCCCAGGGGCTGCTGGGCTCAGCCGCGCTGTAGACCCAGCCCCATCTCAGAGCTCTTTTGCTGTTCCCCCCCCCACTTCAGGCATTCATCAATTTCCACTATTTTTCCTTCTCAGGCTAATGTTTGAGAGAAGGTTTTTATTCAGACATCCTTTGTTTATTGCCCTATGTGCCCTACAGTAATTCTGCCACGGCACACACTTCTCTTGCACCCCTGACATACGTCCCAGCCATTCCCATTTTCCTGATCTTTTGAAAGATGAAGTGCTATCAAACAGTGGCAGAGCTTTGTATGCCTAATAAACTCATTTAATATCTCAGATTTTTCCAGGTCATTAACTCTTTGGTTGTTCTTCACTTAAAAATACGCAGTCTAAGAAATTGCCCAGCACGATGGAGTCCGTTCCCAAAGCAGCTTCACGGGAGCAGAAGCGCTGCTGGAGGATTAGCCATTATGTAGCTAATATTCAGCCCTGTAGAATGTCATTAAAAAGTCATAAATATTCCATGCAATATTGTAACTCAAACTCCACTAAAATTTTACATCAGATCAACTTATACACTGAGACTGTGTATTAGGTAAACTTGAATATATTTAAAATGAATTGGTCTTTATGTTTTCTGTTGTCTGTCCCTGGACTGGGATTTGCATCTATGTACCCAAGCCAGAAGGGTATATTGGCCTTGGCTGAGCGCGTTATTGATTCGTCTGTAATACTTCTAAACCTGAAGCTATCATTTCACATTAATGAGCAGAATTGCTTAAGGCTGCTTGAGCAGGATTTATCCCATCTTTGACACCCATCTGCACCTGCTCGTGCCAGCACAGGTATTTTTGCAGCTGTACAATAACCCAGAGGGAGGTGATTTTTCATTTCCCTGACGTGTTTCGTCCTGTAGCCAAACATGTAGAGAGATAATGCTGGTGTGGGTACAAATTGCCAAGGGCCAGTCATAGCCACTGAAGAAGGGCATGTGGGAAGACAGTCTGATATTCTGAACTTTCCCACTTTTTTTTTTTTTTTTAACCTGGTTGTTGTTATAGCTAAATGTGATGTTATCGATTGCCAGAGTTCCTTGGCGAGTTTTTGTTTCTGGCTAAAAACATTGTGCTTTTCCCTATGAATTATATTTATCCAGATCCCTACTTATTATAAATCCTTGTCACTCACTGCATATCAGTGAAGCGATAACAACATGCAACAAGTTAATAAATGACCCCCTTAATGTCAAAGGCAAGGAGAGATTTAAGCAACAGCTTCTCTTTAGCTGCGTGCTTACTCACCAAAGGCAACAGGACTGAAGAACACGTGTAGGCGTTTTGCCGAAGCATGGCTCAATGGAAAGTCAGAGCTGAGCTTCCTCTGTCAAAACTATCTGAAGGAAGTTACACAGATTAAAACGCAGTACAAGAGCTTAGGCAGAACCTGTAAAGAAAGCAAGCAGCTAAATACTATGTTATGGGTTTTCGTCTTTTTTGCAGAGTGGAATTAGCTTAACCATTTTCCGCACTTTTGGTAGATTACTCAGTGAACAATCCCATTAGAGAAACAGAAATTGAATGGGCAGCCAATCGTAAAAATAATTGCTCGACCTTTATCCTTTCCAGCTGATTTTTGAGAATCTGAACTCAAGAGCCCTCCTTATGCTAAGCATGAATTGATTTGTCTAAAACTGAATTAATTTAATTTGGGAACAGTCACGTTTGAAGCCAAAATGTTGTTCAACCAAAGTTTATTATTTTGATCTCTGATTTCTATGTAAGCGCAATCAAAAAATGAAATACCTGTCTTTTGAGGATGATTATGCCTACACGTGAGACTGCTACTTTTTTGTATCACCAGCAGCAGGAGCAGAGTGTTTGCTGCAAAGACCTTTAGACTAGCAGCTTTAATATGAAAGCAAGACACAGGAGTCCCAGAGCTCCATTTTCTCCTTAGATACTGGGTAAGATGCATAACCTTTCTATATTTGATTTTGACCTAATAGGAAGAAATATACTTACAAGCCCAGCTGACAGCCATATTTTCACATACATTATTAGTTTATAAGTTTGTAAAAAAGAATTTTACTAAGACCAACAGCTATAATTTAAAAGGCTCCAAAATATAAAACAGATGCAGATACATTAAAGTATAGAGACCATCTGTAAGCTGACCCTACATGTCAGAAAATGTCACAAGATTACCTGGGTCTTTTTTAAGGTGTCCAATTATACAAAACAGGAGTAAAAGAGTTAAAAACGGGGAAGCACATTCCAGAAGCTGATATGGATTTATCTACAAGACCACAGATGTGTCAGTTAATGTTTTTATATTAGGTAAGATTGCTAAACTGCAAGGTAACTGTGAAACTGTGATTCTAAAGCCACCATTCAGGCAACTTCTATAGTTAAACTAATAAACCCCAATTCGTAGAAGGGCTAAGAACTTGCTGTTCCCACTGCTTGCCCTAGAAAACTAAGGATGCGTAGCAACTTGGAATTCATGTCTGAGTCTGGCCAGAGAAGGATTGCAGAATTATGCCGTATATTAACATGTAGCTGTAGCATGTCATTTATTTTTTAATCACAGGCAAACAGTAATATGCAAAGAACTGGATTTCTTCTATTTTTTCACCTGCTAGTCAACCGTGATCATTTCCACCAACTCGCACTACAGCAGCCCTCAGGATCCCAATACTGAAGCCCCACTGCCCTACAGTCTGTACGCACACACTGATTTCTGTCATGCCTGTGTGTTCTGTGCTTGTTCATGGGCACAGTAAGTGCATGCAAATTTGTGTCTTTCTTATTGTTAGCATTGTGAACCCACCTTTCATGTGAAAATACAGCACAGAAAAGCATTTCTCTCACTGTGGATCCCAAACTCTTTGGGTGTCCAGAAGAACATCAAGGTATCGACACTATCCAAAACCCAACTAACTCCCTTTAATTGCTGGCAGCACGGTCTAGCTCACTGATGGTACAGTTACTTGGTGCTAACGGCAATTAATGCTAGTCAGCTGATCAGTGGATGGTACCAAAAAGACGCTTGCCAGAGACACAGGAGGGGAGAGTTACATAAAAATTCATGAGCTAAACACTCTTCTTGCAAATCGTTGAGCCATCCCTGTGTAAGCTTTCTCAGCAGTGAGACAGAATGAATTTTCCACAAGGAGAGCTTCTCCCAGGGGGATTCACAAAATACTTGTTGTGTACGTCCTGTATTGATAAATCTTTCCTCTGCAATAAAGGTTTAAACTCCCCATGCCCATTCTGTCTTTTTATCCATGGTTTGGGCAGCATTTTGTGAAAGAGAGTTGTTCTGTTAGAAACAATAACTGGCACGTCCATCCACTTTTTCATAAGTCATTGTATGCCTGAACAGCTTTTTTAGATATTCTTCACTACCATGCAATGGAAGAAGAAGAAGAAGGCCTTCTTCAAGAAGAAACGTATCCCTAAGTAGAAATATAAAATGGATAAAGATAAACAGACAGGTTCATAATTCATACTGAAATGATCAGACACAATTAATTCTCGCAACTGTTAATAGAACCAGCAATAAATAATTATTTAAAATCAAGGGGACCTAAGCACACAGTTTGAATACTTTACTGACAGGGGGTGAACTAAGAACCTGGAAAAATGTGGTGCTAGTCTAGGGCCTTATTGGATATGAAATGAAACCCCTTAGTACTTGTCTCAGTTGTTCAGAATTAGATACAGAAGATTTTAGGATCAGCAAACTTCTTAAGATACAAAACCAGTTCTCTTCCCAAGTCTAGTTAAAATACGCGTGGACTTCAGGCTCTCTCCTATCTCCTGCTAGCTTTTAGTCTTTTTTTAATGAACTCTTCACTAATTGGGAAAGGTCCTTTCCAATTTGTGACATGTTTTTGGATTGCTCAACAGATCTAATTAGCATTAAGTCACTTTATCTCTGAATCAAGCATTTTTCTGCTCCTGCTATCTTCCAGCATTTAATGAATTAGTGCTTATTAATGCCTCCAGGCCATTATTAAAATTTGTCCTTTAATCTGGAAGTTTGGATTGATGGTCCCCTGACTCTAAAAAACCCATTGTCTGTGAACTCAGGGACATGAATGGGAGAGAAGGAAGGATGGCGGGCCTGGAAAGATCGTAAAAACGCACAGAAAGGAAGCAAGTCGCTGAACAGCAATCCCATCCCAAAGCTGAGCTGAAGGCTGAGGCAGTGTTTGAGGGGAAAGCGACTTCTTCACCTCCCATTCAAGGCTGCAGTAGGTATCTCAGGCTCCAGAACAGAAGGCTTGCCCTTCCCAGCATCGTTGGCAGACCCTACCCAAACAACCAAGCCTCCAGCGCTGCATGAATCTGCAAGAAGACTGTGAATCAGTTTTTAAGAATACACATAAGTAGCCACAGAAAGGAAATCTGCAGTGCAGAACAAGTTATATAACATTCAGGAACTACCATCTGTATGTGCAAACTGATAACTTACTTATTGGTTTACTGGCTCACCCTTAGCTAATTTTTCACAGACAAAGCAACCTGTGGCACACACAGGAGGCAGTCTGACATGGTAGGGAAGACAAACAGACACCTAGATAAATAATATGTAGAACATTCAGTATCTGAAGACAGGTTCAGTGAATGGCCCTTGGTTGGCCAAGTATGAACGAACAACAAATAATTCAACCCAATGACCCTCACCAAACAACACATCGTGGTTTTTATTTGCAAAACCTGAAAACCATCCTATTCTATTCTCAGTTCACTGGATCTAGTGTTCCTTTTTCCCTTAGAGAGCAAAGAAAATATTACGCTTTTGTCTGAAAAGACTATAAAGTGAAACTGGGAAAATAAAGCAGTAGTGAATGAGAAGAGGTGTTTTTTAGAGACCAGTTCTTCCACCACCTTTTTGGTTTTTGCTTTTAGTCATAGCCTGTGTCTCAGTGGATAATAATGCTAAAAGCTGGATGGCACACACACACAGCATCCCAAGTCTGACATACTAAAGATAATTCAAGGAGCAAAGACTCCCTTCTGAGCTCTGAACAGTCCCATCTGTCTCCGTCCTTTGGGCTTTTTCCTTCTCCCTCAGCATTTATTTCCTCTGTTTGTATCCCTCGGTTTGCATGAGCACAGAAACCCCTTCTCTTCCACAAAACTGCTCAGACAGCTGCCTGGACAGAGATGAAAGAAACCTACGTTACAGGGACTGGAGCAATGTCAGAGCTTGCATGGAGAGAAAAATGAGCTACCAAATGTAGTCATGGCCACCGGCCTGGGCCAGCCTTGGCCAAAGTACTGTGGCCTATTTGAGTCTCAGGTGTTTGTGTCAAATTCAAGCTGGCCAGTATCTTCCCTCACCACATACTCCAGCAGCTGAATTCTTCTGTTGAAATTGGGAATGTTACCGTCCACTTCAGTTCAAAGACTGTGCCCACACCGCCTCAAGGGGCAAGCCCAGTATATGCCAATCTGTCCGACTTGTTCAAAGCACATATATTAAAAGGTAAAATCTTGATGACTGACAAATTACCTGCTATGTCTCTTACCATACATCAGCCACTTTCTTAGCTGCTTCTTTTGTTCAAATTTGGCTGAAGCTCCATCCACAAAGAAGGTGTGAAAATGTCCTTGGAGAAACACCTCTCTCCTCTCCCAGCGCCATGCCCACCGCTGCCAGGTTTTGTGATTTGACGGAAAAACAACCCAAAGCTCACAAAAGTGAAGGCTAAACCCTCAAAGCTGTTATTTTTACATTTCGTAATTCTTACGCCATTTTTGGGGTTCCCAAATGGCTGGCAGACATTTTCAACATCTGGTGTTGGCAAGGCCGCATATTGCCATAGCTGAGCCCACATGAGCCGGATCCTTCTCAATTTCAAGGAAGCTGATTTCAAAGCAGATCCAGTAAAGCGTTCATCTAGAGATCGGCTTTCAGGACTTCCCTGACAAAAGACAGTCTCTTCACAATCAGGCCAAAGCTAAACACTTTATTTTAATTGGCTTTGAAAGCAAGAACAACTTACCAAGACTTAATATTCAGAAGGAAAGGAAGGGAAAAGGAATTCAACAGCTGGGGGAAAGTGTGCCAATGGAGGACTGACTGGTTTAGTTTGACTATTACTTCTTGTGGCAAAGGAATGTTAAGCAAGAGAATAGATCATTTAGACACATTACAAACTATAAAAAATGGGCAGTTAAAAATTAATAACTCTCTTCAATAGTTCCTATCATTGATTCTAAACTTTTCTGCCTAAACTTTTCTGTCTAAACCAAAAAAATCTTTACGAGCTCCCAAGACCAAAAATTTGTCCAATCCTTATAGGCTGATGTCTTTCCTTATACAGCAAGATACTTGAATTTAAAATGCTGTATTACTTAGCATTTAAAATCTTGGCTCTATATTCATTCTAATTACTTTCAAACCCAGCTTTTGCCTGTGCAGCAAATGAGATAGCTGGCATGTTAGAGTAACACTGCAATGTTCCATTACTGCCTTTTTGTGCTAAAAGAGGAGTCAGTCATGGCAGGCTGCAATATTCCCACTATTTTTAAAATGAGCAAAAATATATTTCGGCAGTTTTTATAGTAGACTGAAAGACTCCTTCCAGCTCTGCTCAATATGATTTTGTATAGTTCCTCTGGCTCTGAGCAGAAGCTTTTATAAGGAAACAACAGATAATTCACAGCAAAAGACTTCTTTCTTTATTTATACTATTGCTTGGTTTGCTTGATGCATGGGGCAAAAATGCAAGTTTTAGACAAATTGCCATGTCTTAATGTCCTGCAATCCAATATTGGCTAGTCAGTGTCAAAGAGCTGTAGAGCTGAAACCAGCAGAAAAAGAATGAAACTAGGTATTCTTGTATAAGTTTTCGCAACTCCTTCACACAGATGATTTTTGCGGATTAAGCACACAATGCAGCCTGCTGGTCTCCCTGGTTTTGGGTGCTTTGCAGTGCTCTGGGCATGCAGAGGTGCCCGGTAGTCAGGTTATAGCTATCTGCAGCAGAGTCATTTGTCAGGTGGAGTGAACCTGTCGCAACTCAGGAGCCAACAAAAATTTCTGCAGCTGGTCAAAGGACCTAGCCAAAAAAAAAAGGGGGCATGGGGGAAATAACCATTGCTTTCCTGTCTCTGTGTTTCACGTCTCTCCAGTTGCCGTACCAGCATCTTACAGTCCCTTACACTTTCAACAATAGATGCAGACATTGTACTACTATAACTTGTCTCCAAGCTCAGACCCCTGTGGATAAGCATACAAGTGACTATTTTCAACTAACTTTTGCAAATGCACATACATGTTTTCCATGAATTATAGAATCATAGAATTGCCTGGGTTGGAAGGGACCTTTCAGATCATCAAGTCCAACCATCAACCTGACACTGACAAATCCACCCCTAAACCATATCCCTCAGCACCACGTCTGCCCGGCTTTAAAATGCCTCCGGGGATGGTGACTCCACCACTGCCCTGGGCAGCCTGTTCCAATGCTTGATAACACTTTTGGTGAAGAAATTTTTCCTAATATCCATCCTAACCCTACCCTGGTGCAACTTGAGGCCATTTCCTCTTGTCCCATTGCCTGTTCCTTGGGAGAAGAGACCGACCCCTCCCGGCTACCCCCTTCTTTCAGGGAGCTGCAGAGAGCGAGAATCACGGAATCACGGAATCTTCAGAGTTGGAAGGGACCTCTAGAGATCATCTAGTCCAACTCCCCTGCTAAAGACTTTAAGAAGAGAAGATACAAGAGGACACACACACAGTATCAGACAGATAAAAATCAGTGTTTGCAGTTCTGGGAGGCAGAGATGGGTTGCCCTGCCCTTGGAGGAAGTCATCTTTTTGTATAGACACTGCCAGACTTGACTTTTATCATGCCTCAGAAATCACTCTAGAGCACAAAACTGGTTTGCCTGAAAGGGCATCACATGGCATTTGCAGAATCTCCCTGGGGCAGAGCACAGCAAGGGCTCACCTCGCAGGACTATTTGAAGAGCCAACAATTCATTGATGGCTCAGTGCTGTGAAGACAGACGTGTTATGTTAGTGCTTAACATATCTCACAATTTTTTTAATGATTATTTGTGCCGCCTCCACCTCTGCAGCGCCTCAGGTCTAGCAGAGGAATGTACCTTTTGGAGACGCCCCGGGGCACAGACTTAGTAAGAGCTAGACACTGGATTCAGCTTTCAGGGCATGCGATGCGACTGCCGTTTGTGGCTACATTTGAACAGTTTGCCTCTCTTATCATCTATTTATTCTTGCTGCAATTTGACTGTATCAGTGTGTAGGCCCCTTGATTTTTTTAAAAAAATGTAATTTATTTGTGCTTATAGAAACCAAACACAACAGGCATAGAGACAATATGCATCTCGCTGTGAAGTCCTTTCACAGCAAACCCCTTTCTGAAGTCAATGAGCCAGGCTGGAGCGCTTCCTACTTTTCAGAAAAGTCCTGACACACCTTCAATAGACACCTGTATATTGAAGAACAAGGCTCAGTAAATGCCTTATCTCCCATAATGATCCAAGGAGTAGGACCTGTACAGATCAAGTCCCGTGAGAAAAACCTGTCCTTCTCCTGGATTAATCTTCCCAATCCAACGCACGCTCCAAGAGCACAGCTATGTCTTCCGCTTAAAAAGGTTTTACCACCTAATGATAACAGGTAAAGCTTTCCCTGCCACCCCTCCACTGAGATCTTCTGCCTTGGCTCTGATCAGTAGTATCCCAGGAGCATGTCTGCCTTGGGGACATACTGCCCCGAATGCCAGGAATCACGGAATCACAGAATTTCAGAGTTGGAAGGGACCTCCAGAGATCATCTGGTCCAACTCCCCTGCTAAAGCAGGGTTGCCCAGAGCACATCACTCAGCACTGCATCCAGACGGGGCTTGAAAGTCTCCAGAGAAGGGGACTCCACACCCTCCCTGGGCAGCCTGTCCCACTGCTCTGGCACCCTCAGGAAAGAAGAGAGAAATGCATCCTCTTTCCAGGGTACCCTTGGCATTATTAAAACACAGTGTCTCCTTACCTACTTCTGCTCCCAAAGTTTCTCATTCGACTTCTGTCTAATCTTAAATATTCCAATATTCAAAGTGAGACACAGAAACTACATTCAATTTAAACTCTATGCTCTTCTATGCTGACTAGGTGTTCTGCTCCTCACAGCCCTACAGGCAGACAGGTTCTGCATGTGGATCCCAGGAAAGGATTACACGTTTTTGAGATTTTAAGTGCAGGGAACTTTTCCATATTCTGCACGGTGCAAGGGAGGCCTTATGTGGCAGGTCATGTCCGCGCCTGGAGACCTGGATACAGAAAGGCATCCAAGAAAAATAAAGCCTTGGCTACGGATTAGAGCTATTAGCTTTCACGTAGCAACTGAATAAGCTGTGTGATGGGGATTTTTAATCATCGTGAAAAGGTTTTCAAGCATTTTGAAACCACTAATAAATGGACTTGCTGGATTTCCATAGAGTTTCCATTTTTCACTGACAATGCATCCTCATTTGGCAAGGATTAGTGTATTTGGTAGCTTTTTTGCATTTAGTGCATTTATCAGTTGTTTTGAGTTTCAATATGATTAGCTGGTATCTGAACAAATTCCTTAGGCAATCTTACAACCAGGTTATATGATGATTAAAAAAATAATTTATAGAATAACTGAAAAGGACAATCTACAAGATAGAGCAATAATCTCCATCAGAAGTATAAATGGAGGAGCCATGGTGATGGTGAAGATGAGGTCCAGGTGTAGTCCAAGACCATTTTTCTGACTAGTTTAAACCTAAGCGTCGCAGCAGAGAGACTTGACAGAGAGAAAAAAATGAGATCATAGGGTGGGGGTGGGATAAATAATTTTAAATTAGGAAGCACCAGAGGGGTAGGGCTGATGGAGGGATTGTGCACATCCCTAACAGTACAATTCAGAGCAGACTTCTTTGGGTGGCGGAATGAGAGGGCTACAGCACTCTCAGCCTTTTAGGTTGGGTTGAGTAGCAAGAAACGCTGCCCTAAGGAAGCACAGCTATACTATGCCTCTCTGGTGGGTCATGTTTCCAAAGCAACTGAGCGATACCACCTTGCTCATCCTCAGTGTAGGCTCTGTACCAGTAACATGTCTTTCCATCCATCACCTTGCTCCTTCAAAGCCACTGATTTCTTTTCCTTTCCCATTTTTGACACTTATTTTTTTCCTCCCTTCTTCTCCCTTTCCTGCATTCAGGCTATTCTAGGCCCTTGGTTGCAAGAAAAGCATATTGCTCTATGGTATAGTAACACCATTTTCATTTAGAAATGGTTTATGGAAATGATTAGCAATGATTTTGAGACCAATTTCTGCTTCAGCTCCTCTGACATTCATTGGCAAAGACCACTGGCACTCTCAGTTTTGCCAATGGAGCATTAAAGGTTTTATACCTCCTGTCACTAGTTATCAGAGCTCTGTGAGACTACGTTTTTTGCAAATGGAAAGTAAGGGGCTGGATTCTGTTTACCCGTCCACTGCTGTAATACCACAAATTCAAAACGGCTTCAGCCTTGAGCACAGCTACAGGCAGCACATTAGAGACCTCGGTTTTACCGCTTTTCCACGAGAAAAAATTAACCCCATCTTTCTTGAAGAGCATTATGTAAAGAACAGAGAGCACCGACAAGTTTTTTTTGAAAGGGGCAAGGACTGCAGATAGAAATGAAGGCAGAGGACTTGGCTTAAACTAAGGAAAGTGTCAAAATGGCAACAGAGAGAAGGGAAACAGAAAGGAAAGAGGACAGAAGAGTTTGGGAAATGCAGGTACTGCTGTACTAGCCAGCACAGAACAAGTGTTTCATCTACCTTACAGAATAGATGAAGGCAATACGGAGAGTAGGGAGCAGGGAGATGAAAGAGGCAGACTTGGCAGGAAGATGTCTGTACAGGCAGGTATGGAACTGGCTGAGAAAAGCTGCGCCTGGACTCCTCCGGGCTCGGAGCTGTCGCTCTTGGCTCTACCGTGCACGCTCTTCTTGTGCCGTGGCAAGGTTGAGTGTACAAAGGGTTAAGACAGGGGCTGCATCATTTCAGAGCCCCTGCACATTAAAGAGCTCCCATGCCCTGTAAGCAGTCTCTCCTGGAAAAGAAGAGCAAGCTAAGCCTCAAATCAAGAGACTTGCAAGAAGCTGAAATCTTAACAGTTTGAAAATAGCAGAACAAAACATTTCAATCTTTCTCCAGAAAATAATCCCCTTCTTCTGTTATCACGAACTGTATTAAATCATAACTTTAATTATATTAAAAATATATTTTTTTGTGAGCAAACTATTTGCTTAATGTCATCCAGCTTCATCTGGCACCTGTTACTGTAGTGCTCAAGAAATGAGATGTCAATATATCCCAGCAAATACTGAACAGAGAAGGCTCATTACTGAAAGATTTGTAACGCAGTCCCTCAGGTTTATAGGAATAAAAAAAAGATAACCTTAAATTGTTGTCATGCATAGAAGAGAAAGCTAGAAAAGACTCTCTATTACTTTATGCATTGGACTTCTGAGAAGAGCCTAAGAAAACACACATGCTTCTGCCAAAGTGAGGGTTAAAACTCCCTGCGTACAGAGCTTTATTAATGGGCGCAGACGGGAGAAGAACACACGAGAGAAAAGGAAAATCACCTAATAGCAAATGGAGAGCCCTGTTAGCAGACCCCAAGAGAGATTTTTCCAAACCTGGAAGGAGGAGAAACAAAGCAGGAGCTGTGCACACATTATGCAGGCAGTGGCTATGGCATGTCTCAACACCTATTTTTGGAAAGCTGGTTTCCACTGCAGGATTAAACCCAGTATAGGGCTCAGTAGCCCCCCGGGTGTTTCCTCAGAGTGATACAGTTTGTGACAGTTGCTGCTTATCTACCCAACAGACTAGAGTGTGTGTTCAGATCTAACAGTCAGTCTTCAAAGGCAGGTAAGCAGACTGACGAGAACACAACCAACAGAACTGTACACCAAAATATGAAGCTACAAACCCAATACACATAGCAGAACAGTGCCACATACCAAAGTAGTCACACCTGGTGTATGTAGGTGTTTTAGGGTGAAAATTCATTCTATGCAGCAATGATTCATTAAAAGAATACACGTATGCAGTATCTCCTAACCGCTTGTTATGAATATATATTTATAGCGGTGTTATCAATATGGGTTCAAATTTTACATTTTTCTGGCTAAAACTCTGAAGGAACATTATGTTCATAAAGAATTTAACAGACCTGTAATTTCAAAATAACTTTTTAGACATTCTTTTCATGGTACAAGTTGTAAAGGCTGCTGGATAAAAAAATACAGATAGTTTAGTAAGATACAGCAAATAAATAATAGATGCTTAGCATAGAAGATGACTGCTTTTCCTCTCTCAAACATGCTGGCCAAATGCAGAAAAGTAAACCCTAAGGAGACTGGGTCACAGTTAATTTGTCTGTCAAGGGAGAGTATGAAATGATGAAATCACATTTTCATCTCTATAAAAAAAATGCGGGAAGGATATTTACTTTGCATGTATAAATAACACACTTTATTGTTCTATTTTAACATTTCTTTTCCTCAGACCACCTCTAAGAAGATTACCATAGAAACCTAAGGAAAAAGCAGAGGAACATAATTTTGCTCAGATTATATTGATTTCAAATACCACTGCACTTACACCAGCAATGTGTCTTCTGCACACATTTTTATCAGCTGAAAATCTAAGTGTTACAGTTGATTAAAATAGCAATTTAGATTTAGCACAGTTATCAAAAACACTGTTTGCAGTTCAGTCTATCACCTACCCAAGTTATGGCATTGTAGAACATCAGATTTTAAGCAACTGTAATGAGCTCTATCAAGATGAAAACTGCTTGGAACAGCTCTGGTCCCCCATTCTCTCTCCTCTTCCCTGGTGTGTGTGTGTATATACATATCTGTATATAAAATCATAGAATCTATGATTCCATGATTTGAGGTACTATACAAAATACATTAAATCTTTAAATAGGCTTCAGAGATTAATCTCTTCGATTTCCTAAACTGCCTTGTATTGGTGATTACCACAATGATTCCTCCAGGGCGCCTGACCTCTGTTCCTTCCAAGGGATGTGACTTGGCCGCTTGCTGAGGATGATGCAGTCTCTGATAGCACTGGGCCACATCCTTTTTGCAACTTTAATGTCTTGATTTCTGTCCTTGGGATTTTATTTATTGCACATCGCTTTTTTTTTTCCCCTTTGCCTCTCACATTTTAAAATCTTTTCACCAAAGCCAGAAACCAAGGAAAAGTAAAGAAATCAACACATTTTAAATGATTCCCAACGGCTTCAAGGATGCAGCCTCTTTCCTGCATGTAGTTACTTATTACTGTTGTTCACTTCTGACTCATTTATACACACCTGAAACCATTTTAGGAGAACCAGCCCAACAACGACTGAGTGTTGTATTCTGGGAAGAAGCCTCATGCTGAGATGCCTGGAAGATTATACATCTGAGGTTACAGGAACACAGAGGTAGCTTCAACTCAGAGACACCCTTCTCTTTTCTCAGGGAAGCTGCAAATTAGCAAACCCTTTCAGGATTCCCATTTCAATACAATTCCTTCCTGCTTATGGAGAGCAGAAACTTGATGGCCTCTCACACTGTTTATCCTAAATGCCAGTTGTTGGAAGTCAAAGCAGTCTCAGTGGCGTGAATCTAGCTTTTACTTTTGTGCAATTCTAAATTTGCTATTTACAAAACCAGAATACAAACAAATCTGTTGCAATACTAGGCTAAAAGAATAAATTACTTCAGTTTTGTTGTCCAGGATCCATTATTTTTGCTGCCTTATCAGTTCTGGATGAGAGAGTGCTATTTATGCAAATACAGCTACACACACTTTTACAGACAGATCAGGTGAAGATGAAATTGTATGTTCCCTTTTGCTCCTAATTTACTTTTTTTATCACAGTCCCTGTAGGGATGGCAGATTTTTTCCTATTCTGCTTTAATCAAAAGCTTTTTTTTTCAGGACGTCCAGAGGATGACAGAATCCTCCCTGAAAAGCAAACACAGGGGACTAAACCTTCTCCCTTTGCTGTACTCACAAACACCAAGATACAGGTAACAATACAGAACAAACAGCAACATAATAAACCACAGCACCATTTCTTGGGCACTTTCAAGCTTGATCTCCAAATTATAACCCCAATCTAAGATAATATACCACACCGCCTTCAGAGTGGATCAGTTTCAGATTTCCCGTGTATGTTTATTTTGGGGTCAGGTCTGCTAATGGGCTCAAAGTAAATGAAAAAAAAAATCCCCCAATGAAATGATGTAACAAGTATGAGCTCTGAATTTGTGCCCGACAATGGTTAACAATGTTGGCACTTGAATGACAGCCAGAACAGGCTGAATTTCTGTTCCTGCCATTTTAAAAAAAGAAACACATTGGCCTATCTTTCTTCATTCTCCGATAGTGAAATGTAAAAATAGAACTATGCACTCCGGAGGGCTCCAAGGGCTCCTTTCATTAATGTGAAAAATCCATCATTTATAGCTCTGCAGCATGAATAGCTTTGGAAGACATTTAATCACTAGTGAAAATGCCACAACCCCAGCCCCACTCCTGCGGCAGTATATATAGCTCACAGCTATTCATCGGGGCTTGTTGGGAACCGCTCGAGTGTTCCATATATTCTCTGCAGTGAATAAGAGCAAAGGAACATGTAGTGAGAACTGCTCGTCCAAAAGACAACTTACACTGAAAATACATGAATAATCATTTCGAAGGGTAGGTAAATGATATTGGTTGCTTTCTAAATAGAATATATTTTGCCTAAGTACTTTCCAGTGAGGATCAAATCACACTTTTGATCTCTGCCACACTTCTTGGCAAGATACGTGGCAAATGGGAAGGCAGCTATAAGAAAACTCTATCTTGGTATTAAGGACAGGAAGGCTTGTATCCCAAGGACTAATCTGTATTAAACTTCAGACCTTTCCACAATCAGATTTGAAGGTTTTGTGCAGTTTTCTGCTTTCCAGTTACAGGCTGAGGAAGATAGAAAAGGTTTTGCTGTGAAAACTGCCTGATTTGAAATGTTCCGTATGTTACCAGAGGGAGCACAATTAAATTGATCTACCTTTTTGCCTGGATACACATATATAGGGATCTATTTTTGTTATAAAACATTTTAGATTCCTAAAATATTTCCAAGAGTCTACTGTAATTTTACAGTGCAATTTAAAGGTGGATCTAAATGCTAGTGAGATCTGCGTGATTCTCCAGAGTTTTGGCAATGTTTTTCAGTTCAAAGCTATCACAGGCTCTCAAAACCTGCTTCCTTTTAACAACATTTTTATTAAAATCAAAGTTCTGCTTTAAAGATCTGTATCACTGAAATGCTAAGTCCTGATTTAGAAAATGATACTTGTGATATGAAAAGTGTGCTTCTTAAAATTGAAAGAGAGCACAGTAGTTAGGGCAAATAATTAAAGTAATGGGTAACACCTTCTATTCCATAACTCAACAAGTCTTCAAACTGATTGCACAAAGTGAAAGAATGCAGCATAAAGAATAGAGAAAAAACAACCTAGAATGCGTGGCAGGATTGAAAAGTATATCCTGGATCATTAAATCCAAACCTCACTTAACCACATGCTGTTTTAAAGCAGAGACTCATTTTCCAAGCTTTCCATTTCGACAACACCAAGCAAGGATCTTTGTGGTATTTCATTCAGACCTTTTTCAGATTTGACAATATATATATATTGTAATAATCCACCTTTAGGCCCCTTAGCACTAAATCAGAAACACTGTCAGCACATGAGAAACACAGGATATGGTATAACCACTTACTGCCTTTTAAAATTAGGTGAAAAAAATTGTCTAGCTACCTTTGCACTGGCAAGCTCTGTGTTGGATCTGGTATTACCTGCCTGTGGCACTCCAACTTCACGCGAATCAGGGACCACCTCCTGTCTTTCAGGAGGCAGCATGAAAGCAGAAAGCCCACACTAGTTCAAAGCTCTGTGCTGGTATTAATTTGGTAAAAAAATGCCTATGTATGATTTCTACCTAATTTGCCCTGTTAATAATTGCCAGCTTGATCTCAGATGCAGAAAATGGTCACGGGTACTGGCCGATATCCTTTCTGTCCATCTTCTCCTCCCGTATTTATGCAACGTGGGGAACTTGGGAACGGAAGACGCCCTTTCCTGGCAGCTCCACACTCACAAGGTAGAACAACACAACAACCTCAGCTGGGTCTTTACGCACATCTGCGTAAAGAAGCACAAATACATCATCTGCAATATACATAATTCAGACCACTTGCAGCTGAGTTTTCACTGACTTCATCGGGGAGGAAGACAGTGTGTTCCACAGGGTATGTTAGGAAAAGCCTAGAGGTAAGCATAACGAAGAAAGAATCTCACTGAATCTGACAGCCATTCATTCCTTTGCTGGCCCTTTGCTACCTCCCAGGTATGTCAAGGACACTCAGGAAAAGCAGTTGAATTAACCAAAAGGTGTCAATTTAAGGCAAATTATGTAGATCAGCTCCACTAAATGGATGGACTTTCACTCAGAAATAAAGGTGGCATAACTTGGTTTCATTAATTCATATCATAGTGAATCAAACTAAAACAAATTGAGGCCATTTAAATTCTGGCTGCATGTACATAAAACGATTTAATATGGTTTCACTAATACATTTCAAATCCAAATTCATTTGGGTTAATTTTATTGAACATCCCTGAGTGGATAAGACAAGATATAATCCAGTTTTAAACATCTGTCCCGGGATTGTTGGATTTGTGCATTCTCTTCTTTTTCATCTTTTCCTTTACGTATCTACCATTGCTATCTGAATTTCAAGATAAGTGTCCCACAGGGTACTGTGAGTTTTTTTCCTTTCAAAAAGAACCATCTGGAGAAAACCAGCAGTATTGCCAACACCAGCATTAAAATTGTGAGTCAGGCCTTAAAACATCATGAGATTTATGCAAAAGTGTGACTCTTTCCCACACAAATAACGTATTTACATTTTTAGTGTGTCTCTGATATTTTAGATATACAGCAACCACATTTTCAAACTGCAATACAGGAAAAGCTGGCTTGCCTACACAACTGCTGGACTGCAAAAGCCACAGGTTTAATTAAACTACTAAGTATCAGGACAGATACAGAGTCCTGAGAATTTAAATTGTAAATGTCAGGAGCCATGTTAATACTGTAACTATTTATGCTATGGATCAATTAAACCCAACCTGTTCAGTAGGAGAGAGACAAGGTAGAGACTGCTGAGTTTGAACCTGGCACTTGTTTAGTTCAGATCCCAGTACAGAAATGGCCCATTTTCTTCTCGATGCTCACATAAAGTTGAAGTCCTACTTGCTAGAAGAGGACGTGAATGAAATGTGATGTTTAGGTTTTTACTGAATTCTGATCAAGTAACCTTGAGCTACTACTCACACATACCAAACTTGTCTGTCTGGTATCTAGATTTTCTCCAAAATACCTACAATAAAGCAGTGTTTTGATCAAGTTTTGACTTAGAAGCTTTTATTTCCTAAAACCAGTTCAGAAATACATGTTCCTCCCTTAAGGTACAGACAATATTTGTGGTGGTGATCTTGTCTTCTTTTAGTAATAGAAACTTCACAGTATCAAGCGTTCTGCAGCAGGGTCAACCAGGCCAGCGATTCCCTAAAGGGACTTGTGAAAAAAGTAACAACTGCTGCTTAAAACTGTGGAATTTTAAGCAAAACAAAACTTTAAAACAAGTTAATGCAAAGAGGAAATATTTCTAACTTGTAATCCGCTTCATTCCACAGATGTTAGGTCACTCTGTGCATTCACAGATTACGTAGTTACGGCTTGAGTAGCATCAAAGAAATGTCTCTTCACAGGAGTGAAGCTCAGAGCTATGCAACACATGTAGGGTTGGGATAAAGAAGATTCTAGGGATCAGGAATAAACTGTGACACTTGGCCCAAAGTGTCTGGAAGCGAAGCAGCTCCTACAGGTTTACTCATACAGGTGATGAGGATCGATCCAAACCTTCAGAGGACCCTTCCCACAGGGATCTCTCCCAGCCCTCCAGCACAGGACCTGAGCTTTCCCTCAGGCGATGGGGGGCGGAAGGATGGAGAGCAGAGGTCCTGTCTGCTACGTCTACACTTTCTGCACGTATGACAGCACCGAACCTCAAGCCCACCCATCAGTAGATGGCTTGGAGAGTCAAAGGGATTTTTTTTCTCTAGCCCCACTCAAAAGATTTTTTTTTCCTAACTTGTGCTTGCTGGCTATATTAGCAGCTCTTCAGTGTTCAGGACTGCATGGGAGCTTTATACTATGTACAATCAAGTTACATAAGAATAATTACTGGCCTGCATGCTGGGATACTTGATGAAGGACATATCTACTTCTGGTTTTTTTATATTTTTTTTTTTGCAGGCATATATATACCATAAACAAAGAGCATTAATTATAAATCATCTCCCTGGAGAAATGGAAATTACTCGAGGAGTAAGAATGATTGCTCTGTCCAGGCCATGTCCCACCGAGATGCAATTTGTTTCCTTTTACATCACTCACATCTTTTTTCCTACTCCTGTGTTTTACTGACTTTTCATAACAACCCTCAGTACATAAGGCTCAGTGAACTCCACATCCGTTCTTCACAAGATGCGTGCAAAATGCAGTAAAAATGTTTGTGTGGTGTATTTAAAGGTATTATCACAGCTGAGGGTTGTAAACATGCATTTTTTGCTATAAGTCAGGTCAGAATTTTAAACCAGACAGATAATCCTTCTTTTCCCCTGAATGACTGGGTATCCTGAAGAAACAGAAGCATCTCTTGTGTTTCCATCAGATTCTTTTTGCAGGAAGGCTTTGATTTCAATATGAACATTTCTAATAAATTACAGGAGGGCAAATGAAAGCAAAGCATGTTAAATATGATTATAACTACTAAACAAGAGCTTTACTGAGCAGATTCCCCTATCTGCAAGATTGCTTCATGCCTGTTACAGGTTGGAGTGATACGGCAACCATTCGACCTCCAGGCCAGGAATCCTACGTGCACTTTGTTTCTATAATCCACAATGGCCTGCCTCTAGGTAAGCAGGGGCGTATTACAAAAATCCTGAGGTTTCTGCAAATTCATGGTTCCCATGATCTCCATGACAAAAACTCAGTGTAAACCTCTTCCTAAATCAGTATTTACTCAGGGCAGTTCAAAGACAGACTAGGTATTGTACGCACAAGTGCTGGGCTCTAGCAGATAGCTATTCATGCTTCTCTTTCAGTCATTCCTGGGACACATCCCCCGAGTCCACGGATTCTACTGAGAATCTCTATCCATATGAAAATGTAGCCATCTGGGGAAGCATGAAAAAAACCCAATCAAACAAAAAAGCCAGCAGTTACATGGCTATTTACACTAGGACTATATAGTCTTAAGATCTCAAAAGACAAAGTAACTATGTCCTGACCAAAGCACCACATACTACCTCTACAGCTTTTCCCTCGAGTTTTGAACGTACAGTTGAGTTGTTTCCCATCCTAAACTGCCGCGTGGTATCACAGCACACACTTCAGCGACTGCTGTGTTCTGCTGCAGCAGAGAATGAAGTCATCCCAGATGGTATGCAAGGATATACTTGTTTATAATGTGACTCATATTCTGGAACGACATAAATATGATTTTTTTTATAGGCCATATATTGATGTGGTACATCAAACAATTGTGGAGCAAGTTCTGCGCTCTCTTTACGTGGGTTGTAGAAGTAGCACCAGATTGAGAGTTCTACCGCTGACACATATTGTACCTCTAAATCCAGCTCTATGGGAAGGAGCAACCTGAGCCGGCAGCTGCTCTCGGTGGCCTTGCTTCACGCCACTTACTGAAGGAGAGACCTGAGAAATCCGTCCCATAAACATTGTGCCAAAGCACAGAACAAATTATGTGATTCAAGCTTCGGTTTACACCCTGCTTAGAACTCAGCCCCAAATTGGTCTAGTCTTTTAGGATCCTTGAAGAGGAAAAGTAAATTATATGCAATGCAATTAAAGTGAATCTAGTCTAGTATTTAAGATCAAAAATTCAGGAATAGGTATTAACATGTGTGAGGGAACTGAAGGTGAATTATTCTCCAGAGCTAATTGAAGAGCTTCCTCTAAAGGAAAGGAAACCTGTTTTGATACTTTATTTTGCTAATGAGATGCAACATAAAATGACTTCCTAGTTATTATGCTGAAATATGTCATGCATATTCAAAAACTATCTCTGAGGAACTGAAACAATTTAGACAAGATGAGACTGAATACATGAAAGGAATTGACTTCACGATCCAGCTAATGATTAGATGGGCTCAACTGTTAAAAATAATGACTGAACCAAAAAAATGTACATTCACATTAACTGTAACCACTAAAAGTTACTGTGAGCTTGCAGGCTGAATGGCAATTTAATTTTATTTCAACTGTTTGCTTTTCACTTGTCTTAAAAAAACCCAAGAGTCAATTTCTGTTCTTTGTACACATGGAAACTCAGCCTCAGGTTTCTTGGAGTTGTCTTATGACTAAATTGTCAATTATTCTTCAAGATAGTACAAAAGTGCTTTAACCATCCAAGGGTTTTGAATCTGTAGGGTCAAAATTAAGCCAAACAACAGAAAAAAATACTGTCCAAATGGCATTTGCTTAAGACAACCACACAGCACCTTCCTGCCATTACTAAAGATTTTAACTAGCTCGAAGTGAGCTGCCCAGGACTACACTAGGGTATGCAGTAGAACAAGCTTCCAAAATAAAATTGATAAATTCTCAACAGAATTACAATTCATTGTAAACCAGTGATGCCTGTTAAGAGTATCTTCATGACTCTGAATGCTTTTCAGCATCCTCCATGAGCAGAAGATAAGTTAATTTACCCAGGAAAATCTCCAGAATCAGCTCCCAGATATGAACACTTGATCCCTTACCATTTTCTGTGAAGTAGCCTACAATTTGCTTAAGTCAAAAGAATTTACAATACATAAAATACATAACGGAAGTAATAACCAGACTTTGAAAGGCTAGAATAATTCTTCTGTAGGAACAATGCACTGCTGGATCCAAACAAGTCATGAGGTCCCACACCTAACCTAGGAGCACGTTGTATTCATTCCCTCCTTTTTAGTCTCGCTTGAGAATGACACCATTCCCCTCACTCCAGGGAACCCACACCATCAAGAAGGTGCAGATGAGCAGAGGGGATCAGACCTGTCCCTTGTCTGTGCTGTTGCACCGTGGGCCAGGCTGAACCTGCTGGGGATGGAGGAAGCCACCTGTCCCCAAGCACAGCCGATTACAGTGAATCCCATACACTCTAGAAGTGGCTGAGGAAGGGTCTGGCCACAATGTACCCCCGAGTGCCAGGCAGAAGGCATGATGTACTCTGAGACACTCAAAGACTGTCCAGCGCAGGATTTTTAACTTCTGCTGCTGACAGGTTTTGACCTTCAGAGGAAGACTGCAAGGCAGAGGTCAGGGAGCCTGATTAATTTTCAAGCTCTATATTAAATGTCTCACCCAGGATGTCTAATCCCTCTCTGTTTACAGAATTCATATCTGGTTTATTATCTTCTAATCTAATATTTAGGTAATTGGGCATCTGTATATTTTTATATGATCGCAAGGCTGTGATTAACTCAAGGCCCTGTCATCCACCCTTCCCTTGGCATCCCATGCCTTGGAGTCACTGCGGCTGTAAATGGGCACAGATTTACTCCTACATAGAATCAGATGCAGTATTAGGGCATGAAAATCAATACATCACACCAAAAAACCCCACCCAATAAACAGGGAAGCACAGATCAGCAAGAAAATCCTTCATGAGAGAATTTTTAAAAATTTTTTGGCATACTCAGTACACTTTATATATACTTACTGCGAGGAGGCAGAAGGGAGAGGGTAACAGTGCTTGATTGAGACAGGGAGAAATAGGCAGGTTGACATGAAATACTCTCTAAGCAGAATTTAGAAAGGACATTTAGAAGCACCTAGCCCCCAGGTAAAGACAGGCAAAATGCCTTCACTCCAGCTTTCCTGATCAAGTTAGACAGATTTGCTAGGTATATAGTATTTCTTGCTTGGGGAAACAGATAATTGCCCGGTTTTCAATTGCAGTAACCTGCTGCTGTGCTGACTAGGGCAGTTTAAAGACAGAAGTCACCCACAGTAGCCTCAAGCTCCCAGAAAAGTTGCTAAATTCATGTAGACCCTGATTTGCTTTTGTAAGGAAAGCTTAAAAAAATCTCTGTATTTTAAAATTAAGTTACTACGCCAACACTCCATGTCTAAACTGACACTTCACCTTGCTTGGGTATTCTGTAAATTGCAATACCTGGAGCTAAAAGAACACACAAAATGACAGGAAAAGCCATTTGAGAACCTATACAAATGTATGGGGCACCCACAACTTCTCTGGGCACCCCAGCCACACGGGATGAGTTAATGTTTCATGAGTATAATGCAGGCTTGTGCTGCTCATTGTGCTGCTCTGATGAATGCAAACAACAAAATAAAAATATGTGAGGATACTGCTCATTTGTGAAAGATGGTGCACCGAAAGGTGCAGAGAGTCAACCCCCAAACAGAAAGCCTGTGACTCTTCTGCTAGGACAGTGCAAGCCAGAACAAGTCGGATGGAACACAGCTGCTTTAGCAGGCAAACTTGGTCTTAATAACTTGGACACCTTCCTGTGGCTGTGCTCCAAGCCTGAAATGTGTCACACCGAGCTGCAGTGTTCAGCTTCATTACCTGAAAAGCACACTAAAGTCACACTCAGCCAAGATCTTTCTTACGTAATAGCCCGTCGTCATCCTCAACGTGTAGCATATTTATGGTATCTCAGAGGCCAAACGAATTTACTATTAACATGCAAATAAAAAGCTAACCCCCTACATTGTGAACTCAAACGATGTGTTAATAATCCAGGTGGATTATTTCATGCTCGACGCTCCAGAATAGAGCCCGACTCATTCACCTGCAGCTGCATCATCATTACCCTTATAACACACACACACACAAAATGGGAATGTGTCATTTGGTCAATAAATATAGACAAGAGCCACAAATAGCTGACCTATAGCCTAAACAGTGCCATTATCTCCCTATGGTCAACTTGTTTTCTTTTTCTTTCCTCTTATTTCACTACTGTTCTTTACATTGAAAATATATTTTGCTGACAGAAAGCTCCAATTTTTTTTTTCATAAAGAAGAGCCTTTGCAACCACAAAGAACAAACAACCACTCAGAGAAGATACGAGAATTTTAAAATATTAAACCCGTATTTCTCATGTCTGTATCTTTTGAAAGCTAGCTGGTTGTGCATCCTGAAGATTAAATGTTTTAATTGAAAATTTCCTGAGGTTTATAAACAGCTTGTTCATTCAATCCACATATCTCTTATTACCAGCATTTATTAATATAGGATACAATAGACTATAACAAGTTTGGAAGCGATGACCTTGCTAAAGCTGAATTGGGCAGAACACTGATATTCTCTCAGCTGGCAGAGAATGTGCAATAAAAATATAAAACTAGGGGAAATTCATTTTGACAGTGGAAGGAAAGTATCTTTATTAAAATATAGTGCTATCAGGATCTGTTTTTTCTTGAGAGGTGCTCATAACTCAGACTAGTTCACATTACACCATAACTTGTTTGCTCTTGGTAAAAAAATTGGAAATATTTTTCAAGAACAATCGCTGCAACACAACCTCTGTACTTTCAACGCAGCTGCCCATGCAGTCTATGAGCTGAAATGACTGTCCATAAAGTTACTCTGTTTTACTGTTTTACTGTTTTCAGCTGTTTTACTAACAGGTAAATATTATAAATAAATACTAAGAGGTTAGTGTAATACAGCTTGAGCAAATAAAGAAACAAAGTATGATCTCATTATCTCTCTCTTACTTTTAGTGGAAAACAGTTTTGGCTCCTTCCCTAGCAGCTTGCTTTCCTTTTTTTGCTGTGTCTCAGTCCAACAAATATGGAAACATCGGCAAATAAATCTACGTAGAGGGATGAAAAATAACATTAAGGCTCAGTATTTTTCACATGCGTGCTTGCCCACCTCTTGCCCTCCTGCATAGCAGGAGAATAGCAATCTGGTATTGGCCCCTTTCCCGTTTATGAAGATAAAGTAGCCCACACAGAGGGAAGTAATGGGGCTCCCGACTGTTTCTCAGTCACTTACATGGAAGAGATGCGTAAAGGCTCATGGCTGAGTACAGCTCTTGCATGACAAAGCACTTTCTCTGTTCATTTCAGCCATTCCTTTCTACTCCACTCATAACCCTCCTTGTTTCTCAGCCACCTCAATGAATAAAATCCATGGCAGTGAGCACCAAGCTCCAGAATCCTACCCAGGGAGCACCTTTGCTGGTGACAATCCACCTCCAGCTTCACTAGCATGGAGCTTCAAAGATCAGCAGAGTTGGACTAGAAGCCACACTTCAGGCAGAAGCCTTATAGTTTTCTATTTGGAAATGTGGTCCTACATCCCCAGGTGCTTTTAAGAAAGGGAAGGGAAAAAAAAAAAAAGCCCAGAGGATTTTATCCCACAGTTTAGATACTGCCTTTACAAAGCCATTAGAAAAGCGGTGAACTACTTTACCAGCAGAAATCTGGAAAAGGGCTTACTAACACTGATGTCAAGGTTTCACCCCTGATAGACCTGAAGATGGTCTCAGCTGTGGCTTTTAAATTTATTCTAATAAATATATTTAATAAAAATAATGCAAACGCAGTAAAGCAATAGAATCAAAATACACCCAAAGGTGTACATAAACTAAGCAAAATAGCTACCAGACAAACCAATAAACCCCTGTAAATATATGACAGGCATCATGAAGCAGGTATTTTATATGTTCAGTTTGTTGCATTTCAAAAGCAGAAATAGGTTTTGTGTCACTTTCAGGAAATATGGACAGGGGATATTCTTGACTGAAATTCATAATCCCAAAAGGCTGGTTTCAAATTTTAGCTTAAAAAGAGTCATGAGTTTCTGCAGCACGACAGCAAGAGCCTTGGTTGGAACCCTCCACACTGTCACTGCACCGCCAGCGTAGGGATGATAGTGCTGGATTGGGCTCTGCGCATTGTCACCCTCAGAATGACTGAAACGATACACATTGCCAGAAGGGCAGCACTTTTTAAGTTTTCAGTACCAACCCATCAGAATCCTCAAAAATTACTACATCTTAGATTAAAAAAGAAAGATAACATACATTTCCCCCCTGAAATTTCTCTACAGCCCCCTAAAATGGTTTGGTTTAAAATCTAGATAAATATATTAATGATAAATAAGATAATTATCTCTAGCTTTAACTTTGAAAACAGAACCAGCTGGAAGCAGCTGAGTTACTGAACACAGTGCATTGGCTGAGTTTTTCACAACTCAAAAATGACATCCACAAGTTGAGAGAATGAAAGATTTTCCCTCCCTCCAGATGGTAATCTGCCTAGGCAGTAATTGATTTTAATCACAGATTCCTGACAATATTCTTTGCCTAGGAAGGGCTCAGTAGCTACTGATGTCTGAAGCTGAAAGAATACGGTGCCTATTTTCAGACATTTTATGGTCCAGTTCCCAACAATCACAGCGAACTTTAAGTAGCATAGTTTATAACATTATTATCCCCTCTTGTTCGGTACTTTACAGCTTGGTTTCCATTGTAGGTGCACTTTAAACTGAATTTCCTAAAATGCCATCTATCTTTTCCACGCCATCGATTGAGCCATCAGTTTATAGATATATATTACCTAATCCACTTGGTTTAGCAGGTTACAATATCATATTTTCTATTCACTCGTGTATGATGTAACCAAAGCTCCTTGACCTCAATTTTTATAAACTGGCTTCAGTATTCTTGCCAGAAACTGTCACCAAAGATCAGCCCAGTCCATTTAAATCCACTATCACTTTAAAGTGAGCATAGTTAAATGCATTTCTCCCTACATTCCCATCTTTCCCAACTGGCTCCTGGGAAAACCACTTACAGTAATTTTTAATGACCCCAGAATGTGTATTTTTCATCTTCACATAAGTATTCCTGGTTGTCCCACAAAGCATGTGAGACAGCCACCCACCTATGTATAAGGAATAAAGGATTCTTCGTATTTTCTTCTTTTTTTTTTTCCATGTTTCTTTTAACTGGTTATTGCAACCCATGAAACTTGAAACCCTTGTGTAGTCCTTTAACACAGTAATAGGCTGTCCCTAAATTCTGTCTGCTTCTCCCGTATTGCCTCTGAAAACAGCCACAGAAATCCAAGGACTTTAGTCAAAGCAAGTGTTTGAGTCCCTTGGGTTTCAGATTACTTCCCCAACCATGAAATATTGAAGAGCATTGTCTGATGATACCCTTCAGATATTACTAGATATGAGTCCTTAACAACGCCCCTGTTAACAAACTGCTGCAAAGGATTAAATAATCACAATCAACCCATGATACTCTCCCCTGTTGTATTTCTTACCAGACAAAAGAGAGAGAGAGATGAAGTTTCTCGCGCTACCTCAGCATCTCAAGTAAGATCATCTCTACTTCAGAAAGAAGAGATCTAAAATAGATTTACTACTGGGCCTTTGTGGAGGACTTGAACCAGCTCAAATTCAAATAATTTTATTTTTAAAATGGATTCTAATATTCCCAAGGCAGAAACGCTCAGATGTACGCAGGTAACACAAATACAAGAAGCTCTCTAACCTTCTCACAATAATTTCTCTTGTTTGGGCTCTACAGATGCTACAGCAAAAAAGAAGAGTTAAGTACATCGTGTACCTGATACAATCACATACTTTTTCTTTATTATATTTAGCACTAGAAAAAATATAACTGCACCACAGGAATCTCTCAAATTAAATACCATGTAGAGTCCCTTCATTTGTTTGATACACTAATGGCATATTGTGTGTAGCCAGTGATGTTCTTTACTGGGTTGTGCTGAAACCAATCTAATTTGTGAGATAAACGAAGTGTTCTGATTTAAGGACTTGATTTCCCAGCATAACAAAAATGTGAAAAGAAACGAAACCTCTTACCACTCAGAGTTCCGACAGATAAGCTAATTTCTCTGTCATGGCTTCTGCCTTTTAAACACGAATTTCAGAAAGGTGTATGTGAAGGCAACATCCCTCAGCTCTTTGGGAGGTATCTGGAAAACAGAAAAAGATGACATAGACTTATAAGCCATATAAATAGTAATTAAGTATGCAAAACATTGCTTTAATATCAGTGACAAGATATTAGACAGAGGATCAGCATCAAGAAACGAACAAAGACAGTAACCCATAGAATTTATTAAATTGAGTCTCAGTAGCTCAGGGACTTGGTACTGTGATATGAGATAGATCAGCTATGTCCTGACTTGACGAGTTGCCAAATTTCAAAGCCATTTGATGGGGTATTTGATGTGAGCTGGTGGCTGCCATCCAGTTCTCAGTCAACTGACATCCTCGTCTTACCCACTGCCACTCTCCAGCAGTCTCAGCTGAGGAATGAATACTAGTGGGAACTACAACATCCTGTCCTTATATAGAAGTGGCAGAAAAATTTTCTGCTGTTAAAAAAAGAAAAATTTGAAACTTTCGGAGACCATATCTGGTACCTTTAAATAGCAAGAACACTATTTTGTTAAATGACATGGAAAGATTCCGTGCTGGTTTTCCAAAGCCATGCTCACACTCTGTGATGCAAGACAGCTCTGAACAAATTTGTTGTAGGAGCAGAAGCAGTCCGGCTCTGTTTGCAGAGCGCTCCCTTGGCTAGTTATCCCTACTCAGGAGGAGATCAGAGAAGTTCAAACGGTGTGCTGCTCCCAGGCGTCTACTATTGTCAAGACTATCTCTGCAAGTACTCCGTGCTGAAGCATACAGACAGCCAGTCTCACAAGCCCAATAAATGGGAGTGGAGAGCAGTTATGATAAATGTTAAGTCATTAATGTCAGTCTCTCCTTGCTGCTCTAAGGACCACAGCATTTCTCAGATTCCCACAGCACTTTGGCTGGGCCATTACAAGTCACTACTGGCATAAACTGTATCCTTGTGCATCTCAAACTCCCCAACACAACTCTGCCATATCCTCCCTGCTACCTTTGCACTGCCCCTGCTGTGGAGTCCTCTCTACCTGAGCATTTGAGGCCCATATATCTCACAATTTTATCATGGAAGCAAGGGTCTGGTGAAAGCATCACCCTGGATTACGTTGAATAGGAACTATTTTTCCTAATGAGTAGCACAAGCTGGCAGTATTTCCTATAATGATTATAGTAAATAATTAAGGAAGTTTAACAGTAATGTAAACTAATATTCTTATTTTAAAAAATTAGGAAGTGATTAAAAATCTCATGACTGCAACAGCAATACAGACCGTGACTCTAATGTAGACTGAAGTATATTCTCCCTTATGATGAGTAATAATGCACTGAAATGCTCTCACCCTAAAGAGCAGAAAAAGCAGTTCAGATTTTAATGTTCTAGAAAGCACATGAGCTAATAGTCCTTGCAGGCAATTACATCCAATTACAAAGGACTTTCTCAGACAAAACCAAAGAATACCAGGGTTGGAAGGGACCTCGAGGGTCATCTGGTCCAACCTTTCTTGGCAAAAGCAAAGCACAGCCTAGATAAGATAGCCCAGCACCCTGCCCAGCTCTATCTTAAGTATGTTCAATGTTGGGGAATCCACCACTTCCCTGGGGAGATTATTCCGATGGCTGATTGTTCTCATTATTAAAATGTTCCTCCCGTGTCCAGTCGGAACCTCTCCAGCAGAGTAAATTGTACCCACCACCCCCCGTCTTTTCCATGTGACTCCTTGCAAAAAGGGAGTCTCCATCTTCTTTGTAGCCACTCTTTAAATACTGGGACATGGTGATAAGGTCTCCCCTAAATAATGTTTTCTTATTTCAGGAAACTTCATGGTGCAAATTATGAAAATTTGCATTTTATGATTATTATTACATTTTTGTTGTTGTAGTGCCTGTAGGCACCACCCAAACGTGGGACCCTGTTGTGCTAGACACTGTGCAAACACAGGAAGACGGTTATTTCCCCGAAGTGCAGAAGAGGGTGAGAAGGTCATACTATTCTTCTCATTTAATAACAAGCTGAAGTGCAAGGAATATAAGGGATTTGCTTAAATCACACACAGATTATGGCAGAGACGGGAGCCAAGCCCAGCTCTCTCTAGAACCAACTCCAGTACCAGGACTGAAGAAAGCATCTTCTCCATCTAAAAGACTCATCACATACTATCTTGTTTGGGGAAAAAAATACAAATGATTCTTTGCGGGACTGGAGCTTAATGACTTGTCACTATAGTCAAATAAATCAGTGCCAAATGTCTATGATTTTTTTAATGATTCAGTGACGTACCCAGATCCCATATACTTTAGAGGTGCCTGGTTAATGTGCTGTGTCACTGGAAATTGTACAAAGTAGAATCAAACATCCTTCATCACTTCATTAATGAAATAAATTTATCTTTTAATAGAAGAGAAGTCCTTTGGTATTCCAGATCTACATTTTACATTCATATATACTCTGTATGTTGTCTGTTTGCATTAAAATAAAATTCTTTTAACCAATGCTCTGGCAATGAAATTGCACTCCCTTGCACACAGTTCTTCTCAGCCAGCCTGCAGTGTAAATGATACTTAATAGATAAAGAGACATGCTGTCAGGATCAGCTATGCATGTGTTAAAGCTCAACTGTCTCTAAGGTAGCAAGGAATAAAAGCCTTTCAGATAAAACATTACTGTCTAGCCTCATCTGTAATACATTTCAATATGAGCAACAGGGCTTCTTTCCTCCTCTTCACTCCACTTATTTCCCTTTGCATAAAGACTCCATTAGGGGAAATGCAAAAACTTTATCACTTACAAACTGGGAGACTGAGACAAAGGAAAGCAAGGTGTCTAACCAAGACCATGCTTTCTCTGAGTGTCACAGGTGGTACTAGAATTCAGGAATCCACAGATTCCAATCCATTACTGGTTCACCAAGCTACATCCCTTGCTGTCATGCAAATGGTATGCCAGTGGTTTATTCTACAAAAAGATTTACTGGAAGCCTTAACGGCATTTTACTCTTCCTCATTAGGGTTATACAGTGAGGAATAAGCTCCTTAGTGTGGTACCTAAATGACCACAGTCACACGGATCCTCCCCCATTTATTTGGGCGGATCCACTCCTGGTCCATTCCCTAACAAGAAACAGAAGAGATCTACAAAATCAGTTACAGAGTCCTGGGAACCTTTTGCAAACACAGTTTAGTGCTGTGGGGCGTGAGATACCCCACACCCTCCTGACCCAGGTTTGTAGTGAGGCTGGTTATGTTACCAGCACATAAATTTATTTGGAATTACAACATCTTGAGATTTAAAATAAAATATACCACTCTACCTTTGCTTTTTCCGTATTTCCCAGTCAGCTACAAAGTTTATTGACATTTTTGACAGTCAGCATTTGCAATTCAAATAAAAAGCAATCAAAATCTGAACTTTTTTTTTTTGCACCAAGACAAAACACTATCATGGTGCGTAAAGGAAAAAATATTTTGGTTGACAAAAAGAAAATTTCAGCCCATTTGAGAACATGGGTCTCTACTCCTTGCACTTAAAAGGGTGTAGCCATGGGCTACTTGTTTATAGCCGTCGTAAGATCAGGACTATGAAGATCCATGCAGAGAAAAAAAAAAAGCAATATCAATCCAAAGAGAGGAATGCGATATGATTGGTTACAAAAGGAACTTTGAGGACAAGCAGAGAGGCTTTATCAGACTACTGTGAGAACAACGTACCTTTTTTTCTGACGACACAAGAAGTAGAAGGCAACAACACTATTAACAACTGCATCAGTATCCAGACACATTGCAAATGTTCCCAAAAGTTAGTGCACAAAGCATGTCAGCCTGGCAGAAAATTTAATTTGTTTGGGAAGTTCTTATGCAGCTACTGACTTTGACCATAAAAATTATTTTAAAGCACTGTCTCCATCTCCAGCATTGTTTCCAGCTGTGTTTAAACAATTCTGATTTCCTTTGTCATAATCCGCAGCTGTATTTCCCTTCTCTTTTGCTTTCTTTTGAAAGTGGTTCAGTGTGATAAATTCACAGAAAATGCAGCTTCATTCCAAGGGTTTTTCATTTCTTCCCCACTCTGATGGTCTCTGATCACAGACACGCGTTATAAAAAAGAAACTGAGACAGAAATTATGCTAAAGGCAAATTAGTTTAATATACACAAGGACTCGTAGGCCTGCCCTTAAAAGCACACTATATCAATGTCAGGGCACTGACCGACCCTAGTCCTCTCTGCACATAGGAATGATGTATTGGTCTAGCATTGCCTTCTGTAGCATTAATATACAGAATACAAGAAAATCTGTACATCAAAACAAGAAAATTCCCACACGCACACCCCAAAGGTTCCACTGAACAGGCAGGATGAGAGAATAGATGTACCTTATCACGTTAATGCTGCTTTAGAAAATGTTTGGAGAAGAGAGGAGAGAGGGGAGGGGAAAGACAGCAGTTATTTAATTATCTGTCATCTCTGTCATGCCCTCGCACTCAGGCATCCACATTCATACACTAACAGCACTTAGGGAAGAAGGGGGACAGGGAAAAGTGAAAAAGGAGGGGCGGCATAGAAAGCCAAACTAAAAATAAAAATTCTCTATGAATCCAGATATGCCTGTTTTTCCAAGATAGGTCCAAATCTTGGAGATAAAAAGAGAGGTGAGAAATTCACCCTCTGTACATCATAGCTGATAGCAGGGGGCTGTAGTGACACAGACCCCAGCTTCATTCATAGATACCTCTGAAAACCTGAATTTAGCTGCTTATTGTCCTAGGACATAATGTGACCAGCTTTACAGAGATCAATGTCTTCTCTACAGATGCCTGCTCACCAGTTGAGAAATCAATCAGCTAAGCCTCAACAACTGCCAGAAGAGCAACCAAGGGCATGCAGCCCTAATACTAAATTTAAACAGAGATTACAGCACCTATTTCCCCAGCAAAGTATTTCTGCATCAGATTGCAGGAACTCCCATTCGGAGCTGCTGCCACAAATGCCAGGGAAAAGGAGAAATGAGAACTCACTTGGTGCATCTGAACTGTCATATCTAAACAGCACAAGGTTTTTCCCTGCTAAGTATCCCTCTTTCTTTTGTGAAATATCCTCACGACACCTGACCCAGGCACAGAAGAGCTATGTGCTTTCAGCGCACAGAATGCCTTCATCTCTTTGGTGAAAAAAAATTTAACACTTGGCTTCCTTATATGCTGGAGTATGACAAAATCCACCAATGTGCACAGGCTGCACAGTTACTGAAGTCCTTTGATACATACCCATAACTAAAGAAAAATAGTATTTTTGTAACTGCTGATGGGATTTTTGTGAAAGTCTGAAAGAAAGGGAAATACCCAGCGAAGTCATGCAGAGGTCTGCTTCCCCTCTTTGGAGCTGGTTTTGCATTCTGAGAGCTGAGGGAGGGTGAAGGAAGAGCGGAAGAGAAATCCCCAAGAATTCAGCTGGGTGAAATTCATTCTCTCAGAAAGGCAGAAAACCTTGGTTATTGCATAAAGCAACTTTTTGCAAATGCTGTCAAGTCCAGAGCACGGCACTGAGGAGGGCTGTCTCTCAGTTCTTAGCTCCTTCTTTCAGGGCTTGGGAAGAGCTGCTGTGGCATCTTGGCAGCTGTCGTGCACTGGCTACAGTGACTGGTAAACACGGCTCTTCCTAAGTCATTTGGGATCATTTTGGATTCTCTGACAGTTGGAGATTTGTGATTTAGAGATGACCATCTGCATGCTGCACTGCAGCAAGATACATGCAGGGAGAACACCCTTTTTTGTTCTAATACTCTTCAATCTGTTGTGAGAGTTGCTTCTGATTAATTGAGTTAAACAATCTGGTATGATTTTCTGTTCTTACAAGTTAATGAAGTTTTCAGTTCTCTTACTCATCGTCATGCAAATCTAACTCCAACATGACTTACAGAAGAAAGAAAAACAGAGAGTAAAGAGGGTGCTGGGCTCTCTACAGCAGTTTCAAGCTCAGTCAGTTACTGTCTTTGTGTCCTGTCTTTGCAAAGCATGTCCCCGGATGCGGCGTATGTGAGAGGTGCTGAGCACCCACCTGAACTCTCTGCTGAGTCAATGAGCAGGAGAATTTAGTATCCGCGAGGTTCTCTCAATGAGGTGGTTGTGAGAGCTGGGCCAAACTCCCAAAGTTCATGTTACAAGGGACTCTGAACAGCTTTTATCCACTAATTGCCTGAGTAGAATTCAAATGAGTGATGAATATGTCTATGTTTTTAAATCCAATTAGAAATTTATATTCACAGTCTTCAATTTCCCATCAAGAACCTACAATACACTTCAAAGTCATAGATTTAAGTGCGTTGTTCAAGAAAGCATACATAGGAAATAAATGAACAAGATATCCTGATATATCGATCCTTATGGGACCCTTCCAACTCGAGATATTCCATGATTCTATGATATGCAAATACCAGAGCACATATGAAAAACAGGCTTTCTGCATATTTCTCCATGAACACATGAGAAAAATGGGCTCTCTGCATATTTCTCTATGAAAAAATCCAGTAATCAGAGCTTTCTCACATGTACCAGAAAATCATAGCACACAGAAACCAAAATGAATAGAAACAAATGGGTACACGGTAAGCGTTGTCTCCCCAAAGTAAACAGATGGCTTTGCATTCAGTCCTCTCTAAGCAGGGGTGGCATCCCCTGTGTCAGCAGGCGAGTAGAAAGAAATGCTACAGAATGTCCCAAAGAAAAAAAGATCAGAGGAACCTCTGAAAAGGGAAAAACAGCTACTCAAAATTATCTGCTCCTTTGTAATGCAGCATTTTCAGTCCCTCCTGCATAACGTGTCAGCTTTCAGCAGTGTTTGAGGAGGCTGGGTTAGTACACAGTGATGCTAAACAGTATTCCCTGCCTCAAGCAGGGATTTTAATAAACAAACACAATGAGGATAAGAACATCCCGGAGACAAAAAACCCAACAAACCAACACATAACAGAGAGAGAGAAAATAGCTAGGGATAGAAAAGGAGGAATGTATGACTGGATTACAAATTAAAATAAAGCATTTTCGGGTTTAGTTGCCTCTTTCTTACTAATATATGAAAAAAAACGTTAGAGGACGAAGGAAAGGACTATTTCACATCTCAGATTTAGGATTTTTTCCCTAAATTTTAAACGCTACAGGAAAATGATCTATCAAAACTGATATGAGATAATCAAATCATTCTTCAAATTTCATTCCTTTCATTAGCTTTTCATCAGCAACGTGCCCAAGACTTTTAGATAGTTAATGGCATTTTGGTGGATTGAAAATTCGAAGTCAGCCATACAAAGGCTACTGTATTTTATATGCTGCATAATCTTTTACAGAGTTTGATATTTTTATGATGTACATTGTGCAGATATGTCTACAAGATAGACCTCATTTGAAAAATGGATTAAATAACTGCACAGTCCTGGCATTCACGGCACGCTATCAGTAAAAAAGTTTAAAAAGGAGATAATATTTACTGTGAACTATTTCTTCCTCTTTGAAGTGGAAAGTGAAGTATTCTGTAGCTAAATGAGAAATGACTCATTTTCAGAACATAAATCAGTGTTTTAAGTGAATTGAATTAATTGACATTTGGTAATTTAAGGGGTAGATTGTTTGTAATTTTTCAGGAATATCTGAGTGCCTTGTTCATAAAATGAAAGTTCTCTTAAAAGGGGGAAAAATAACAAAACTATTCCTTACTGGTTCATCTTTCTTGCAAGAGTTGCTTCCAGGAAATATATAGCTCCCATGCTAATGAATGCAATCGTTCACAGGGATGCTAACGGGCCTGGAGCAACCCTACGTGAACCCAAATTGCAAATAAACCCATCTTATATATGGAAATAAAACAGCTCTCTGCAGTAAAATAGAGTCATCAATAGAACGGGAAATAATATTTTAGTAAGGAGAACACATTTTCTTAGTCCTGAAATGGATGAAGTATTTGGCTTTCAGTTCTACACTGTAAAGAAACTTGGATCACTGGGGTATTCCGTACAACTCTACAGAAGAAACATGGGACAGGATCCTGAGCCAATTAAAAGTACTGGCAAAATTCTCTGTAATTTTAATGGAGCAAGGATCTTACTCAACAACTTTTTTTTTTTTAAATGTATGTGTATATAGATTAAAAATATACTGTTGCAAATACAAGTCTAATTTACTCCTGTGATTCCAGCAGGATGAGTCTGAAACCACAGAAGCGGAACTAAGATAAGAACATGTTCTATTATACGTAGTAACATATAATAATAACAACTTCTAAAGCAGGAGAATAATATTTGTTGACTGGAGACAGAGCTAAGAAGCCTTACAGGAAACATTTTCTCTCACAGTCTCTCTCATGATCAGCTCAAACCAAAAGCTTGATTCTACTGTCCGTATAGAGCAGCCATGTCCCTTACCTCCAATGAAAGATTTCTGGGATACAAATAAAAGGCTCAGGATTAAAGTTTGTAATGACAACTCAACAAAACTGTCCTTTGGAATACTCCTCTTCTGAAAACCTTTCACCTTCTGTTAGCACAGTTAACTCCACTAACTACCTTTTGTTCTACCAGCTGAAGTCTAAATCTTTTGAAGACTTACTGCACTGTATTTCTACAAGACGCAACTCAGGAAGATACACAGCCGCATACGTGATTTTATGCACTGGGGTAATTCCCTTGCAATCAAGTTCCTCATGTACTTAAAATATGGCATTGGCTCAAGAATAATCTTATTTTCTTAGTTGATTTTCCAATGTAAATGGATTTGAATTTTCATGTGGTCCCTTTTCTATTCTGACCATTTTGAATTTGACTAACTGTCTCCATAATTAACTTCCTGCTCATTTTTACAACATCATTACCAAAGTAATTAGTTCATGGGCTGCTCCAGTCTGAATTGGGTATATTTTTAAAGAAGCAATGGCTCAAACCATGACATCCCTTCATCTCATGTAAATACCATCTTCTACATGATTAACTATTTTTTTGATGAATGCCTCTGGCAGGTAATATGTTAGAGCCCTCCAGCTGGTGATTAAAATATCCCCTACCAAAAAAATCCCCTGGCCTGGTCTTTCCTGAAGCCTTTCTCAGGTTTCTGAAACTGTGCAGCCTCTCGGAGCTCAACAGGGAGGAAATGAGAGGAGTTTTAAGGCTATTCCTGGGCTGTCCACTGGCTGTTACTATTTAGACTTGTCTGAGAGTCTGCCTAAAGCTACAGGAAATACTGTGTACAGCAGAGCTGGAATCACTGCAGCACTGTACTCTGCGTTACCTGCTAGGGATATCTTGTCTTAAATCACCACAGAATCTGGCTATTAGTAACAAGAGAGTTGTTTTTCTTTTCTGTAACTCAGGACGTGTAAGACATCTTTCCTTTATACCTCACTCAGGATTTCTTTCAAATTGTACTTCAATATTTTGTGTACCGTCATGGCTTCATCAAATTCAGTGTATTTATTTTCCTTCACTTACATATTCTAGCTCTCTTTCTTTGTGCCTCTAACTAGTCAATCATTTAATTTAATTTGCAAAAACACTCGGGGACAGAATTTGCAAGAAACAGAGCACAAGAAATTACATTCTTTTTTTTTTTTATTTTTAGTTTTCACTGTTTTGGAAAATAGTTTGATGTTAATTCACTGGAAATGAAGCTAGTTTAATTTATCCATTGGCAATTCTCAAGAGAAACTTTAGGATTTTTGTAGCAAGACCTATTAATCTGGAAGTACCTTTTCTATTTTTTAAGATCTGCTTTTGCTTTTAGCACACTGATATCAGGAACTGAAGATGTTATTTGGGCACGTTTGAAAACATGACTTTCTACAGCAAGTTTCATCTGCTCATTTATTATTTGCCTTGAAGCTCTCATCAAAGGCAGGTGACACAATGTTTTTCCAGACACCTGCCCTAAATCCTTTGAAAGGCTTATTTATATCATTATTACAGTATAAATGATTATATTGATATTAATAAGGTTTTACTGTTTGCATCCTTCCTACCTCTTATGACAGGAATTTAAATGCATGCAACTGTCACTTTTTCTCAATTCCAAGAACTAAAAGAAGGTTACTTTCAAGAACCTTCATAATGGAAATTTCACTGCACTGGAAAGGCATTTAGAAATCTGTTTTGTGAGTCTGCATTTGGTGAGGAGGGCAGTGAAGCAGAACAGAACAGAACAGAGTATTTCAGTTGGAAGGGACCTACAATGATCATCTAGTCCAACTGCCTGACCAATTCAGGGAACTTCCTAGGATCTCTTAAAAATACCTGAAAGCATTCTTAAAAAGTACCTGAAAGCTGGTGAGCTATAAAAAGGGCTTCTCAGTTCCCCCTGCAGCTGTATTTCTACCTGAGGCTCTGGAAGCAGCAGGATGTGAGCAGCTGCTGAGGGAACACAGACGGCGGGTCTCACACAACGAGCAGCCTGAGATCCTCTTCCTCCGTTTGTCTGACCATTACACAACCTCTTATCTGCTCCAATTGCTGCCACCGTCATCGGCCCTTCGCACATTGGAAGAGTTGCTGTGGTAGCAGCCCTGTGTAAAGGTACCTCTGCTGTGTTCATGAAGGCTTTTATTAGGCAGCCCCACTAACCATGTTGGTTATTTTCATTTAATCTTCTACCGTTAAAATCTACTGCAAAGGATTAGTGACATATTTTCATTCCATTCATGTGAAATCACAAAAAAGACAGACAGCTTTGCCCATTTTTAGCGAGAGAGTGCACAGGCAACGCGCACCATCATCCAGCGGATCGCAGTCCGGACTATCACAGCTGTAATCACTGAGGCCAGGTTTCAGGAGAAATCAATTATGACTGAGATCAGTTTTTCAAGTGTTCAGCAATCTTCCAGTGTTATATTTTTTAGAAAACTACACTAGGAGCTTGGCACACTAAGTACAGGAGGTGTTTTTGTTACAATATTAATTATGATTTGCTTGTGCTTTGATATATTATTCCTATCAAGGGCTTTTTAGGATTTGTTTTCACATTTGTAAGTACAAGATCTGTGCCCTGGTGATCCATTTCCCATGACACAAGGTGCTTGAGATAATTATTAGTGTGGAAAAGGAACCCACCATTTCTTTGCATGACAGGGAGAAATAAATGATTAAAAATTTAGAAAGGTTTGTGGTCCGCCCAATTTGAGTGGTTTTGTTCTGCGACATGGTAAAGCCTGAAAATATTATACAGCTCAGGGGAAGCTATCCACTGTGTAGTAATTGCAGCTCTACGCTTGCTTTATGTTTACACATTATTATCTGACTGCCCATTTAGGAGAAATAATTAGAACGTAGCTAACTATAAATAAGACAGTTTTGTTCTTTCTGGCAAATTCCTTAATGCTACTGATTACCCTTGGCAGAAAATCTACCATGGCATGAACCTCTTAAATAAAATCTGCACAATCATCTTTCCATCTGTCTAACCACCATAATTAAAGACATCAGCAGTAAAGGGAATGAGAGCTTTAGGTTTGGTTCTCAAGTATGGATGGCATCTATCATTACTTTGACAGACGTGCTTATTTGCCTTCCTTTCACCATTTTGATCTTATTTGCTGCAAGTACAAGGAGACCCGGGGGGGACCAACAAGTCTGACGGACGCATCCTGCTTTCAGCGACACCAGCAGAACATTGAATGACTCCATTCAGTTGTATTAACGTTCAACAAAAAGTAAAATTTTACTCATTGGGTGCAGGGAAATCTAGAGGTTTTCAGTGAGGTATGTGCCTGTGGGAAACATAACAGAAATAAACATTCTTTTTATATGACATAAGAGTATAAATGAGTTCTGTTCATTTCAGATCATATTGGACAGGTGCAGAGAAACCTGCTGGTGTAGAAACTTCAGGAAAGTGAATTTTCTAGGGCTACCGCCTCAACTAGGATAATTTGTCATAGGCCTACTGAAACAAAAATTGACCTACGACAGCTTGCTCCAGTTGCAGATCTACCCACTCATATATTTCATTCAACAGGTTCTGGTCACGCTGTTATTGAAGTTTCAAATCTGCTTTCTGAGCTAACTGCGTTCATTCACTTTATATGTTCTCTCTCTGCCTTCTCTCTCTTACATGTGTCTATTAGCAGATGAAGCAAAAAGATAGAGAAACCGTTCTGCTATTGTGATCCATCGCATCAGAAATTACTTGATGCCCTGACTCAAGGGAAGCAGAAAAGATTCTTCTTCATAACTGGGTCCTGGCTGAGGTTTAGATTACCTACAGATCACCTAATCTCTATTAAAACCATAAATATAATTGTTGCAGAAAATGCCAATATCTCTAAGATACTGGAATTTGAAACTAAAACTCTGCAGATAAATAACTTATTTAGAAATTTTGCCATTTTTAGTCATATACAATCAATATTATAAAGATTTAAGTAAACATCTTTGTCTCAAAATGTGTTTGATTTGATAACTACAGAAACTAGAATATGAGGTTAGGTATTAGGTAATAAAATATCTATGAAGCACATAGTGTTCTGGAAAGAGAAGTAGTCTGAGGGTAGAAGTTCTGTACTCGAGCATCATCTAAGTAGGTTAGTAAGGGAGGGTCCTGAGGGAAGGCACTGCCTCCTGCGGTTTGACTCTGACACAGAACAATCTTTCCCAGTTGGTAGGAGTTGGCTGGAAGCAGAGTGTTTCGTGCCAGTTTTGCCTACCCTCCTGCAGCTGCTCCCAGCCCCTGCTGTCAGTTACCACTGCCAACAGTGGTCCTCCCACAGCCACGAAGCAGACAAGCGCAGTCACTGTAAATGTTATGGGTTGCAAGAGATGGCAGTTCTCTTCCTTCTCAAAAACACGCAGCTGAGAACTGGCAAACTGATCTTCAGCCTACAGAAAATCTCACACAGGGAAACCTTTTCTCATTGGATGTGGTCTCTCGTTTACAGAGAGTTTTTAACCTAAATTATCTCCTTCAATGCGTAAAATGGAAGGAAAGTGAACATTTAGACGTGCAGTAAGTGTTTCATTTTTCTTTCCCCACTCAGGTAGATAGATAAGACCTGCCTCAGAATGATCTTATAGGTAGTGGAGCAAGATATTTTTGTGTAACAATATAGAAAAAACTTATCTGTGCAGGTTTTCTCATGTCTCTTTGTTCTCAGTTTTCTTCGTTTGTCCGGTTATATTATTCCAGTGAATGAAACACAGTTGATCTCAACTGAAGAGACAATAATCAATCCAGAAACAATAATGAACAAATCCAGTAAGTACAGAATTCCCATTTATATTATGTTTCCTTTATATTTTTGTAGGGCTTCAGATTATATAATACAGGACTCAAATTGCAATAATTTCCTCATGTCAGAGAATAAAGACTGGTTTCCTCCTTTTACCTAAACTGTTTGTTATTTATCCTTGTGCAGACCACTGAGCCCCTCATACCTGCAGCAGTTTCATAAATATGAATTATACTGTAACATTTTCATCCTAATTTAGCACTTCAAAACAGATGAACTGCAAACCTGAGCAGAATCAGGGAGAGGGGGGAGTATACAGTAGAAAAAAGATCCTAAGTAGAGAGCAGAAAGATAAAAATAGAAGCTGCACATAGCAGAAAACAGAAAGTCAATCTTCAGATTCCGTGGGTAAATCCAAAGGAAACTGCTGTGATCCTCCAAACATCTCCATTTGGATATGTGTTAGAGCCTTCCCACACAAGCCTTGTTCTCCTTTCTCAGTTCTGGTAAAATTGTTCCAAAACCTCCAAGATTACGTATCTCCCTCCTCCCGCAACTTCCTCTCTTCTTTTGCCCAATCCAAGACGTGCAGCTGAGGCACATCTACCCTGCCTTTCCTGGCATCTCCATCTGAATAAGCTGCTCAGTGGGACAGAGAAGGACAGGGAGGGCAAAAAACTTGACCAGGTTCAACCCTTAGTTTCCACAGCAGCATCTGGCAACTAAAACTGCATCTCCTCCAAGAACTACAGCCCTTTGCTTAGGGACTGCTCCCTGCTGCTGCCCCATGCTCAAAGGGATAACACCAACAGAGATCCTTCCTGAAGGCTCCAGCTGCATCATGGTCTCTCCCAGTTTCTGTAACATGCCCAGGGGAAAAACCTGTCTGTAAAAGCCTAGTATGTCTTCACTGCGTCCGGCTTTTTTCTTCACGTACTCTGATCTGGGATTAAATGCACTCCCTGTGTGAAGTTTTGTTAAGCTTGATTTCTACATGTGAAGTCCAGATGGACTGGCTTGGCCATCGCTACAATGCCTCCTCCTGCCATGTACCAACTCATGTAGAGTGAGTCCTTGAGTAGCATTTACATATCCTGCAGAGCCATCTAATGCTGCAACAGTTCAGAAATCCTTAGCCACATAAAATGTGCCACATCCCAAGAATGTCAAGACAAAAATTATGGTTATAATTTTAATTAATTAACTTGTGGGTTCTGGACCTTCAGATTAGACTGGGTTCACACCCTCACTGTTTTGAATGATACCATGAAGGCTTGATCCTTATTCAACTTATTTTTTTAAATGAAAATAGACTCTCTTTAAGTCACCTGACATCAGTGTTCTGGGCTTCCACAAAACAAGCATTCAGTAGGATGTCAAGAAGCTTTTGTTGTTTACTAATATCAGAATAAAACTGTGATCCAAGCAATGCCTAGCAGGTTTCTCTATAAATAGAAAATAAAGAACATGCTGTTAAATACAATACTGCAACTGAAAGTGCAGGTGAGCTAAACACATAACAAAAAGGCCAAATGATGCTGCGGTAATTTATTTGTACTGGAAATTACTGTAACAATGCTTATTTTACAATTATTAAATACCAGTTCTCTCCTAAAAATTATTTTTCCTTGTAAACAAGTCTATCATAAATTCTTTTGAAATGAAATTAACTTCAAAATTAAATTAAGAGTAAACTATGGCACAATCCATGTATTCTCTAGGAACAGCAAGAATGGCCAAGACTAATCTGAGCAGCACCTTACTAGAATCTTAGTCTTCCAGTTGCCTATTCTAATGAAAGCTCAATCATAAAGCATGGCACCAAACTATTTTCACACATATGAGTGTACAAATACCTCACAATTTAATAGCTGCCTTAAAAACTCATTACTGACTCGTCTTGAGACAGGAATTTCTATATATGAAACAGAAACAGGTTTCTAGAAATAAAAAAAGATGTGATCGAACAGTCCAGTTTGTGTCTGATGGGACGGAATCAAATGCTGGAATTTCATCTAGAAAGCAACAATATTTCACATGTAGCTTAGAGCCAGGTTTGAGCATGTTGGATAAATTACAGCTTTGCTACTCTTTGCTGCAGAGACCAAGCACAGGAAGGATTCTGGTTTTGCAGATAACAATTTACACATGGAATTAAATTTCCTTTTAACACCCGCTGTTATAACATCCCTGCGTACCATGTGTACTTTGGTATCCTGGGCTGCCTCAGTTAAGCTGGCCATTTAGAACAAAGACTATTCAGGATACAGTTTCAATAGCAGGAAATAGAGAAGTCAGTGTTGATGCATACATTTCCAAAGCTGAAAGGACAAGACTTCAGTCTAAAGCTATAAATTATTCATAGCGTATTCTGACACATTGGGGAAAAGACCTGAATATTCATATGCCACACAACTGGTAAAGTCCCTATAAATTTGGGAAATGATGAGATTGTGCAAACTTTCCGTATTTTCATTATACAGGCCTTATGGGACAAGCTGTGCCACAGTGGATTTCACTGATACAAGACATACAATCACAACAGATAAATCTGTGGAAGACTTGAGCCTTGAATCAGAGTTCCTATTTTTTGAAGCCATTTTCCCCAGAACAACCGGGGATGCCAGCAATTTGAGAACCGTATTCTGAAATCACAGACACTCATAAAAGATTACCAATCCTAATGTGCTCATTTGCTCATCAGTTTGGAAGTTGTTTTCACAATGCGCCCATACTCAATAACGCAAATATCTGATCTGCGATTCTCTGTTACCATAGATCTTCTTTAGCCATTTATAACTAATCAAAATGAGTGCAAAGCAGAACTATTCAAATTTGGTGGCAGGTTCCATCTATTGTGCATTAACAAAAATGACTGCTTAATACCCTTGATGTTAAAGAATGTAAATGTCCAACGATTATATCTCAATAAAACAAAATAACTATTTCTGTAACACCAGTAAAATTTTTTGCAAACTATTTTACAGCACTGGCCAGGCAGTGGGAAATAAGAATGCAGTGGTTTTTTACTTTTGAAAAATAACTTGATTTAACCAATTAGTGTTCATGTCGCAAAGATGTTCTGGACAGATGCCTTATATATGCTTATGCCCTCAAGCTTGATGTTCAAGACTAGAAAACAGTCCTGTCACTTTCCTTTTCCATACTGTTTCTATACAACCAGCAAAAGCTGACTGGCAGCTTTTAATCTGCCCGATACATACTTCTATGATCCAGACATAAGTATTCAGGATGCATCCAAAATATAGACACGTTGTGCTTTTGTGTTCTTTTTCAGGAGACAAGTTGACCCCAAAGCAGTTCTGACACAGCTAAGAAGAATGAAAATCAAAATGGACACAGCATTTAGAGGGCTCAGTTTGCTCCACAGGTTGTTTAGAAATCCTGTTCTTCCAAGTGCCAGTGATAGGAGGGGCAGAAGAGCCTCAGGGAATACAATACCTGAATGAGGATTTGTTGTCCACGTGGTATAGTGGTAATGCTCTACATGTGCTATATAGAAAAAGAATGGCCTTCTTGTTAAAGTATGGCTTGGAGCCTAAGCACGTTTGAGCTCCACTTCTGACTCTCCCACAAAGTTCCTGTATCTTGGGCATCTACTTAAAATTTTTTGCCTCAGTTCCCCTCTAAAACAGAGCCAAAGCTTCCTTTCCCCATCTTCTGTCCATCTATCCTGAATTCTAAACAATTAAGACGCAGACTGACTTACAACGCCTCACCCAAATACGTCCTTTTCTTGTCCGGGTTATCTAGGAATGACAAACCCTCTGCTATTAATACTTAAATAGTAATTAATAGTATGAACAGTGCCCAGACTCTGCCTCCACTTAATCTCTATACTTCAATTTCCCCACTGAAATATTATTACTTTTTTATTTCTCATGCTGTGTAATGAAGCATATATTAGCTTTGACAGTCCAGTGCCTCTTGGCATACAGTGCCAGAAGAGCCCTAAGGACTATTGAGCTAAACAGCTGATAGCGGGCACCCCTTTATAAATGGTTTGGGTAAGATTAAATGATGTGAAGAATAAAATTGATGTTCACTGATGGTCATTGCAGAGAGTTATTTCAATACTTGGACCAGTATTGTTTAACGTATTCATCAACGACCTGGATGAGGGGACAGAGTGCATCCTCAGCACGTTCGCTAATGATACCGAACTGGGTGGGGTGGCTGACACCCCCGAGGGCCGTGCTGCCCTCCAGCGTGACCTGGACAGGCTGGAGAGCTGGGCAGAGAAGAACCTCATGAGGTTCAACAAGGACAAGTGCAGGGTCCTGCACCTGGGGAGGAAGAATGTCAGGCACCAGTATAGGTTAGGGGTGGACCTGCTGGGAAGCAGTTCTGAAGAAAAGGATCTGGGGGTCGTGGTAGACAGTAAATTATTCATGAGCAAGCGATGTGCCCCTGTCGCCAAGAAGGCCAATGGAATTCTGGGCTGCACAGGGAAGAGTGTGGCCAGCAGGTCAAGGGAGGTCATTCTCCCCCTCTGCTCTGCACTGGTGAGGCCACAACTGGAATATTGGGTCCAGTTCTGGGCTCCCCAGTTCAAGAGAGACAAGGAACTACTGGAGAGAGTCCAGCGCAGGGCAACAAAGATGACTGAGGGATTGGAGCATCTCCCTTATGAGGAAAGGCTGAGAGAGCTGGGACTCTTTAGCCTGGAGAAGAGAAGGCTGAGGGGAGACCTTGTTAACGTTTACAGGAATCTAAAGGGTGGGTTGAAGGAGGATGGAGCCAGGCTCTTTTCAGTGGTTCCCAGTGACAGGACGAGGGGTAACGGGCACAAGCTGGAACATGGGAAGCTCCGTTTGAATACACGGAAAAACTTCTTTACGGTGAGGGTGCCAGAGCAGTGGGACAGGCTGCCCAGGGAGGGTGTGGAGTCCCCTTCTCTGGAGACTTTCAAGCCCCGTCTGGATGCAGTCCTGAGTGATGTGCTCTGGGCAACCCTGCTTTAGCAGGGGAGTTGGACCAGATGATCTCTGGAGGTCCCTTCCAACTCTGAAATTCTGTGATTTTCAGGAGACTGTTCTCCCCGATGGGTTTCACTAATGCAAAGCAACAGGAGAGCAAGCTAAAGTGACTAAGTGTATGGATTAGGTTTATTTTTTTATTTTTTTGAGACAATCAAAATGGCCCTAAAAGTCGAGGCACCCAGTTTCTGTGAATGTTAATGGAAAACAAGTGTTTAGTGTTTCCAAGTTGCCTTTAAAGAGCTCAGCCCCGTAAAAGATATTTTCTTCTAATGAAAAGATTTTCAGTGCTCCTTTTTTCACTTAAACTCCTGAAAGGAGTTGCTGTTTTTTGAGAACTGGGTGTGAGGCTTTGGTTATGCTTTGGGCAGCAGTACAACCTCTGCACATTGAAACAACCATTGCTGCCATGCTTCCATGCGTATTCCTACCCGTGTTGTCTCTGTAACTTGCTAGTAACTGCACATCAGAATCTTAGTCATGTAGCTGCTTCATTTGCTTTAGAAGTTGCTGTTCGCTCTTTCACAGGAAAAAAAAAAGCATTATTTTTAATTATGTCGTAAAGTAAATACCGCTCATCACTAAGGCCATCCAGATCCTGTTGGGGTAAAAGCATAAGAAACAGCTATCACAAACACACACACTCAGCTGTTGAACTGAACTGTAGCCATGAATAACAGTGTATGCGTTAAATATGGTAACCATACAAAGACACCACCTTCCAGTCTGTCTTCATCATTCCAGCTACTCACTGATACAGAAAAGTAAAATCATCTCCATCTAAAGATGACAAACAGAGGCACAGAAATCTAAGGCTAGTCTAAGTCTAAAAGTCTGGGTTTGATGACACAATGTCTTTTGGCAGCAACAGCAGCACAAAGTATTCCTGCCCTGAGCCAGTCAATGCTGCTTTTTCCTCTCCATTGCAGCTTACCCATCCCCTTATTTGTGCCACTTATCATTAACTGAAGTGCTGAGAACAGAGTTAGATGTTTCCTAACAACATTTATCAGATAGTCATGAATATTGTTAATAATCTGATGCAATTTTGCCACGTATATTGATGCCTTTAAATGCAGATAGCCAGAGCTACAAATACATCAGATTCACAATCTGTGAACTAACTCAGCAGATCATCACCTGTATCTGACACTGATCATACGTGTTGTGTGAATGTCACATACTTTGCGTGCACTGAGAGATGTAACTCTCTCACATAGCTTTAAACAGCTTTAGACTAATGCCAAACTACCCTTTTATCACTGTGAGAAATAAGTAGTATTCAGACATCTACTGTAGGCTGAAATTAATTATGCCCTCAACTCCAGTGCCTGTAACTAGTTCAGTCTTTTCTGGGAGTTAGGATCACTGTTTCAGGTGAATGCACTCACTTGAATCTCACGCTGAATGTCTTCTCCAAGATCATCCAGCAGCAACGCAGTGGCAGGGTTGGGAATGGAACTGCAATTTCCTGACTCTTGGCACGATACCTTTGGTGCTGGATATTACTTCCCTGCTTTGGGAACTCATGCAGAACAAATTTTAACTTTGTCCATAGATACAAAATAAAGCAAAAGTAAAAAAAAAAAAAACCCCAGTGAAAAGCCATGTTTGTAACACTGCCTCCTCATTACTGAATACATAATTCCCACTGACATGAACAGTAATGTGGCATTTCAGTCTGGTGTACTGGGCATTACATTACTTAAGGAGTGGGAGCACATAGTCCCTGAGAACCAGCCTCAGGTGGATTTAAATTACTCTCTGCTCTTTCAAAGTGACAGTTTCTGATCTCTGATTTCCATTGGTTACTAAGCTACTAGAAAGAAGTCTATTGTACACGGGTAAACAGTTACTGTATACATCTGGGTCACTAGCCAGATTGTAATGCAACCTGCCCTTAGTGATAATGCACACCGTGTTCCTCTACATACACAGCTACTGGCTGCAGCAGTTCAGCCTTACTTACATGTTCTGGTATTCAGCTTCAGAAACACACAATAGGATGTGGATGTTGCTCTGGTGAAAAAGCAATCCTAAAAATCTGCAGGATTTCCCCATATAGAAAAGTTCTTGGAAAGCTTAGAGCTATTCAGCGTTTCTTAAGATTCCCATCCTTTCTTCGACATCTCTCTTTGCTTGGTACGTGGTTAAGTATAAGGAAATGCAGGTGGGACATTCCTCAGGAGGAAGTTACAAATGAGAAAAAGGCTCTCTGAGGACAAAGGAAAATGCATAAAATAGAGTAGCTTTTGCCTTGCATTTTTATGCATGCAAACTAACCCAATGGGCATCCATGAACATTTCATGGTCCTTACGCCAAGACAGCAGAAGCAATCTTTTTGCCTAGACCCCTGAACTGTAGCGTGCACTCATCCACAGAGATCCTGTAATAGCTATAAAAGAGAGTGAAAGCATGAAAAATCAGTTCCTATTCCAATCAGTTCAGTACAGATCCAGTAAGGGAGGAAATACACAGACTGACAAACAGAGCGAAAGCACCAAGCAGTTTCTCCTCATGTAAGAGCATCCTTCCTACAAGACTGTGGAGCAATATAATCTTTTAATTGCTGCAAAGGCTGTAATGATACTCACAACTTGTTTACAAAATAGTGATCCCTCTTTAATCATTCTGTATTTCTCCAATGTCGTACTGCATATTAAAATATTGTAGGCTTTTTAAAATGGATCTTGCTTATGTAACAGCAGGCGCCTGTGAAGTGAAGATGAAATAGAAGCCTTGGTTCTACAGCAGTTCACACAAAGAAATATCTGTACTATTCCTCCATGCCTGCAAGCAACGCTGTCTTCACGGAAAAGGTTTTTTCCACTTCATTCTCAAAGTTCAGTATATTTAATCTTAATAAAAGTGCCTAATGCAGTGGTCCAAAGCAGTCATCACACACCGTAGCCTAGAATGCTGTCAGCAAACAGCTCATTTCGTAAGATCATACTGGATCCCAGCCCCTACAAATATCATTTTTATCATGAAGACTAACAGACAGGCTCCAGTGGCAAAATTAAGTAAACTGAAGATATGGAATCTCTACTGTAGAAGTCCCTGAAATGCTCCCAGTACCTCCTGTGGGGACAAACACGGAAGCAAAATCTCTACGTGGGGATGAGAAAATGGTGTGAAAAAAGGCATTTCAGATTCAACGAGGGAATTTATACAGGACAAATTTGGCATCACCTAAACAAGATGGGAAGCAGGCTATTGGCTACAGAAAACTTTTTAAACTAGCGTATTATAGAAAACTGGAGCAAAAGAACACACAGATTGGGCTGCTCTGCCTTCTGGGATGAAGTCAGGGGAACTCTGCATCTTTCAAGTATGGCATAGAAAACATTCGGCAAAAGTTTAACAGAAAATTACAAAGAGCAGAATACCTAGCTTTAAATGAAAATATTGATATAAAAGGCAGAGGAGAAACTTGTGGAAGAGAATTAGTGGTATACTGTAAACTCAGTGAACTATAAAGGAAAACCAAGTAGAAGAAAGCATTGTACTGTACATTAAAGAAAACTCAGTTTCAGATGAGAGTGAAAAGTTAACTGTGTCAAGAAGTGAGACAGAATCCCTGTGGATAGAAATTCCAAGGTTGAATGGGAAAAGCACAGCACTAAGACTGTAGTACTATTCACCTGAGCACAGAGGTGACAGACTGTGACACGCCGGAAGGCTGTGAGAGCAGGAAACACTATCTACATGCAGAACATTTTGATGATAGACGTGATGTCAAGACTAAATATCTAGACATCACTGAGAACTGCTCCCTTGATTATCTCCTCACAATTTGCTGGAAGAAAAGCAACTCTTGGCACAATTCTGAGCACTGTATAGCACTGGCTTGTAATGTCCTTGTAGGACCACGGGAATTAAAGAGGCAATCTACTCCACCAAGAAAGAACAGCCATGCAGCGATGCCCATGTAATTGAGGAGTTCTCTGGCTGTCAAGCCTGTCTGTGTCCAAGCCAGGTGAGGTTTCCCATTAAAGAGGAATTCAAAGAGCCGCCCGAATACAAAGCAATGAGTCTATTGTCATATATATATATATACACACACACAAGTACATGAAGTTAGTTCTTTGAATTTGGTAGCATTTCAGATCATTTTATCCATGCATAAATAGAGAAGCCACAAGAACAGAATCCAGATACACATCCTCCTCCCATAAACTCGAGATGTATCACATCAAAAGCATGGCTTCTAAAAATGGTAATTTTGTAGAAAAGAAACAATAAACTGCACTGTGGCACATTTGTCTGCTAAAAATGACAAAAAGCCATGGGTTGCCAACAGAGAGCTTAACTGATTGCCTCACCAGTTCCCCTCGCTGTTCAAGATGTGTTACCTTTTTGCCCTAGTACTTATTGAAAACATACGTTGTTTTTTTTTTAATAGAATTGAATATTCCTTTATACATATAGCATGCACAGACACAAAGAGACAACCACAAGTACAGATTTTTATTCCATAGTGTGATGCCACTAATTTGAACTTGTTCTTGGTAACGCTCAAAAAGCTAATACGTTTTCAAATTAGGCTCTTGAGGTTTGATCATGGTCTCATTAGAGGCATTAACAAAACTCTCGGTGATTTTACCAAGGGGCAAGAGTTGGTCCTTAGGAAGATAAGAAAACTTAATATATATTAAGTGTTGCAATCTTCTTAAAAGACATTGTCACTATTCATTGATTTTCAGAACTAGCACCTCATAAGTAGTTGGATCATTTGTTATGATAAGAAGTTCTGCTGATGCCTCAGGCTTTTCTGGGTTTCTTTTTACTTTATTTTCTTGTCTGGTAGAAAGATAAATGCTCAATGAACAAGGCAGTTTTAAAGTAATTTTCTTTCATTTTAATTTACAGGTTTTTGTAAGATTTCAATTGCTGTATGTAATTTCTAAAAACACAATAATTTGCATACATTAAGAAGGTATGTCTGCACAGTATGTCATTACCTCTGTCTCCTGCATAGCTTTTCTATATGAAAAGAGATTCTCATTCAGAATTATGAAAAACAACATCTATCAATACTGCAGAGAAATTAAATTAATAATAATTGGCAATTATTTCTTCTCTTGAAACATTCATAACTGGGGCTTGTTCAGAACCTGTCTAATTCTGAGTATAAGTGAAGATCCACTGGAGCCAGAAAATATGTCATAAATATTAACTCCATTTAACTGACAAGGAAACTAAGAATTGGAAAGTTTAAAAGACTTGCTACAGTTTTTCAAACTTTGTCAGCATTCAGAAAAATTTAGGCTTTTTAGAAGTCCTCAAACCCCCATACCATGTTCTTTTTGTCACAAAAAGGAGGTACTGCGTACTGAGCAGTGTTGAAGTCCTGCCAGTGCCGAGTCTCCTGACACACAGCTACTGCATGTTCTGGATTCTTCCTCAACCTATTTTGTGCATATTCACTTCTGGGAAAAAAATAATGAAATAAATTGCATTTATTTAAGGACTGATTACATCAAATAAAGGGCTGAGAAGGTAAATCAGGTTAAAAGGTAAACAAAGGTTGAAAGAAATTTAGACAAGAACATTAACTATAACCAGGGACATATGTATCCACAGCGTAATCGTATGTAGCTCACACCTCTCTATATGCTGTTTTATGGCTTGGCTGGCAAGGCCACTGAGTTTAGTAGAGGGCCGTACTTTCACGGTTCTTTAATACTGCAACAGCAAGATGAACAGCCGTCCAGAGCCGCTTCAGTTACAACCACAGCAGTAGTTACCTTTCTTTTGCAAGTTTTATTCTTTTGGCCTCCTCTTAAAAACAAAGATGTCTATTGCCTTGAAGTCATGGTTTTTTAACCTGAGTGATGAGAATTATTCACTATTTTCCAAATTAAATATCACTAATGCCTTATGAAATGGCATTGAAACTTTCTTTCACAGTTCCACTGGAAATTTCTTGCCTGAGATACATTGCAGGTTGTTATTTATTGTGCCTCATGACTGCATCAGGCTGATGGCTTACAGTAACCCTGTAAGTCAAAAATTGCAGTTGGCTGCTTCCTCCTCCTGTCATTTCCAAATAATAACTGTCTGGCTTTAATCACATATGTTTATATTAAAATAGTTGTAGGCTTCATGCACGAATTATTAAATGAGGTTCTCTAGCTTGTGTTAAACAGGATGTTGGATTTCTCATGTCTCCTGGCTTGAAAAGCTAATTCTATAAACCCATATAATACTCAGGGCCTTGGTCAACCTCTAACAGAGTTGATCAGGAGGGAACTTGCCTCAATCAAGTTATTCCATAATTAGCCCCTGCAATGTTCCTTGGCCCCTTTGCCAAAGCATCTACTACAGCATTTTCAGAGTCATAATACTAGATTAATATTGCTAACAATAACATTTGCATTTGCTTGAGTGTCTTGCTCCTGACAGAGGACGGTTTGAATTTGTATGTTGCTGCAGGAACAAGTAAACACTGAGGCAGATTAGAAAATAGACTTGCACTCAGGAATGTAATCATGTAAAGTAACATCTTTGTTACTGCTTTAGTCACATCATACATTTTCATACTGATGTGATCCAGACTTAGTTTCTTTCCAGATTTTGTTTCATTCAGAGCCATTATACTATTAGCTATATTTACTTATGATCAATTTTCAGCTGTGCTCGCTTGTGTTTCCTTACATGATCCTGTTTTTCACTGTGGTTCATCTCTAATTCTTTTTCCTGGCTTTCATAGTTGAACTCTTCTTTTATGTCTCATTGTTCTATTTGCTTGAAATACCAGGTCTAGCACTTAGATTTGTTTTGTACTAGATTTGTTTTGTACTTACCATATCACAGGGCAGGATCTTCCCACTAATTACATTCACTCTTCTGCAATTTTAGTCTTTGTTTTGGTTTGAACAACTGTCTAACTTTAAGTTACTTAACAAAACCCTTTTTACTTTACATTCACAAACATCTTCCTGTTGTTTGCTTTTAGAAAGCACCTCTATACCGTTGTACATCTTAGAGGATTGCATATGATGCCTTCAAGGTCTGACATTTTAGAAACCTTGGGGACACATCTTATTCTGCTTCCCCTGCTTGCCTTTAAAAGAAATCCCCAAAAGAACGATTTACTGTTCTATGCAATCTACGAAAACTAGATCAACTAAAACTATTGGGTTTTATCTTCATTCATTTAATATTTACTTCATACCGGATTTCTGTGCCTCTGCACTGTAAGAAAGAGAGTAATATAAGAACCCTAGTAAGCTCCCACATAATTACTATTTGGTCTTTTGTCTAGAACTGTACCAAAGTCTCTTACCATTTTAATGTAATCTGCTGCTCCCTCCCCGCCCCCCCCCGCCATTTTTTATTACTCATTTCCTTAGCAGGTCAATTATCACCCCACCATGACCAGCTGGGGACTGGGCCGCTGAGCTATAGCTGTGCGCCTGCCAGGACTCACCCCTTCCCAGCCCAAAATCAGAGAAACAAATGAGACAGCCCCTCACCTCAACACCAAACTCAAATTCAGATGGACTTTCTGTCTGGAAGATGCAAATAGCTATTTTAGGTGTCATCTCTGAATCTTGCCTATGACTGAAATGGCTGTCATACTGCTTCTTGCTAATTAAGCCTTCTATTATTCACCAGCACATCCAATCAGCTCCCTGCAACTTTCCTACAGCCCAAGGTGACCTTCTAGTTAAGCTTTTAGGGTCTCTCCTGCCAGCTTTCCCAATAGCGAGAAGGGCAGTGTCCTGGCTCTGTGTGATATGGTTAAGATAAAACAGGAAAAGCAGCCGTAGGTGAGGACTGGCCTGCAAATCAATCACATCCCCTTACATGCCCATTTTCCTGTATGACACTGCTCACCTCCAGCAGTGGCCATCATATATTCAAGAAACTTGAGCGTACTCAAGCATGCTCCTGTCAGATGGCAGCAGCCACTGAGGGTCTTGCACATTCAAGGATTGGAGTGTTCCCAATTTCAGGTAGCAGACAGTGAAATCTCTAAATGTCTCCCATAATCAAATATTTCAAAGGCAGTAAAAACAGAAGAAAAACTTTTGCTCTGAAATATTGAAGACAATCTGATGGAAAAATACCCGACTCCTCTCTAAAATGCTGCTCTGCTAAAGGAACGTGGAACAGCATTTTCTAGTTCTCTATAGGTAGATGACCTTCTTACACATTGCTCCATTAGTCAGCTCTGCGTGAAGAGCTCTGCAGACTCCCGCTAATCGTTGCAAAAAACTTTGCAGTGCTGAAAATTATTTCTGGATCATTCCAATTGCCTGTCACTATGAGTAAAGCCTGAAGTACTTTTCACAGAACAAAGCAGTTCTGTATCATTAGTATGGTCTTGTATGAGGAAAGTGGTAGAGAATTCGTTGGCAATGTTCTTAAAGCTATTGTTCTAAAACTTGCATAGGGAAGGCAAAGGAGCATCACCCCACTGTTACATGCTTTCAAAAGCATCAGATGATACGGGGTATCTGCAGTATGGATCACTTTGTGAGTACCAAAGAATTATGGGAAATGCTGCTGACATATCCCCCTGTCAAGATTTAATAGGGTAGATTTGTCTAGAAATAACGTGATAAGTTTGTCAGAAAAAATAGAATTATTTCCATTGCCAATCACTCTCTTTCTCTTCTTTCCTTTACCCTTTCTCTCCTCTTTTTATGTACATATATATCAGTAGATATACACCCAGAGATGACATCCTGCTATACATGAAATGCATGTGTCACCAGTCTTTAAAGATAAATATACGAAGTGCCAGTTGGATGTAGCAGAATAATACAATGCGTACTGCTAAAAGTTTCTTTCTGGTGCAGAAAATGAGAAATAAAAGGATGCACGTGGAGATCACTTGAGATAACTAAGACAGATAGATTAGATGTTACTGACAGAGTAGGCAGCCAAATTCATACTCTTAAGAACTGGTGTGTTATTTTTCTAAAATACAGAGAAACAAGCAGTGGAGACACAGGAGTGACACATGAAAGCCTGGCACAGCGGTGGCTCTGCAGCTCTGTGCCTCCTGGGACCACTCACAGGCTGGAACTCAGAGCCGGACTTGGAAGAACAAGCCGGATTTACTGTAGCGAAGAGACTATCCAAGTAACCAATGATGTTTTTCTCACAACAGCATTATAATCTGATCCTGAAAATATTGATTACCTACAGTATTATACATTAGCATTGGAGAAAGTAAGTGGTTAATGTGACTACTCAAAGTAGTAAGTAACATATTTGGTACACATGGGTAAGATCGGGTCCATCCTTAGGTTATATGAAATATTTACAGGATAGGAGTCTCTGAATTTCGTATTTTATAAGGTTAATTTCTTAGTTTGTAAAATAATAGAAAACAAAATTACAAATAAGATTTATAAAAAACATTTGACCTAAACATATTAGCTTCTCTTTCTCATCCCCGTGCCACCCTTGGATCACCAAACTAAAATCCTGATGGGAATTTTCATTAACAACAGCTCAAAACAACATTTTACTCTCTGGAAAAATGTTTACTAAATGCACAGAACCAGTGAAATGCATTTCATCAAGGCAACAGCAAAAAGAAAACAAGTTTTCTGACAGTGACACTCAGTACTATGCAGAAGATCATCACAGAGCATAGGTACCTTCACATGCTACAGAAATTCACTGATTTTACTGATAGACTATAAGTAGACAGAACTCTTTGTCAGTTTTTGCATTTTTCTCATTCCCTTCTTTCTAATTGTTTCTAGTTTTTGCCAAATCCTACCTAAGTGTTTGTACCATATTTTTACTTTTTTTTTTTTTAAACTAATTTTGTAGCAGCCCTTCCTTTAGCAGTTAAAACTCTGAAGTTGAATGACAAATGATGAACTGCAGCTCGTTAGGTAATCCTGATCCGACAGTTGATATTTCTCAATGCATTTCCCGCTCTCTTTTTACAGCGTGGTTACTCATGCTTTATTTTTATCATTTATTATTTACAAAGTTCCATGTGTTCCCCATTCTTCACAAAACAGCAAATGTTCCAGGTCCCTGCCCAGAAAAGCTTACGATTTATGATCAAAAGGATGTGGACTTTTCTGCTTTGAAACCTTCTTCAACGTTACATCACAGACCAACCAGCAGGAATGTCAACAGACTGTGCAAGTCCACTGCTGGCCAAATAAGCCCAAGACAACACTGAGGCCTCATTTGTTACCGTAAAGCCCTACTTCGTTTCCTTTCCCTGATTTTCATTCCATTATTTCAGCACAGTGGAGCTGATGTTTACGTCACAATTTGATATACATCTGTGTGTTTTGATGCTGATCTGTCTTTATAGCTGTTCAGTGAAATCTGAATAGATGAAGAACTTGAAAAGTGACTACAACACAAAGCTGTATTGCCGAGCATGACACCTAATTTCTTTTGCTCCTTTAAGGTGAAATTCACCAGCACACACTGAATGTCTGGTTTAAAGGAACTATAGGTCTATAAATACAACTTACAGATCTATAAATGCAACTTGTTCATTCAATCCATGTTTGAGTGCCAGAGACACCTCATTAAATTCCAGTCAATGACCTTTGCTATTCTCTGATGTGCCACTGAGATGCCTGAAAAAGTCACTAAGATGCAGAATTGAACTTTGATTTTTCATCATTCTTTTTACACCGGTTGATGAACAGTTCATCCCATGACAACAGAAGTTAAAACCATTACCAGGTTTCTAAACCGTCTTGTCCTTTGTGTAAGCATTTCAGGCTTTCAATAAGCTTGAGTTTTGTAACTTCTCAGAGATGTTACACTGCTGAAAAAACACAATGTGCTTTAAGTTCTCAACATTAAAACAGACACACAAGTGATTCTTGTTAAATACCGTTACAGCCATGACCACCTAGGATGATAAGCAGAGCTAGATTTTTTTATCAGACCAACTAGAATAGCTGTAAAAACTAGAGGGATTTTCAGGCATGCGAACCTTTCTTCAGGTCTGAAATAGCAGCTAACTTTAAAGCTAAATACAAGTTATGAACAAGTTAATTTGGCACATACAAGCCTTTCTGAGAGAAGGAGTTCCTAGTTTATAAAACACACGAGTGTTAGTGTGAGGGAAAGGGAAGTTCCCAATCTCCCTCTATAAACCATTTATTTCCAGGTATTGTGCAATTGTGCCCTGCTTTCTTTCTAAAGAAAGAATTAATGTTCTTTGTGAAACAACCGGTCATGATCCTCATCATCTCTTCATACCAGTTGTTAAGTTGCACAGCACTACATACGGCCACATCACTGACTGACATAACCACATTATTGTATTTTTCCTATCATTCTCCAGCAACGACCATATGTATCTGAGTGGCAGCTTTGCTTTGTGACCGCAGCAGTACATTCTGGCACCTTGTAGCAGAATCACTTGAAGATGTGAATTTTTTGCATGATGCTAGTACAATGCATAAAGCTGAAATACGGATTAAAAAAAAGAAAGAGGAGTTCAGCTATGAGAAGAGATTAAGTTTGTGACAGTGTTTTGGCTACAGAGGAAGTCCAAGTCCATACAGTGAGACTGGAGGAAAAGTCCTGTTCTGGAAATACAGAAAGTACAGGGTACAGTCTCTTCTCCTCAATTCTGTTCTTCCCTTCGCAGCTAAGATTTAAAACGGTAAGGGAAATATACAAGCTGGTGGAGGAACAAATGCAATTGACTCGAACTTGAAGCTAAATTCAGCTCCGTTAATCCTCTGCTAGGTTCCTAACTGAACCAAGAAAAGTAACTTTGGTTTGAGGTAAGGCGTATTTCTCCTGCCCGTCCTTAGGCTTTGTATTTGTGGGCAAGACAAAACCAGAAATACTTCCCTCTAGTTTAGGAGACTTACTTATCGATCAGAAACCGATTATGCTAATCTAAGCACAAAAAACAAAGAAAAAAAAGGCCTCAGGAGGTAACAATCCAGATTCAACCTATGTCTGCTCCTGTGTTTACAGTAACCAGGAAACAGCTAATCATCTTTTATTTCTAGTAACAGCTCAGCTCCTACAGGATGGCCAAGTGAGAATTGGTTATAATTACTGATTGCAGGAAGCAATTACTCACTTCCCTGGCCTAAAGAAACGGCTTCAGCCATACCTAAGATGTTTAGGTATTTCTGGGCTAATATAAACACTCTTCTGACTCCCTTTGGAAATTGAAAATCGTATTTTGAGAATGTTGTTTTACAGAAATGACAAATGATCTTACATTTCTAAGAGAAAAAGACTTCAAAGTTGGAGTTGTCAGTACTTCAAAGTTTCCTCTCCAAGTAATTTAACTTTCCTCTGAGATTCGGTACACTCTTCTGTCAAATGAAGATGATGATGATAACCCATATCATCATGACATTTCAAGTCTAAATTCACTAAAACTTATGAAATGTTTTGCAGTGCTTAGGAGAAAAACGTTACAGAAATTGAAAGCATTTTTGCTATACTAATTACCTGAAGAGTGAGACCTCACAGAACTGTAGTTCACACTTTGGAAGAATTAGAGGTGTTTTTAAACTGTAAATTTCTTTTAAGTCTGAACACATTTTATTTTATTTACTGCTACTGAAACATATATACCGAATGCATGGTGCCAACAGAGCTCCCAAAAACGTTGGCTGAGCTGGGCTTAGTTCTTCACATTTACATCTGAAATTGTATAGCTGTACCGGGAAGGAGTAACTCAGATGTTGCCTAAGGAATTGCTGTGAAAATTAACATGTAGATTATACATAGGAATCATGATTTCATAGCTTGACAGCTCACAATAACTGCTCAACGGGTTAGAGAAGAAATGAAGGATAAGCAGGGGAGCCGATGGGAGTGCTGAGTGCATGGGAAGGAGCTAGAATTAAGGTGGGCAGAACGTAATTGTTTAAATTGGAATTTAGACAAGACAGCAGAGCTAACATGCCAGTAATGTAAGAAAACTGAGATGCAGACACAGTAGATATTTTGATCACTATTAACTCACTTCACAGTTCCTGTAGGGTGATAGCACAATCTGTTACCAAGAAAAGAATTGTGAAGTTTTAATTGAACACATTAAGGTCTCTTTATCCATCACTGCAGCAAAGGCTTCAATATTATAAAGTCTAAGTGCATCTTCCGAATCCTTAACAGGAACACCACTCGCTTTTTGAACCACTGCTTGCATAAACAGTGCTTGAGCAACAACTTGCTTGTTTTGATTTATGAAGAGGCACCCACACTGGAACAGCAGCATCCCAGAATCAGCTGTGGGAAAGGATTTAAAGCACATCAGAAAGAGAGACCCTGTGTGTCACAAGGAGCAGAAACACACTAAGCAAGGTTTCCCTTGCAAACGGAAACAGCAGATGAGCAACAATGCAGATTCAGTTGGAAATCACTCCATACTTCAGAGAAGGACAACAGTTTTGAGAGCTTCCAAGGGAGATTGAGAAAGACAGCCCCAAAGCTTTTCTCCAAAGCATCTCCGTCTAGCATTCAGTCACAGAGCAAAGCAGGATGATATGCGGTAATCCAAATAAAGTGAGTAAAGGGGAATACATTAAAAAATTAAGCTGTAGGCTTCTGCTTGGACCTATCAAGTAGACTTGTTGCCAAAGTACAAATTCTCTACATGCCTTCCAGCTTCCAAATGTCTGCAATATTTTTGCGCTTCATCAGCCCGACACTTCCCAAGTTAATTATTTTCTCGTGAACTTTTCTAACCAAATCTCCCAGGAGGCACTGCATCTTCCTCCTTGTCTCATGAAACAGGGACCTCACATGGTACCTACATTCTCCCTCCTATCTAAGCAAATGTGTATGTTTGCTGCACATGATATCTTAATCACTGGTACTTTCTGGAGAAAAGTTTCAACATCTGCTGTATCTTAATTATAGCATCTCAAGGGACACCAGCTGACTCTCACATTAGTTAGCAAAGCCCTTCCTATTAGGAACTCTTTGGAGGCCAAATCGTTCATCTTAACATAGCCACAACGCAGCAGGTAAAATACTCTGATGCAGCAAAGCAGCACAAGACCTATTTGCTTCCGAGCCCTTCATGTAGGATCTACTTACTAAGCCTACGACAGAGGAGGTAAAAAGAGCAATTCCACCTCAGAAGAGGTGGAGTTGTTCAGTAAAGAGCAGGCCTTTGTCAGATATAAATTATCACAACTCTGTTGTCATGGAGCTACGAGAATTTATCCCTGCTGAGGATCTGCTCCAGGATTTTGCAGCTTTTATTGCTGTGTATGTATTGTAGCAGTGAAAGGTTGTCTATCACGATGAAAGTAAGCGTAACACAATGATTTGTTTGGTTTTATAACTCTGTGGTTTTATATCTGACTGTTACTCATTGCTTTTTTTTTTTTTCCTAATCACATCTGCTCTTGCTACTTTCTGAACCTGAAATCCCTCATTAAGATGAATCCAGTAACAGCCTTTATCACTCTCTATTGGCCCTGGGACACGTGCAACTAATTACACACACACACCTCTGCCCCAGTTTACAACTGAGAAAACAGAAGCAGGGAGACTGTGTTGGTGACAATTTTAAAAAGAAATAGTTCTAGGACAAGATTAGGCAATATAAGTTCCTGGTCTAAGTCCTGTGTTTACGTGCCCAGGTAACATTCCCTGGCAAAGGGAGGAAGTGTTTCTTTTCGAAAAGGATGCAAAGACATCATTACAGAGAATCACGAAGTCACCTTAAAAGTGAACAAAAAGTGAATACTGAAAACTTGTAATGTAACAACAGTTAGAAATAAGACTTTTTGAAGTGCTAACCTTTAAAGTTTTATTTTTATGTATATTCAGTTGCACAACTTCACAGAATCACTTTTATATAGTTGTTTTTAATAAGTAGGCTCATTCTGGGGGATGAGATTTGCAAACACACCAAGAGATCTCTGAGCACAAATCCCATGTCTTTCTGTGAGACCTGTGTTATCGAATCACCCACGTTTGTTTTGAAAATCACCTCTTTTGAATCCAGTGGGGTTTTTATCCTGTTTTTGGCAATGGGGACAGAGTTAGTTAAACTGGCCCAAAGTCAAAGTAAAAATATATATCCGCCCCCCCCCCCCCCCCCATTAGAGTCTTATATTATCATAAGGAGATGAAAGAATAAACGTGGTTTATCTGACACTGACAAACTAGAAGCCAGGTTTCAAAGAATCAGTTTATCAAAAGAAAGACTTCAGAGCCCGGCCGTGCAGTTTAATCACTTGTTTCACAGGTGTGAAAACAGAGACATTTCACATAGGCATGAGACATAATTGATAATTCTTGTCCTATCTCAGCCTGTTAAACTGGTGATTGCTGCTGATATTCTAGATCACAGGACGTGCATTCTTTGAAGAACTTTAAAATCTACAGTGAAGTTTTCACTCCGTATACGTCAAAGGACCTCAGTCACTTTTGTCTCTGTTACCATCAACACATCCCAAAATTTTAAGATAGTTATTTTGTTACTAAGCAAAGAAAAGATAAAATGCATTTTCCCCCTCTGTGCAGTCAAAATGAATGGCTCTGTTAAGAATATGCTTAGAACCATTAAAGCATGAGCCTGATGCACGGGTTATTTGCGAATGACAGAAAAGCCAAAAGGAAAGATTCAGCAGAATTTGTTTGTGGCAGACTAGTCTCACATGCCGAGTCTCACATTTAAAAAGTCTCACTATTTACAAGTTACTTCCTTGCTATTAATCACGTCTAGCCGTTTCTGTGAGAGCTGGAGTAAGGCTGAAGTGAAGCTGGTATAGTCACATAACTTGTGAGCCGGCAGCTTTTCCCTTGGCAGGCGTCTGTCACAGCTCCCCCCACCAGCCTCTGATGGAATCAAATGGGGATCTGTTCTCTCATCAACTAGGTGATGTACATACTTCTCTGCATGGCTGCCTTTCTTCCTGGGAAATGCTGCAGAATACAGAGATGGTTGTGCTGGCTCTCCACATGACACTACAGCAAGCATAAAGAATACCAAATGACTTAAGCAGTGACATTGAATCACTCAGGGAATGGCCCAGTTGAACTGAAAAATTTAAGAGCACCTCTCATATTCAGACACCTGAGCAAGCACGTAAGGATTTGGCCCACTGAGCTGGTGGGACAGGAACATGGTCAGGATCCCACAAAGTCAGGTCTCAGAACAGTCTTTCCTTATGTGCCCCCCTTTCAGTGGTACTCATTTTCTGTGTATCAGCAGCCAATTCCTGATCTGTGTGACAGAACTTTTTAACCCATGCAGATGTTTCAGGCAAAAAAAAAAAAGGAGGAATCACCATTAATAAAAAATACTCTTACAGGTGGAAACTGAGCATGCCTTCTGAAAAATCAACATCTGAAACATGAACTTCCTGCTCAGCAGAAAAAAGAAATTACTTTGGGGCCCAGCGCAGCGCAGGAAGCCCAAAAGCTGCAATGAAAAAAGGTTTGATGTCTGCAAGGGCACTGAGGAAAGCACATGCTCATCTGATACGGGCTGTATGTGGGGGATTGGCCCTGTGTCCAAGAAGAGCCCTCCCAGAATGACACCAGCTTTCTGGAGGAAAGGGACAGAGGTGGGGCTGGCCATGTGTAGGGTTTCAATGCTGCTGCACCAGCACAACAAAAGTACAGCTTTGTAACTGTGTCTGCCCAAGGTGCACAGATGGGGAAAAAAGCTTCCTATAATCTCCCATGCTGAGCATGGAAGCAGAATTCACACACACACGGCTGTGTGAAGAAACACACGTTTAAGAAATCCCAACCTTTCTCTTATTTAGTAGGAAGGTGTATAGGATAAAGGAAGAGACTGTAGCTTGCGAATCAGTAAGAGCAGGTACTATCCTAATTTCTGCCAGTGTCCTACTAGGTAGTCTTGAGTAAATCAGTTTAGAGATTACAAACCCAGTAATAACAACTATCAATTGATTGTTCCTATAACACAACTATAGGTCCACTCTAAATCAATTCCTACTTGAAGCATAATTAATTTTTCAGAAAAAAACCAAGAAACCTTGATTTCAAAAACTCCAGACAGAGAATCCACAATTATCCTTTAAAAACAATTTCAACAGTTTATTACCTTTACTATAAAGATGTGCACCTAGGCATTCTGTTGCCTAACTTCCAACTTTCCACCATTTTATTTTAACTGCTCTGTTGAAAAGTTTTCCAGTATCTTATTCTGTGCCTTATATAGATACAGGTTGGGACAAATTATCTTTGCTTAAATTAAATAGGTTCAAGCCCTCGAGTACCTTGCTGCACAGAATGTCCAAGCGATTAATCATCCTCTAAGCCTTCATCGACTCTTTATTCCTTTTTGAAACATGAATCTGAATCTTCACACGTACTCAGATGTTTAGGAAATTATCACATCACTACCAACACAGAAGTGCATACCTTCGTAATTCCTCTCTGAAGTGTCTCTTTAGTCCATCTTTAGGCCATTGGCCAGCGTGTGACAGTGAAATCCTGCATTCACCCTATTCTCTACCATGATCTCCCAAAAACTTTTCAGTTATTATTTCTCAGGATAAAGTCATTCATCCTGCAAATGTAAGCTAAATTATTTGTTCATATACATGAAAAAATACATATATAAAAGAAATGTATATACATGTATACGGTATTATCCTCAGTTTTACTGAAGCATATATGATTTATGGATCACTTCATAAGCTAACTTCATTTCCAAAGTCCCAAACTTTGTTCCATCTACATAAATTTACCATTAATGATTTTTTAATTTTTTTTTTGGTCATTAAAAGAAATGGGAAACAGAGCATGGCCCAACAATTCCTAAGGGATCCTATCAGATAATGATTCCCACTTTGCATATTAAAACTACAGATTAGCAGTTTTAGGTCCTTTTAATGTGTTGCCCAGTTGAATTTGCATTATTCTCATTTCTTAATCAAAGGTTGTGTGGTACCAGGACAAATGCCCTAAGAAAGTCCATTACATCAGCACTACAACATTCATCGACCAAACCTCATATATCACAAGAAAGCTATTGAGTTAGTCTGACAAGATATATATTCCATAAACCAGTGAGAACTACTATAAATTACATTATTCCTGATTATTACTTTACTAATAATGTCCCATATCAGTCTTCCATTATTTTGCCAGAGATTGGCACCAGGCTGAAAGGCCTGTAATTACTAAGGCATTCCATTTAAAATTCTGGCAAAGTATTTCCCTTACCAGTGCTGTATCAATTAATAAAAAACAACATTAACAGTCCAGAGACATTCTTAAGCGGTTCCTTGAATACTCCCTGATGAACGTTATTGGAACTGCTGATCATAACATGTCTTAACTTGAACAGTAGCTGTTTAACAACCTCCACGGTTAGCGATGAAATGAAAGTAATTTCCCAATCCCTATTTCTACCTGTACAAAACACAGATAATTGCACTTACTCCCAAAATGCTTTGAGATCAGTAGTTTAAAAACAATTTATAAGAGCTAGGTATTTAAGTTTTTTAACTCCTCTGTGCTGCAGTACTTCTCCGCTGATTAAGAATATTCATACTTCAACAAAAATCCTTCTTTCTATTGTACTGAATAGGCTCTGAGGTACAATGTATTCTTGTATCTTTTTCATGCTGCTACCCAAAATTTATACAGCAACATTAAAGCTTTGGCTGCCAGAAAATCCCTTATGTAACTGTGTGGAATCTCTCTAAATGGATGCCTCACTGAATCCAGTAAATTCTGAAGGTTTGTCAAGTACAACAAATAGTGAAGCAGTTAATATGGCAAGCGGAATATGTGTCATTTGTATTATCAGTAATCACAAGTAGATAAAATCTGATTAAAGAGCAAAAATTTTCACTTTGAGATCTGTAAAGCATTTTTGTGCTCAAGAAAAAATGATCAGAAGAAAATCCTTGCAAATCATCATGCTATTTGAGGTCTAGCATGTTTTAGGTACTGGTACTATGTAAACATCTTTAGCAATATTAAACCATTTAAACCAGATTTTCATTAACTCTATAGCAAGTATTCTATATTAGTAATTTTTCCTAACTACAAGGTAAATTGATGTGTTTGCACTGACTGATGCGATGGCAATGTAGTGCAGACATACCAAAGCTAGCTTTAAACCAAAGCCGGCCTGAGATACTGGCACCCATCTGGCCACAGACATCAGAAGCCTGGAGTAGGTAAATGCCTGCCTATTTATACAGCTCCTAAAACATGTTTTGGAACCCCCAGTGAGCCGTTAAAATATTAGTGGTATCTTAAAAAAACATGGATTTAAATTACCTAAGATGGTCAGCTGTGATCAGAAGTCTAACAAACCTAACTCCAGTGATGGGAAAACCAGGCCTGAAAGTATTTTGGCAAGTTAGTTGTTTTCAGAATAACTTCACCTGATCAAATTCACCCTCAGATACTTTGTGCATAGATTGAAGCAACCTCAGAAGCATTAAATAGAACTTGTAAACAGGTAAAAACATAGTGCTTAGCATTAAAAATAGGGGAAAGAAAGGCCAGAAAGCTTACTTCTAACTGCAGCAGAAATACTATAACAATCAAACAAACAATTTAAGTTTTGAGCAGCCTGGTCTAGTGGGAGGTGTCCCTGCCCATGGCAGGGGCTTGGAACTAGGTGATCTTTAAGGTCCCTTCCAACTCCAACCATTCTATGATTCCAAGTACCCAGAAAACGATAAGAGGATGAGTAACCAGCAATGCAGACTGTTTCCTCTGTACAACAGGGTAACGGGCATTACAGACAGGCAAAACCAACTAGATATTTTTCATATGAACTTTATGATATTGTCACAGACAGCTGGGGGAAACACGGTCTAGAAAAATCACTCTTAGGTGGCTGCTTAACTCTACTCAGACAACAGTTCTTGATGATTCACTGTCAAACTAGAGGGGTTTCCCAAGTGGCATGCCATAGAACAGCACATAATTCAGTATTTTGATTAATGATTTGGCTAAAGGAATAGAAAACATATTTGTTAAATTTGCAGGCAACATGAAGCTGGAAAAGCTTGTGAGAACAAGACAAAGATGTGATCAGAATTAAAAAACCGTCTAAAGTGGAGAAATGGTTATGAGTAAGTAGAATACAAGTCAATAAGTACAGTAGCTAAATTATATAGTTAGGTAGGACTAATCAACCACAAAAAACCACAGTGGCTAAGTAAATTATTCAGGAATATCACCAAAGGTAACAGTAGATCACAAGGTGAACATGACTCAACAGCATCATGGTGCTGCAACACCATTTGAGGGGATGTATAAACAGAAATACTGCGTATCATACACATGAAGAAAATTTCTGGTCTACTGAACAAGAGTAGACTAGAGCACTTGTCCAGTTTTGGACATTACTGAAATAAACACATCTATGGAAAGTAATAAGAAAGATGACCAAGATCTAGGAAAACCAACCTTTGTGACTAGGTTTAGGAACTGGGATTGCTTACTCTAGAAAAGAGAAAATTGAGGGACATGCAATAATACTTTCTCTTCCTTTGTCTAAATAGGCAGATCTTTTTTTTGTATAAGGCACTTCTGCGTGGAGAACAGTGTCACTACACATTGAAAACAGCAAACAAAGAAAATCTCCTCTGCTAGAAAACTGAATATATGGCTGGACAAACAACAGTAACTATGGTGCTAACAAATACAGCCACACAGGATAAAGGCAGGACAGATCTACTAGAAGGCCATTTCCTGTTCTTATGATTTGATGCAGGTGGTATGTTAATGGATGACCATGACTTGTATCCTCCTTCAAACAGGCCACGTTTTGCAGCACTGGCTGCCGCTGAACTCAATACAAGTGTGTGGGAAAAGCCCGCTCAGAGCCCACCTTTCCTACGGAAGCTACACTTTCTCCCCAGCGCTTGTTTTAGATACAGGATGAGTGGCACAGGCTACATAGTACCAGTAACCTTGCCCCATCACACACCAGCACCTCTACAACCTGTAGGCCAGTGCTAACAGGGACACAGTTGGACTGCTCCCTCCTCTGCCCACACATGGCCCCCATATATGAAACTGGGGTAACAACAAGGGGCACGCAATACATAAATTAGGATAACAACAACAGAAGCTTCAACTGAAATAGGATGGCAGAGTTTGTAATTATGCTGCTCATAATCTAGAATAATGCGGTATTTTTCTTCATTCTGTTGACAAGTTCTAGGCTGGTTCTTACTGACAGGCGCAGAGTTACAGGTGAAAAAAAGTGGTGCCACTCCAACGTAACGAAGCATTATCCTGTTAGCATCCTACTCAGGCTATTTACAATCTAATTGCTATTTGTTACTGTGACTTGTGGTTTCTATGTTGAGTCTTGTTAATTAAATGTTTTATATGCATCATTAGCAAAACTTTTAGCTTTTTAAAATTAATTTAGGATTGCGTGTTACTCAAATTTATTATCCATTACGATATGTAAAGCACCTTAAACACCTCCTTTACATGCATTCCCTAAACACATATAAATCACGTTAGCATATAAAAGCAACGTGTAAATACACATAATATAATTAGAGCTCTCATTGATGTGTGGTTGTACCATTCTTACCTTACAACTGCAACTAGAAAACAAAGTATGAAGTGCAATTAGAAACTGTCAGAACTAGCAATATTATGAATCCTTAATTCTATGTTATTAATAAGATTTAAGACTATTAATACATTAACAACTGAATTTAATTTTCAGTTTTTGCACCTCGCTTGAGTCTAAGAATAAGCTAGGTTCTTTTTGGTAGTAAATTTTTAATCAGCTTCCTGTTTTCACAAATTAGGCCAATTATTTTCAGTTAACAGAAAAAATTATTTATGAAAATATTTATTAATATTAATGTTTGCAAAGATCTATTTCTTAATAAAATGCAGGCGTTAGGCCTAAGCGTACCCAAAGAGTTTCCATGTATGCAAATTACTTATTATCTCCATGGTTACATGAGGTAATAGACTGATATTTTATATAAGGTATATGCACCAGAACGTTAATCTACTATTGAACAAAGCAGCAAATCTGTGTCCTTACGACCAAACATATGCTATTGTCGGCTACTAGCAACATAATCTGTTGTCAGACACGAGAAACACCAAAAGACACGGAGAGATCTGAGAGGCACAGTGGAGGATGCATACCATGACCTGCCGTGCACGCAGAGGTCTGAGCTCCCCCCCAAAGTGCTCTCTCCAAGTCTGGCTTCTGAAGCTGCAGGAATACAGCACGTCACAGGCCACCTCTGCCTCTGATGCCACTAATCATCACCCCCAATTTGCATTTAAAACTCTTCCATCGAACACACTGTTGCCCACAACCTACAGCTATGGAAACTCATTTTACTTCAAGTTACCCATCGCCCACCTTCAGAAAAGCATCCCTACCAAGGAAGGGCTCTTAGCTACATGTTTCATGCTAAGTATATATTCGCTTTTCTGACTTGGAATGTGCAGGTCTGTTTATCGTTGCATGATTTCCGTAATAAAAATCATGACTTGCCCTTGCCATGTGGTTTCTTGGCATGGAAACCGCAGGCTCTGCCATTCCAGTCACTTTGTTAACGAAGATACAATGATAACTGTTATTAACTTGGAGTCTGTATCGGTTGTTTTGTGCGTTTTCAGTCAGTGATTTAAAACTATTTGTTAAATTTGCAGGATGATATAAATATCAATGAAGTATCTACCACTATTGAAAATCAAAAGGCCTCCCAGTGGGAGTTAAATGTCAGGTTTGTGACAGAATTCTCCAAAACCCCCTTGTGCCCTTCCATATTTCTGAAAATGCCCCTACGCTCCCATTATGACCTCTAGGCTTCCTAATAGTCCTAAATGCCCCAGAAGTATATTTGAAAACAAATTCCGAGCGCTTATTTGTAAAATAAAGGATTTTTATTTGACTTTTTGCAAAATTTCCCCTGGCAATTTAATATTAATTAAAATCTGTTGAGCCATATGGTGACTCTTCTTTTTCTTAACAAACATTATGACTTTCATATTTTCTACCATGATTTTTCCCATTTTTCCCACAACAAACAACAAAGCTTAGAGAGCCCACAGCACACAGACATCACTGGTTCAAACACTAATGCAGCCACACAGACAGATCAAAAGGGATCGCAACGGAGGAATGTTTGTACAGCATTTTAGGCAAGTAAACCTTGGGCAATTAAACATGCCCTGTAACAAAACAGACCTTCACAAACAGCATGGGTCCTGGCACTCACCTTTTTCTAAGCTGTAAAGATCTTGCCTTTGTATTTATATTTACATTACAGAATTTCACATTAATGCCTTCTATTTCACCCACCATCGTGCATTTTTTAAACTGTACTATAACTGAACAATAAACATCATACATCGATTCCAGATTAGAACTAGATGAAAAGAGCAACAATCTTGCCGACGCTTCTCCTAGTGAAGAGCTAAAGCAAAGGCCAAGTTCCCACTTGTGGAAGCACAGCCCTGCATGTAGCCTGCACTGAAAGATATTTAAAGAGCAGCTCCTTGAGAAGAAACCACTTCCATCCATCTCTCTGTGCAAACATCTCCCTCTGTCTCTCCACTGCACCGACTGCTGCTTTGCCAGCCTTCTTACTGACCAGTGCCAAGTGATTTACCCCCTGCTAAGGAAAAAGGTAAAAGCTGGATATACCTGGCTTTACTGGATCTGCCAGATCCTGCCAAATTGTGGCATCAGTATACCACTGCATAAACAAATTGTGAAATGAATGCACCTGCTCCTGAAGCATTAAGAAAAAGGCCTTTTCCAACACACACTAAACCATAAAATCTCACGTCTAGGATTTGGATCTTGCCAAATTCTACCAATGTTTGTTCCTCACCCACAAATAACATGCCACGAACAATCATTCCTGAATTAACAATTTTTCTACTACAAGTGTGCTTTTTCCCACCCTGTAGGAAAAATTTAAATCGTGATGCATATACTTAGATTTAGAAAAAACAGATATTACTATGTACTGGTGTTGACAAATATACCCCAGCTTCTCCCTTGAGAAAAACGAGACGGCTCTGTACTTAAAACAACAATAACAAAAAGAAATTTTCACATGCATTAAAATCTTTCAGCTACTATACGCTAACTGAGGAAAGGATAATCTGGATCTACCGTAGCCAGAATGAAAAAATGCACCTTCAAGATTACTAAAAGCTTAAAAGTCTAATAAATCTCTGTTCAACAAACAAGACACCAAGGTTCTAAGTTTAAACAGGACTTGCTTTCTTTTAATCTAGACCTAAAGTTTCTTCTAAATTGAGCACAAAGGCAGCCAGATATTTACATCTGAAAAATCTGTGTTCCATATTTCATATTTTAAGTGAAACCACAATAATTCAAATCTGATATTTTCATCTATGTTAAGTGCAGTCACCTTTTGTATTACATACGAAAGTTTTACAGTAAGATATGTCTAACATATCCGGACAATCCCAAAGCAGTATTTTAAGCTCATCAGCTCTTAATTGAGGTTTTCAAAGCGGCTTAAGGGATTTAGACAAAAAATATTCATTTCTTATTTCCTTTTATCACCAATACATGGCTAAACTCCTAGGCTGTTCTGAAAATCTCACTGAGCTGGATACATATTCATCGGATGTAAGAGAACTGTCACATTTGCTATGTATCTAAAAGATAAAACACTCAAGCTTAAGTGAAAAAAATAATTGGCTACATTTTGCTCGTACAATCACTGACGACTTTACAAACTTGTGTCCTGCAAAACCCTGGTTTTTAGCTGAACAGGAACATTTCAAAAAGGCACATTTAGGCACCTGAAATAAGAGCTGTAGTAATACAAATGTGCTGGTTTCAGGCAAAAGAAATCTATTTTGCATTGCTGTAGTACTGAAACACGCTTAAAGTCAGATTGCTCTGGTCAATCAAAAGCATCATAAAGTTTTATGTAGTTTAATAGTAAGACTTGAGAGCTCAGAACCAAGAAATTATACAACCTAGCAAACTCGAGGCGCTGGATGTTTTCTGTGCTACTGAATATATAAATACATTGGGTGGGACAGAAATTTGCAGTAAAATTGAAGCAGCTGCTCTTTTTAGCAGACAAGAAGTTTAAGGTTTGAGGTGAGGAAGAGGAGAAAAAAGCTGCATTTAAGATGATGCTGGTGTCCCTTGCAGGATTTAGCCAGGCCTGTTACGCCAGTTTACAAGGTCAGAATTTTGCATGTACAGGCTATCATCAGATTTTTTTCTGTATGATATTATCTTTGGTAAGTGTTAAAAAACATTACCAAGCAATACTACCAAGTCCGAACAAGAGGCTCCTGATGTTTTCTGTAAATCATGACAGATCATGGTTGCTCTTCATACACACAGCACAAAGTAGGGCCTGGCCCAAGCATATCACTAAAATTGAGTTTAATTATAACCACAGCCTCGTTCTGCAATGCCAAACTTTTTGGGTGCTGGAGGCAGCAGCAAGCAGCCCTCTTCCAGCCGCAGCCACGGCGGGGAAGGGCTGCAAGTAGGGCGCAGCCGACCCCACGTTTGGGCACAACCATTGCACGCAGGGGCCCCTTTCCCTGCGCGCCCCCTCTCCTGCCGTGCCAGGAGGCAAAACTCGCAGCCACCCGGGAGGCTCCGTATGCCAGATCCAGGTTTTGCCGCGTCCTGGCTCCGGGACGCTCCGATTTTTCTGTTGCTATGCTCACTGGTTTTTTTCTTTCTTTTTTTTTTTTTNGCAGTAGAAGCCGGCGGTCCCTGGCGGGGCGGTGCGGCCAAGGGACCGCCGTTCCCCCGGGACCCCGGCAGGGCTCCGCCCGGCGGCCACGGCGCTCCGCGGGGCTCCGCGCGTTCCCCGGATGCCGCGCGCTCCCCCTGCGGAGGGACGGAGGGAGGGAAAGAGGGAGGGAGGAGGA